>WBMV01005495.1:574925-630900 GCA_013396655.1 Campylorhamphus procurvoides
TAGAAAAAAGTAAAAGAAAAGAAAGAAAACCCACAAATAAGAGCTACTATTCCAGTGACAATGCAAATCTCCTTTGGAGAGGCAGAATAAATTAAATTAATGAACTTTTAAAACCCTTCAGCTGAGAACCTCTCTCCCTTGTTGGCACAGTTAGATACAGCTGTTCAAATGGTATCAGATGAAAAGCAGAAAATCAGAAAAAGACAGAAACTAAAGATATTGTCTTCCCTGCTCAAGCAAGTTTAACATCCTCTGTGACCTGACACAAATACTGCTTATCCTAAGGAAAAAGGGTGAAACCAAATACAAATCACCAGGGTGCCATCAAAAATATAAAAAAAAATAAAGCTATACAGTTAGAAACAAAACAAAACAAAAATCCCCCAAACCTCCACAGCCTTCATTATCTGGAAAAACACTGCAAAACTTAGTACTTGTCATCATTTTGCCTGACTGGAAGTTGTGGATGATGATCCAGAAAAAGGCAACTGCAAGGGCTCTTCACAACTATTCTGGATTTGCAAAACCAACACTCCACATTTATCCAGCCCCTATTCCACCTTCCAGCATAAAAAGAGCACATCCTGCCCTTCTGTAGGTGGGAAAGTCACTTTTGCATTTCAGGTATTTTTTTCCGTTTGACCTTTGCTCTTTTTCACCAGTAATTTCATTGCTGTCTTTCCATAAACTGTGATCTGTTCTTTACACGCAGGTTTAATAAACTCTTTTTTTTCTTTTTCTTTTTTCCTTAGGCAGGGGAGAAATATGGTAATTTTTAATTCTCCATAAGATATGTCTTGTTGCTGCCCACAGTTATAGATTAAGATGTTCTAGAAATACAGTTTGTTTTCATGATGAATGTTTTCATTGACTGGGAAAGAATGGGTTCTACAAAAAATATAACAGGAAATGTAATTATTTAGAAAATCTTACTAGTTCTGAATAATGTCACCAATATGATTTTTATGTAAAATCTAGGAAGCTGTAGCATCAGATTTGCACATACTTTCTCACTTTTTCATACTAAGATAGGAAAAGTTATAAGGAGACTCTGAGCTAGCTTTGCCAGTACCTCAAAGGCTTGACAATCTCATCACCTAACTCAGTGGGTCATAGAAGCAGATGCACTTTTAAACACACACAGGAGAGCTGTGAGTGAAGACACAGAATGTGTGGGACCATGATGCCATTATGTTGCTGGGAATTTTGTCTTTTAACTTGTTTTTTAAAGCACAGACCCCTCTATGTGGCTAATCTTAATCTCCACTCCCACAGCGTTGTGGCTTCTCTCCTATTCCATAACCTCGGTTGCCAGATATATCTGGCAGACAACAGATGGCTGATTGGGACAACCAACTTCTTTTGGAACATGGGTCACAAACCAGGAAAGAGTCATGTGCTCAATATATTATGAAATAAAATATGAAGCTGGAGCTCAAATGACAGAGTAAATGAGATCTGACAAGACTAAAGAATATACTGAAAGTTTAAGACTCTATTCACATGCTAGTCAGAACAACTCCTCAAAAGTGTCTATCCTTATCCATCTGTCTCAGAGGAATTCAGTGCACACACACACTAAAAATGAGAAGAACAAAAAAAAAAAAAAAAGACAACCTCAAAAATGCCAGAATATGCATACAGTCCCAGTAGTAACCTCTGATTCCTGAGTATCACGATGGCAGAGAAAGCCATAAATTCCCCAAGCTCTTTGTTACAGTGAGCACAGTACATACAACACAGAATAGGAATGAGTAGTAGCTTCTGCTGTTGACACCTCTTTTAAATAGTATCCCATGCATATGGATAGAAAAGAAACATTGTGAGGAAAGATTGCTGGGAGTTCTCTACATCTAGAAGAGTATAGAGGAGGTGTTTACAGTTTGGTATCATCTCCTTTTCTTCCTCTAAGTATGATCTATTCTCTACAACAGAAATAAATTAGGTGCCCTTCTGGATTTCATTTAAAGAATATTTAAGATAGACACGAGAATGGCTTAAATTTAAAACATTAGCAGGATAATAATAAAAAAATGTATAAACTGCTAGTAAGCTTAGCATTAATAATTTTAATTTTTAAAAATTGTACAAAGGTTGATAGCTATTCATCCTCACAGTTTGCATATACTTTACCAAATATGCTTACACCATATTCCCATTTTATTCCAGCAAAAGGAGATAGCTTTTTCTTCAGCCAGCAAGTCCTTTACTTCTCCTGTGCTAGAGTAATTAAAAGCGAAGATATAAAACTTATAATTCCTCCAAGGGTTTATTGAAATCCCACGATTTTTTTATTATCTTTCTTCAAAGTACTATTTATAAATCCTGCCTTTGAAAGCTTTTCTGCAAGCTATTTGTAAAGCACATGCATTTTCAGAGTAATCTGGCTCCCCCAAGTGACAATTGTTGTGATTGCTAGTCTACCCGTGGACCTAAGATAATACAAATGGGTACTAAATATTAAAGTAATTTGGTAACATTGGGATTTTGTTGGATAGCTTTGAATTCCAGTAATTTATACATTTTAAATAGATTATCTTGAAGTGTAGATGGCAAGTGAAAGTACTGGAAAAAGGCAAGGAACTTACTTGCCCCACTGGATGATGATGAAATTTTGTCTTACAGAAGAACCCCCATTCTGTTAGTAATTCAACAATAACACCTATGAGAATAATTGTATTAAGGTAGGAAGGAGACAGGAGAGCAAATTATTTTCCCCTAATTCATTCCTCAACTTCCAGGTGCTGTACAGATAAATAGCTAGAGAAAATCTGCTGGAATATGAGGAACGTGTATGAAGGAACTTGCTACACTGTCTTTAATATGCGGTCTAAAACAACACGCTTTGGAAGGTCCAAAACAAAGTGGATGAAAATCACAGGCATAAGGAATGTTATTCTAAAATGTATTCTGCAATACTACTCTTGAACGACAGCATATTCCAAAGGGAAAGATTTTTAAACCACTCCAGACTGAGTATACTGAAGGCCAGGGAGATACCATGGAAAGCCAGACAGTGAAAGTGATGTTGGGTTAAATGCTGCCTGCATTGCCTCTGTGAACCCCCCCAAAGACCCTGAGCTTAGCTCATGCAAGCTCACAGGGGCATGTAAAAGTAGATCTGCTGAAATTTGAAACTACCATGACTCAGTTGATATGTTTAAAATATCATTGTTAGACAATGGTAAATTTTACCATAAACAGCAGGACTTCCTTTATCATCATTGTTACTTGCAGTTTTGTTATTTTTGGAGAGGAAGACTATGAAAAGGCTGAGCTAGTTGTCTTTTGTTACCTCAGAGTTCCACTTTGATAAATTATTAGCAGAGTAACCAATAAAGTGGCTCAGTAGCCATTGGAATGAATCATAAACCCATGCACACACACACAGGGCATACAGACTACTAGATTAATATCTCTGGCATTATAGTTCTCTATGCCATTGCCCCTAGCTGTACAATAACACAGTATTTTTTTTTTAATTTGTGTGTTCTCAGTTACATGTTCTGTTCCTTTGAAACTACTGGATGAGGAGGAAACCTGCTCCAGACAATGGGAGATAACTCAGTATGCCCAACTGAAAGTCAGAAGGGACCACAAGAAGGAGTAGACAGGACATTCACAACAAAGAACAGACTGCTCCAGAAAGAACTTCCCAAACAGGACTACACAGAAATTGTGGGCGCCCAGCAGCTGAAATCCACAGGCTTTGTGCAAAGGGATAGTGGACAAGAAAACAGTGCACAGATCTTATTTCTATTCTGCCATCTCAAGTTGCCTTCAGTTTTATTTATATAAAAAAGCAGAAATGCAACCTTTTATTTAAAATGAAGTGTGGTTCCTTTTTAGTTTTACATTTTTTGGATCTTATGGGGGAGCTCATTATAAGATGAAAGCCTGAGGCATTTCCACATCAAAGCTGTACTCCACTCTGCATCTTGTCACAGGAGGGAACAGACAACCTTGCAGACCAATGGAAGCTGCTAGTGTCCTAGATCCTGGTGCTATTCTGAGAAAGGCCAGGGGGTTGTGAATGAAATAACAGGGAAGATCACCTTTGGATCTGAACTGATTCCTTTTGAAGAAGGTTCTTCTTAAAAGCCAGATTTCCACTTAGATTCTTTTTTAATCTGACATAAAGTGTGAGGGGGAAATTACACACCCTTCGCTAAAGATCAGAAAATAAAAATCTTGGGGTTTTTTTCTAGATTTTTACCAGGATTCTGTCTTTAGCATTCCAAGACTTTATTCCTTTGGAGTTACAGACTTTGTATCATTTATGGACTTCAGTATTAATTAGTGGGAAAAGCAATATGTGGACCCTGAACAATTAGTGTTAGTGTTATTGTCTCTAACAAACGTTAGCAACACCAAATTCCACTGGCCCATAAGAAGATACCCGCTCTAAGCTTAAAATTATATTTATTCCAAACTGTAAACTGACTGTCCAGCAAATAGCAGCTTTTTCAGGAAACAGAGAGGAATAGGTAAGTAGAATACAACACAAATTAGAAGAAAGTTCAGTTCCTAGGGAAGTCTGTGCTGAAGGCCCCACTGAAGTGAAAAAATACTCAGTTGAAATGTCTGGTAATTTTGCATTTAAATTGTACTTTGGTGAAAGATTTCAGGATTAAAAAAAAAAAGCCAAAATGAGTTTTCATGAGGCAAGAGATATAACAAACAAGTGCCAAGGTAAGCACAAGAAAACACCATCTTTAGCAAAAGGATTATGGCAAATGGAGAATTCCTCATTGCTTCCTCACCAGTAAGTACTTTCTAGCTGACTACAGAAGGCCATGTGCTAAGACTAAGCCTCTTTAATGTGAAATAATGCATACTCTGATAAATTAAATAAAAATAACCCCATGAAAATGGATTGGCAATTGGGCCTATTGTGATTGTTCAGTCTACAGGCAATCAGATAAAATATGGTGGGCATATTGAGTCGCTATTTTATGCATACCAGTGTCTTTCTCCTACTTCCAGGACTTCAGTAAAGAAAAAGAAAAGGAGTTCCAGGTTTGCTATCATTTCTTAGCTGACCTAAATTGTCCAAGAGTATGTGTATGTGTGCATGTCTTTTTATCTCCTTTGCTAAATGGGGCAGCAGCCAGCATACCTGATGGAGACATGACAGTATCTGTAGGAATAAAACTTGGAAAAGCAGAAATAAGTAGTTTTATCTAAACATACAAACCAGGAGTCAAAAGAGACTTTCCTGCAGCCATCTGCATCTGCTTTTTCCAAGACAAAAATGGTAGGAAAGATGTGTGGGAAGGTGACTGCATGTTGAGTGGGCTCAGTGCCTGCAATTTCATTTTCTCCACATCATATGCACAGAAAACTGTCATTTGAGCAATTCTGTTTAGATGTGTGCTTATTTCTTGGCAAACGATTAGTTCAATCTAATTTATCTTCTGAAATTTCTATAAAAGTGCTTCATACTAAAGCATTTTGAAAGTTTTCTATTAGGTCTCCTTCCAGTTGCATTTGTTTTTCAATTTCAGAAATTTCAGAAACTGTTGGCTTAACTACAGTGAAAAATTTTCTGGGAACATATTGATTACATTAAAATTTGTACATAATAGCCTTTTTCCAGTAATATGCAAGCATTTTACAATTATTTTATAATGACAAATGCTATGTTCTATTTCAGTTGATTTCAATAGTTAAGGTTGAAGGAAAGTTGGTCACAGTATCTCATTTTTCAAATATCCTTACATTTTTAAATATTTGTAACACAATAAACTAAAAGAACCATGGAACACCCATTGAAACACAGACTTTTGCAGCATACAGTTTTTGTGCCTCCTCTTTCTTAACACAATCTCTATTTATTACCGTACCTATTATATCTGCATATGAATATAATATACCAATATTGGTATCATTTTATTCTGATTTTTCCAATAAAACTGAGAGAAAATATTCCAAAAGGACAGAAAACCAGATGAAATCAGGGGAACAAAAAGCTGCAACAACGGACACTATAACATAGGTGCAAAGTAGCATAATAGAATGATAAAAGGTACCAAGATACAGAGAAGCACAAGTTGAGAAAAGTGAAATGATAACAAAGCTTGAAGAATTCTGCCACTGTTTGCTTTTGTCAGTCAAAAATCTTGTCATGTTTGAAGTTCACATCCGCTGCAGTTCAGTTGTCTTTCCATCTATCTTTACCACTGTCAAGCCACTTACAGCTTTCGTTGGTGACATGTGCTTCAACTGTTCAAATAAACATCAGGATGTTAGTGGCATGCTAAGCTACAAAAACAAAACAACTTCAAACTGTATAAGCCATTTTAACTTCAAATGTTATAATGTGGTTTTGGCCATACAGTTATTATTTCTGTCGATCCTCATGAGTGCTAGTCATTCCAGCTCTTCATTTTTTAAAAAGAAAAAGCAGCCTTAGTGTAAGTAGATACATTATCAACAGAAGTACCAAATGATTGTAAGTGTATTGCTGACCACTCTTTCTTTGCCTCTGTCTTCTGTTTGGTAGTAACCACAGCATTCCCCACAAAGTCTTTAAGTGATAAAATAATCCTGTTTATCTTAATATGGGCATCACACCCAGAGCAGAAACAAATGGACCTCTACAGGGTATTGATGTTTGCTTCTTTGTATATCCTTGGTTATAAATTATACCCTATCTTCCCCACATTGGTCTCTGTGGTGAACTGAAGTCATTAAAGAGTATTTGTGCAGGACCTCTTGCGACAGAAAAAGGTGTCAATCTGTATGTATGTCTTCTACCTATGAGCAATTACTAGCTCTTTGAAAATCATCCATGACCCAAACCTCTGAGAGCTGACTGCAGCGATACAACCCCAGCAGGAAGGAAAATCACTTTTCCACACCTCATAAAAATCCTCCTTAACTAAATACTCTGATCTAGAGGCAGAGATGGTTATCAAGATATTTTTCTCCCTGCCCAATGCCTGTGTGCTCTAGTCAATGTGCATGCCAAATGCTGCTATTAATTTCTTCAGCCTTCTGTCTTTCAACATGTTTTACCAGTGGCCTTAAGAGTCAGTAAGGAGTGTACAGTACCTACTGCTATAGGGCCTAAAATAAATACTTGTATTTAATTTGTATATATGGAATAGGTGTGTTTAAAGAGAAAGGTAAAAGCAAAGAGATCAGTTTTAACCCCAGGTTTGCCCATATAAACCAAGACCCTCTCCATTAGCATCACACTACCATAAAGAGAACGTATATAAGAGCAGGAAGCTGGTGGCACTGTGTCCCACCAGGATCCAGGTTTTCTGCACTTATTATCTGTGCTGGTTTAAAGGTAAACCAGCAGGAGAAATTAACCCAACTTAAGAAAGATTACAAGTTAGAGTTACAACTTAGTAAAAAGATTACAATAAATACAATAATACACACTAAAACTGGTTTTAACCTACAGGTGTAAAACCAAGCACCCTGGGACAAGAACAGCTCCTAGGCTGAGCACCATGCGGGCCCCTTGAGTGCAAAGTAAAAGGAAAAGAAACCTGTTGGTGAGGATGATGGTCACAGTTCTGTCAAAGTAATGATCGCAGTCTTGTCAAGAGTAGCAGTTGCAGTCCTGTTGAGGTTCTGGTCCTCCTCTGGATCCAACAAGTGGTACCAGAAGTTCCAAAACTCAAAGATTACATACACTCAGGTTCAGTGGGAATTCCCAGTATCTTCCCCAGGGAGGGGAGGTTGACAACAAAAGGTAATTTTACTCTGTTAGTCATGGGATATTTTTGGAATCTTTGATGGTCTAGGTCACTGAAGCCGCCTATGGTTCCAGTCCCTAATGATTAATGCCTAATGGCAGACATGACCCCTCAGGCTGGGTGTGAAGGCTCTAATGCCTCCCCAGAGGGGAGTTATCACAACTGAGTCACTGGTGTGAAGACAGAAATACTCCCCTGTTTCACAGGGTTCTTTAACAACCACCTTGTAACCTGAGGGTCAGGTATGCCCTGGGCAGCTGCTGCAAATGATCCATTATTTACAGTCCATCAGAAACAGCATAGAGGGTGTAGAATATACAGTTTTGGTTATATCCACAGTGATGAACTGGTCCCAGCCCCTGTAAATAGGACATTATTATATGAATAATATTCACCTCACGGATTATGACAGGTGTATTAGCATTAAAAAACCCACTACATTAAAATACACTCTTGCATCCATGAACGCATTGTTCCATTATGTCTGATAGTATCATCATCAAAGATCCACTATGCAGGTCATTTTTGCCTTTGTCTCTTTACGCCACTGTTCTACTAGTGGCACATTCTACTACTGACCTATTTA
The DNA here is from genome assembly GCA_013396655.1 of Campylorhamphus procurvoides. Classification (NCBI taxonomy): domain Eukaryota; kingdom Metazoa; phylum Chordata; class Aves; order Passeriformes; family Dendrocolaptidae; genus Campylorhamphus; species Campylorhamphus procurvoides. The sequence continues at coordinate 583,227 of WBMV01005495.1, forward strand.
TTCATCAGGAAAAAAAGGGTAATGATTAGTGGAAAGCCATATACTTATACAAACACTAGATAGAAAAAAACCAAACAAACCAACCAANCACGGGCCGGGGCAGGGCCGGGCACGGAGACAGAGAGACCCCCGGGCACACGGAGAGAGCCGGGACGCCGCTGTGCCCGCAGCCGCGGGGCCTTGGCGGGCGCTGCCGTGGCCGGCGGCACCCTCGCCTTCCCGAGGAGGTAGGGCCGGGCCGGGCCGGGCCGGGGTGCTGAGAGGGGCCGCGGTGAGCCCGGAATTCCCCNACAAACCAACAAAACAGTTTTGTCAGTAAATATTCAATGGTAACAAACAAACAAAAAACCAAACAAACAAAAAAGAAAACAAAACAAAAAAACCCAAAACTTTAAAGCTTGAAAAGAAAAATGTTTTCTTACTTTAAAACTACCTGAAACCCCAGGACCAGTGATAAAGCTTACTTCAGTAATGTGAGACAGAGAGTGGTGTGAGATTTGGGGGGTAGAAAATCTGAGGGGGAAGAGGTTGCTTCTGACTGCATGCTCTATAACTGCTGCACAGAGGAGAAAGTCAGGGTTCTAGTCAAGTGACAGATGGTATAATGAAATTAAGATAGCTACTCAATGAAAACCTTGAGAAAATATTGAACATTAATATACACTTTATTGACTTATGACTCCTCCTTTGCTTATTAGAGTCACATACTTCCAATATTTCAGGTTGGTACTTATATTGTTGCAATAGTGCTATGGATTAAGACACTGCTTTGGGTTCTGGATTTTTCCTGGCACTGAAAGGAAAGATTTTGTGGTAACTCAGATGTTTACCTATCACAGTGTCTATAGCGGAAGAGGCACCTGTATCTCACCCATATAATAAACATTGCATATATTTTTGTCTCTGGAATCTCTCTCATGAACAGATCAAGATACTTCTTAATCTGTCACCTCCTTACTTACATTAAACCAATTAATAATTGAAAACATTTTAGAATTAGAATATAGAATTATATATATAAATAAATACATATAAATTTAGAACTATTTAGAATACATAGTACATCAAAAAGACACTGACACAACTAATGTAAGTATGATGATTTATAGCTTATTAATTTTAGCTTAATGAAACACGTCTCATGCTTTGATTAGCTCAGGCTTCTTTTCCTCTTACATGTCCGTGGTTCTAAGTTGCAAGAAGAACAAAGTTATTTTTGAAAAAGAAAATATTGAAATTGTAATTAGAAAGAGGGTATGGATAACTTAGAGAATATAATATCAATAACATATTCCAAAATAGAAGTGGTCTGAACTTTGGCAGCTTATCGCTCTAACTAGATAAATCTCTCTGAAATGTGAAAGAAATAGCACATATGAACATAAACAAAAATAATGATACCCAAACAGTGCTCATGTTTCTTTTTAACCTTGCTGAAGGACAAGTATCAATTGTCTGGTTGTCAAAACCTTTTCAGCTCATAATTTCTACAGTATTTGCAGCCAAACTTGGTCAAGTTAATACAAGACCTTTTTGCTCAGATAAGCCTGTGCTAGCTTTTTCAAAAAAATGTTTGCTGCTTTTCTGTTTTCAGAGAAGAAGCAGGTGCATCAGCATCTTGCAATCCCCACAGCTCTCATCATGTACCAAATATTCTTAGACTCCTGACATGACATTTCCAAGATGATGATAGCTACAAACATCCTACTCAAAACTGATTAGAACTGAACAGTTTGAAGGCAATTCACGAATAAGCCATCAGATGGTCAAGGAGAAAAGCACTGCAAGGCAGCATCAGCGTGCAAGTCACAAGAAATGAGAACAGAGCTGACTCAGCAAGCCTAACCCCAAAGGTAATGGAAAGCAAGACAGTCCCGTGTGCCACTAATCAGTCTCTCTTTCTCTAGCTAAAGGAAGAAAATACTGGTAGTGTGTAAGAGCCACTTCTAAAGGATGTCTGCTAACAGAGAACACTTTGCAGTATTCATTAATTTGGTATTACATGTAACAGTATATTGTATATACCTTTTTGTTTGTCTTCACCCTACACACTGCATTACTTACATTGCAGTTTTCACCTTTGTATCTTTTTTGGTAGAGGTAGTAAAATATGAGCCATACCTACTACCTTAAATAAGCTATTCTGATGGCTAGCAGGCAGTATAAACATCATCACTGTGGTTGCCTGATGTGGGGCTGGATGTGGAGCAGCTGCAAAAATGGGTGGGGTATTTAAATTGGGTATCTGGAGGTTATCCAGCTGTCTGCATCAACAAAAGCTTGCCATTGGTCACAATATGATGGCTGCTCTTTTGTCCCCTACTGGTGATCACCAAAAATGAGTGAAAAACAGAGCAAGTCTAAACAGCTGTTCTCATAGTGTCATATGCTTTATACTGCTATTAAAGCCAGTAGAAGTTTTAAAACTATTTTCCAACAAGGACTGGATTACCAATGCCTCTCATAAGCAACCACTAAAAAAGTTAAAATCCAACTTATTTGAAGACTTTTATGTTGGTAGCAATACAAGTAACTAACTGGCATGGCACGGGATATTTAATATCTGAATGCTTGTTTAGTTGGGAAAACCAACAGCTTTCTAACTTTGAGCCCTTGACATAGACTACTAACAGAATGCATTGGACATCAGCATGTAATACCATACTCAGATGTGAATTCTGATGGGAAGTATCTGGAATGCTCCCAGAATCACAGCTCTGATTCCTGCAATTTGCTGTAATTATATGAAGCAACTCTTCCCTTGTAATGCAAGTCAGTAAATCTAAGATGAGAGCAAATCTTTTCATACTCCAACTCCAGTCTCAGCAGCAGCTGTTTTGCCATGTGAGTACACTTGCTAGAAATAAACTAATAATCCAGAGCAACTCTGGCATCAATGACAGCATCAATCTTTATACAGGAAAATGTGCAATTGCTTTCAGCAAAAGTCAGTCAAGCTAGAAAAATTCACTACTTGTAATCCTACACTATAAATAAATAAAATGATACAGAAGATGTAACCCATAAATAACCTAATAGAAACCCAACTGTCTCGAGATGAGAAAAGTGCAGAAACGAGCACATCTTCATAACAGCAAAAATGTGATTATCAGAATATAGACATTCAATGTTAAAAAATACAAAGATAATCTACAGAAAAATCCCAAAGTGTTTCTGAAAGAGATGTAACAAAATTAATGGAAACAATAGAAAGAAAAAAGGTGAAGAGAAGATTTTTAATCTCGATATAGGTATACTCAGGACAACAACAAAAAAAGCAATTAAGAGTAGCACTAAGATATCGATAAGGAAATCAGTATGTTTTAATCAAAACACAGTTCTTTTAATCACAGTCAATGTGTCTGTGTCAAGTTAATGAATGACTAATGGACAAAAGGCCTTACCAGCATTGCTGGAAACTACCAATTGCTACTTGATCAAATGCAAAACACCTGCTAGCTTTAAGTGAGACAACGTTTGTAAGGAAAGAACAGATGGTGATTAGCCGAGGGCGGAGGGAGGGAAGTCTGAAAACAACCCCCCAAGCCCTCAGAAAAGCATTTTCACAAAATTTTCTCAAATAATGTCTAGAGAGCCCTGTTTGCAAAGCTCCAGGTGATGCAGTTAGATGCTGCCGCTGAGTGGAGTATACCTAATTATTGCCTTTAAAACAGCGAGAGGCCTGTAGGAAGTGGATGTGAAGTTAATAGAGAATACCAGAAAAGAAAAGAAAGTACTTCTAGAAGGTATGGGGTTTTAGTTTTTTTTTGTAATTTCCCTCCCTCCCCAGGCCTGTGGGCTTTATTGTTTGGTTTTGGGATAGTTGTCTGGGGGCTGGAAGGTGTTTGTACAACTAAGCAAGCAGACAGAAGCAAAAACATGCAATGAGAAACCAGCATTGTGCACTACTCTGGTTTTGTGTGACACTACTAAACAAGAGGGCTCAATGAGTTTAAATGGTTTATTATTTTTTATGCTGAATCCTAAAGAAAACATGATTTTTTTACATGATCTTGTGTGTCAAAAGGTGGCTGTCAGACTGCATCAAGAACTGTGCTTGCAGGGTGATTTATCTGCTGACAGGAACACAACCCCCATGTTAACAACGTCTATCGACAGAGTACGAGAGTAAGCTAAGCTATATTTATTTCTGCTACTGTAAAAACTACACAGAGAGGCCAGCCATTCTGAGAAACAAAAGTTGCTCTTCACAGACTACAGTTTCTGTCAAGGCCCGTGAGAATTTCTCAAGTTTGCAATCAGCCTGCCACATCCCTTCCCGAGCTCCGGCTGCCCTGCACTCCAGGGCCCGGCCTGGATACCCCTCGCAGGACCGCGGGATTTGGGAACAGGAGTTTTCACCCTCGAAGTGCTCCAAAGCAAGTTTAACGCCGCGGCTCTCGCAGTGCTGTCGTTTCAACCTGCAACAGCGGGAGACAGGAGAACTCCGCCAGGAGCGAAAAAGGCTGACCCTGAAGCTACAGCTGCAACGAACACAAAATAAAATACCCGATANGCTGAGAGGGGCCGCGGTGAGCCCGGAATTCCCCGCGGTGCCGGGGTTTGAAGGCCCGCCGCGGCCACCGAGCCTCTCGCAGCTCGGACAGTGACCCGCGGTCGCGGCCGCGCCGCAGGGATCGTGGTGGCGATGGGCGCGGCTGCCCGGGTGTTCCTAGCTGCGGGTCTGTGCGTGCGGAGCCGCCTGAAACTGACCCTGGCTTTACACGCGTGTCTCTGTCCCTTTTCCTTTGGCGCTGGGGGAGGATGGCGCAACCCTGGCTTCATGAGTTCTTCACCCTTTCTGTTGTTAAAGGAAGGAGATGGCAGAACATTCGAGGAAGTCCTTCAAAGACAGTCTGAATGACATAAAACAACGTATGAGAGAGAAAAGAAATCTGAAGTGGGCAAAGCTGGGTAAAACTACCCAGTTCTCCACAGTGAAGGTCAAAAGAGCAAGTAAGATGTTTAAATGTAATAACATTTATAATTTATTTGTTTTAAAAGTCCATTAAAACATTCACTGTTCTGTTGCAGCCAGTAAAATGAAAATTATTGAAGCAAACAACAGAGATCTAGCTCTGTCTTTGCAAGAAGAAAAGCTCAAACTGAAAGAAGCAGAAGCTACCATTCTCCAATTGAGAAAAGATTATCACGAGTTGAAGGCTCAGATGTTTCACTTACAAAGAAATCATAGGTTCCAGCAAGAACAAGGACTTGTGGAGGTATTTCTAACAACAATAACTTTGAGTTGGTGAAGCTAAGCATCAGAATCTGCACCAGTCCACTGAGAGATGACTTTATGATCTTAAATGTTTCATAAAAAAATAACTCAGTATGTACAACAGGTCTTTTTAATATTTTCACCTAACCTGGTGTGCTGGCTTGGACACCATGGCACCTGGTAAATAAATATTTTTTCTCTCTCTATGCTTTCTTATTTACTTAAAATCTGTGTTCTGAAATTTATGGGGGTTTTATCACATATGAAGGCACCTGACACAGCTTTCTTCAGATTTTAGTTATCTTGTAATGTCAATAAGAAGTTTGTAGTTGATACTAGAGTATGACAGTAACAGTTACTGTCCTTCTTTTGTCCATTAGAATCAACTGTCTGCCTTGAAAAAGATAATTTCCAGAGTTTATCAGAATTTACTGGACTCAGTTGATCTCCTTGGCCTGGCAAAGAATTTGTGTTCCATAGACAAAGTAAGTACCTTTTCCTCTTGAGAAGCAGAACTGTTATTTATTCCCCTCTCTCCTTCCAACATAGATGCACATCGTTTTTGAGATTCAAGCCTTAGTTTAGAGGAAGGACTACTACCACAGTTCCCAGTATGCCATGGGTTGCACACTGTCCCGGCGGGGGGTGTCAGTACACTGTAAGTGGGACTGAGGCTCTGCTAGGAGGTGGATGGGGCACCCTGATTTTCTGGGGTTTTGTGCACTGTTCCTTTCCCTGTCCACTCTCTGTAGGATTGGGATGGTGATGTGTGTGCTGACGTGCAGTAGCTCAGTAGGGTTCCCATGAGATCCCATAACATTTGGAGTTAGGCAGCCAGAAAGAAAAAGATCCAAGAGCCTCTTTGGTCCTTCCATGAGTAACTTGGCTGTTGTCTAAAATTTGTAGATGGTGCAAGCTTGTTTAGTCACAGTAAGATTTATTTTTTTCACAGAATCAAAGAGTGGCTTCTTCAGGTCCTCAAAACAGTTGCAGTGTCACGGGACCAGTAGGTTCAAGGTAAGTATCTTTTAGCAATGCCAGTTTGTTTGAAAATTCTGTTACAGTAAGTTTAATTTTCTGACTGGAGAAATAGAAGCCCAATGTAATTAAATTGCTCCTTGTCATAAAATATATTGCTGTTCGGTAAATATTGCCTTTGGTATTTTCTTTAGGGAGCCTCTACAGTGTGCTCATGGAGATGGTTCCGTATTTCCAAGTGAAACAGAAGCTGGTGTGGAATCTGACAGTGACGTTTCCTTAGCCAAAATAATTTCAAATGAAGGTATCTAAATCAAAGTATCAAACATTGCCCTGTTCTGTGTTAGGTAAAAAATGTGTGAGTACAAGTTTAAAATGTAACTGCTCTTTTTGAAGGAAGTGACAGGTAATTTTCTACTTACTGTCATAAGGGGGAGATATTAATGCTGGCAACCACTAAAATGTTTGAATGAAGACGCCCAGTAAAATGGGAAGGAATTTGAAATGGTTTTGTCTTCTCTATGCCTGCAATCCAGTTTCATTATCTACCAAACAGTTCAACTGAATAAAATCACCTTTAGACATGCATTAGCATTTATGAAATCAATAAAAATCTGTTAACAAAGCAAAATACTCCGGGGGAAAAAAATGACCTGTAGATAACCTTTCTAAAAGGAACAGTTTAGAGAAAAATACTAATGTCATATACCTAACTGCTTTCAGCATACAAGCTGTATTAAACAGAGCTTATCTTGACTTCCAAATCCTAGCTTATACAAATCTGTGGAGAAAACCCAAAGAGTAGTCTGAATTTTTGACAGGTTTGGAATTTTTTGTACAAAACCTTAACATTGTGTTACTGTTTAGCTTTAATAGGATATTTTTTCTTTGATTAAAAGGACAGACATCTGATATTCATGTGGACAACACAGGGTCAGAGCTGGAAACCATTTCTCTAAGTGGAAAGGTTGGATGTGATAGAGAATTACCAAAAGATTTGTCCACCGCATGTTCCTCTTCAGAGATGAGAAACTTCAGTGTAATTTGCATGGGTGTCTTGGACCATTCAGAAGCACCTGATTCAATAGAACAACTTTCTGAAGAGAATGAAATTAGGCTTGAGGAAAGTCTAGAGAAGTGTGCTACAGAAAACATAAATGCAGCTATTTCTCACTTGAATGAAAGTGAGGTAGATTCAGAGCAGGTGTTGAGGCAGAGAAGTTCTGAAACATCACAGTTCAACTTAAAACATAATTCTGATCTTAAACAACCTGAGTGCAAAAGCAGAGTAAACCCTCAAGGAAGGAAAGAGAAGCACCAGAAGGGAGAACTGAAACGGCCTAAAAATACTTCCCAACGAGGACCAGGAAAACAGGGTAAAGAGGCTTCCAAAAAAAATCTGAATTTCTTGGGTGGCATCAGTGATGTTTATGACTTTCATTTGGAAGAGAGTGTCCACGTTACACCTTTTCGACAAAATAAGGTGAATGACAGAGCTACTGCTGTGGATGAAAAAGAAGACTCAGCTGAAACTGATAGCACTGAGTCCAGTGATACTGAAGATGAGTTAGATGACAGCCTCTATGAGCCTTACAAGAGTAAATCGAGGAAAAGGCAAAGTTCAGAAGAAAATAATGCTACATCGCCAATGCATGTAAGGCCAAGGTCTAAAAGATGTTTGGCACAGCGTGAGCAGAAACTCTGTCATGAAGAAGAGATTGAAAACAATAAATCAAGTACTGGTAAGTACAGAAAGTGTTCTGTAATGGTTTTTGTTTCCTTAAAAGATAACATTATTTAAGGGGTTTAGGTGTTTTTATTTAATAAAAACAAACAGAATAATGGTATAAGAATGGTTAGATTCATTCTTCTGTCTGTCTTTTATTTGCACTTGGCAGATATTGGAATTAAAGATGTGTTTTTAAGAAATTAGTCCACAAATTAATATTGTGCTCTAGCTATGTTAATGATGCATGAAAGCTGGGGAAAAACTGAACGAGATATAAATTCAGAGAAAAGTGGAATAACAAATCACACTTTGCCTGGCTCTGCTTAGTGTGAATTTATTTTTCCAAATGAAAATCCTGCTTATGTGTTTATCCTCTTACGTATTTTAAAGTGCAAAAACAGAGATGATAGTTGAGCTAAGAGTTACTTCACATCTCCTATGTTCTCTGACATTTTCTGTTAAGCTGACTTAACCAATTGATGTGAAGTGTGCCTAATTTCTTCACAGAGCAGCCTTCTGAGCCATCTCGTGGGCATCTCTGTGATGTTACCAATACTGCTGTATTGCTCCCCAGCACTGGGGATGCAACAACTGCCCCAGAAGGTGAAAGAGCCCGGTCTCCAAAATGCAAGCGAAGGTGTACTGTTAGTGTGAGCTATAAAGAACCAAGTATTACATGGTAGGTGTCTTTAATTTCCAGTTTTATATAAAATTCATGATGTTCCACCCACTGGAGGATTTGAGAGGCTTATTTAAATCTTGAAAATAAATCCTTAACAAAAGAGCTCATTCGAAGAGGTCTGGAGTTAATAATGCAGCCTAGTTCACGTGAAAAGGAACGTTCTAGCTAGTAGTTATTGTTTTAAGTGATGTAGGGAGCATAACTTAATTTTTGCCTTTTTAATTTTTCTTTTATCTTTCCCAAACAGCAAGCTCCGGAGAGGAGATCCATTTACAGATACAACCTTCCTGAGCTCTCCAATTTTCAAGACAAAAAAAAGCTGATTGACATTCTCTTAAGAAAAAATATGATGAGAAATTGGTTAACTGTCATTCAGATTTTCAGCAAAACCATGCTCATGCCACGAAGGAAGGAAATCTTTCATCCAGAAAATCACTGTTGCACAATATCTTATATAAATATGTGAATATTTTTGTATCTAAAGGGTATCAGATTAAGGGGGCATGAATTTACTTTAGTGACTTGTTTTTAATGATAGGGATCGATTACTTTTATAATTGAAGTGATTTGAGTTCCTTTTGACTGGATCTGGGAGTGTGTGAGAAATCTGATGGCTAAGACGCTGAATGTCATTTTATAACCTGTAGTCAGTAAGGTTGAACTTTAGGCACTTGAGATGTTTTGGGCAGGGAGTATATTTAATAACAGTGTTTGTACAGAGGTTGTCTTTGTAATGGTTATAGTTTCATATTGAATCTTACAATAAATGTCTTAGTTTGGAAGCAGCTCAGAAGGGGCTGGTGTTGTTTTTGCAGTTTCTGTATGTGCTCCAAGGGCAATAATGTCAACAGTGGGCATTACAGGCCTGTGTACTCTGTCCCATCTCATGTGGTGGCATAAGCACTGTTTAGAAGCAAGACTGTCAGTTGTAATTTGATTCTGTAGCTGCAGCTTTCAAAAGCAGCAATTTAGATGTGGTTGGTCATGCTCTGAGTACAAGTTAGAATCAACTAAACAAACAAAGCAAATTTCTCCGTGAAGGTTGGTGAAGAGGGCTCCACTCTGGTGGATTGTAAACTAAACTATCAGTCCCATCTGTTATAGGACTGTCATAATAATTTATTAATTTATAATAATTTTGTCCTTGATTTGCGAAGTGCCTTTCGCAGAGGAAGAGCCACCTCATCTGAGCTGGTGCTATTTCGTGCCACACAATGCCACATGTAAGAACGACACTTATCAGCTGTCCAGCACACAAATTACTTTTTCTTTGCTTGAGAAATGCTGAAGTATTAATGGATAATGTGAATACCCCAATGAAAGTAAACTACATTCCAAATGAATAATAGGAAAGTACAAAATACACTTGTTTTGCAAGAGTGCCTATCTCGCCTATCGCACTTAAACAGATCTCTTCCTTTCTGTAATAAAAATATATAGTGTTATTTACTATTTTACTTGTAACTTCTTTCATGACTCTTCAATGGTAGTAATACTAGTTGCAACTACTGAGTGTATGAAAATAATTGTTCACAACACAGCCTTTGGATATTGGTACTGAAACTTGACCTTTGTATCCTAAAATTCTAGCCCTGGGCATTACTGTCTTCAGTCTGGAATTCTAGTACTAGGGGAACTTAACCAGAATGACTGAACTTCAGGTGCTCTTTCAGCAAACAAATATATAACAGTTATCGGACAGGTGCAGGGTTTGTTTATGGTATGCAAAGTAAGTGACCACCTCAGTAACATCATGGTGATGGTACAAGCTCAACATGGACTGTAGTTTGCTGCTATGTAAATTTTGTCTTTTGAGTAAAGGGCTCTGACAGGCAAATATGAGCAAATAGCATAAGCATGCTTTGAGGTGAAAAGAAATTAAAACTCTGGAGCAGCTAAGTCAAGGAACTGTTGGAAGTTTGAGAGAGATGGGAGTAACAGCACTGTATCAGCATGGAGCAGGGAATGCTACTTGGACTAGTCACAGCTCAGCTTATCCTGACAGCACTCTTGTATATCTGTTGTGCTCTTGTGAAATTGCTTCACTGTGTTACGTTTATACCACAAGTACTTGTTAATGAAAAAAAGGAGACCAAAATAAGTAGAGTTTTTTACATATATAATTTAAAACTATTCTGTACCAGTACAATATATTAATTTGACAAATGTAAAGTTCATCAGCTGTTAAAGCATTTGCAAAACCACATATCCTACCATAACTTTATTGCACAGTATCTATGAAAATATTAATTCTTAAATTAGAAAACACATTTCAATATAGAAGAGACAATCTGATTGAAAGACAATATGAAAATCTACTCTGAAAATAAAAAAAATTCACAGGATACCAAGCTTAACATGTGCATCTGTAGGCCCAATCTACAAAACAGGTTTATAGCGTCCTGTTCTGGTTATTAAAATAAAAGTACTCACTGTACCTTTGTTATAGATCCCAATGTAGGTCAGACTAATCTCATACAGAACAGGATGGCAAGTCCAGCATTAACATTTTGAATACCTTGGGTACCACATTTACTACTACCAGGTAGTTCCTGAATTGACTTGTGATCTAACACTGCACAGGCATTTTGCAGGAACAGACTCTTTGACACAGCACAGGATTGGGATTTTTTCAGTCTTTTAACTATTGAATTTTACCAGTGTAACATCTGTAAATATAAAACATCAAGCATGTAAGTTAAATTTGTTTTTCACAAAAGCAATTATAATTTACAGTTACAAACTAATTAAAAAATGTCAAGGGACAGCTTTTTGGCCAGTACTGATCTCCATTAAGGAGTTAGGTGTACCACTTAAATGTAGTGTAAGCAGCAATATATATTATACATATATATGTATGCTCTATTTGAAGATAGACTAACATGACTTGTAAAATGTTAATATATTCCTGGGTCTAAGTAATCACAGTTAGTAAGCATTTACAATAAAGCTTGGTAGAAAATCCAGTTTACCATGGAGCCAAGTATCTAAGTTCAAAGCTGTCCTCTATGGACTTCTTTCATGTACAATAGTCTTATCTCTACTGAATAATCTAAAGAATTTAACAGTGAAGAGTAGTAAGTAGAGTGGATCATGAAGTGCATCAAAACCTTAACTCTACTAAACCAACTGAAATTGTCTAGTAGATGAGAAGTAGTTTCTAAAGTTATTTTGGGTACTTATGTCCTGCATAAGCCAAGTCACTATGACATTACGCATCTAGCCAAATTTTTATTTTTTTTTTTAAAAAGTGGTTATGAGATTACAATTTGCAGGTAAAATATTTATCAAAACCAAAAACGAATACAAAAACTTGCATCTATCAAAGATTACAGTCAGTCTTTTTTCAGAACTGACTGTTCTTCTCTCACAGCTTTTCAACCAGCTGAGTGTTTCTTTTAAAAAATAATATCTTATAAAAAGATTCTACAAAGAAACAAGTGTTTCAGACTCCCCCCCAACTGTTGTTTTCCCTTACAATTTTCTTTTTCTTATTGGAAAAAAAATAATAAAACTATATCAAATAGGTACTGCATTAGGTAAGCTATAACATCTGTTGTCTGGGAATTTACTTCATCTTCCCAAACATGTGCAACTTCCCCCATGTTAGTGGGGTTTCTGAGGCTGTAGCTGATAAACTTATTAGGAACATATGGTAATCGGCACACAAAAGAAATTTTCTGTAATTAAATACATTATAAAGCATTTTAATAAAATAATTTTTGTAACTTCAGTATAATACATGTTTGCAAAACTAAAAGGGTTTTTAAAAGTGCTAAGTATTAAACAGAAGTTTCTTGAAAGTCCCATAACTCATATAGAATAGCTTCCCCTGCCCATAACGTAGGCACACTATTTGGTTGTAAAGGACAGTGTCACTTGTCAATTAATCCAGCTTCTTTAATTTTTGTGTAGAAGAATTTCTCCAGTATATTGGCACATTTGTAGTATTCACTCTCAGGGGGGTTGTACTCTCTGCAGTTTGTAAAGACTCGCTGCAAGTCTGCCATGAATAGTTTCTTAGACACGTAGTACCTGTTCTTGAGTCGCTCACTCATTGTTTTGAGATCTGTACAGAAGAAAAATAGATTAACAGCATTTGATTCAAATACTTTTTGTATGCAACATCCCTTTAGACTGATTTGCCATTTCACATGAACTGGCCAAGCTGGGATTTGGAATGGAAATTGCCTTCATTTAAGGCATGGTCCATTTTTTAGCTTCAAAAGCAACTGAGCCCATGAACTAAGCCATATTTCACTGTAAGGATGAATTTATGTATTTATTTTTTCTTCTTTAAAACATTAAAGCATAATTTCTTTTTTCTGTTCTCAGCTCTGCTGGAGAGGCCTTAGAAGTGTATAGGCAACGAATGCAAACATCACAAAACATGTATGTTAACCTAAAATTGAATGCAGCAGAGACACTGGCCTATGCTACAAGCAGTGCTTGCAGCTTTGAAAAAAAATATTAAATTTGTTCTACACTCTTCTTCAGAGTTTATAGTTATGTATTCTTTTCAAGAGTCATGTGAAAACCGACCTCTCCTGCTTTCAGAGCACCACGCAAAACATTTACTTACAGAACATTCTTTAAGTGTTCTCCTTTATATGAAAAACAGTCATTCATAAAACATGTAAATCATCTCAGTGTCCTCCACTCAGTTGCTTTCCCAGTAATTCTCATCAGGCATTTAAAAATTCTGTCTACATTGCAAGTGTTCTACGAGTGAGTACAGGAATAGAAGTAGTAGAAGGTGTGCTGGATGCCGTGGCTTTTCTCACCTCAGGTGCTCTAACCACTACTTTTTAGCAATGCCTGAGCCAGCAGCATCTGAGGGAAACTGAACAGAAGCAGCTGAAAGGGGTCATGTATTGCAAGGACAGCAGAGACCAAATCCTCCAAAGCAAAGGAAGCAAACCTTTTAACATCAGATTTAAAAATATAGTTGTATTTTTGTTTTGGTATGTTTTGGGCAGGTTTGGTGGTTGGTTTGGGGTTTTTTAAGGGAGATTTGAATTTGTTAGAGGAAAGCCCTATGCAATTGACAAAACAGGATTATTTAAGAGAAGTTTGATGGATGCTCTCAAATGCTTTTTCCAGTGATATAGAACTTGCCATTCACTAGTTTTGCACAATATTTTGCAGAAGTAAAGGCTCATTCAGCTCCCATTAAGTCTGAAATTCAGGTGCCTACACCTAAACTGGATATCCATAGTCTAATTATAGTACCCAGCTGAGAAGGCTCTTCAGCTCACCCTAAAGCAAACATTTCCTAGCTGGTGAGTTAAGATGTTTTCTTCTAGCTACAGTGAAAGTTTGGGTCCATCTGTCACTCAGCCACACAGCTTTTGTATGGCAGATGAAAAAGAAGAAAACCCCAGAGTATTGCTTGAAAGAGCACCTGAAGAGCACTTAAAACGGGCAAAAAACATTTATACATGAGAACTGACCTTAGGAGGTAGTCAAAAAACTCTACAGCCATGCCTCTCAAATACTGTACAATTTAGTCTGTACACAAACATAAAGCAAATTGTTACGTCTTGTCTGAGTAACTTTTTATGGTATCAGCATACTGGGACGGATCGGAGAAAGAAATCTGAAGTTGATCACAGATCAAGACATAGATTAGTCATGCTGGGTTCCTTAAGTGAAAACCAGAGCAAAACTAAACCAAAGACCTCAGCTTAGCCCTCTCAAAGGAGAGCTGCTGCCCACCCCCTAATGTAATGTACCTGAACAAGGGAAGGACAGACAGCATTCCTACTTTCAGTTTGCCAACTCAGTCTGTCAGTTCTTTATAACCCCTGTTTAGATTAAACCGCCACCCAGTCCTCTGCTCAGAAAAGCAGATGCAGAAAACTGCCACAGGAGGAGTCAATATTCTTTTTCTTCATTGCTATAAATACATTTGTGTCAGGGATACAGGAAGCCAGCTAGTGGTTTATAAAGTATATGTGTATCTGCTTTCTGGAAATAAGTTGAACATTAAAAGAAAAAAAAATCACTACACTGAATTGGTATATATGGGCTTGGAGCCTATGCAAAGTGACACGAACAAACACTTCCATTCTCTGAGAAATGTATTGCTAGTAGCCTGTCAAGAACCTTATTTCATTCTCTAAAAATATTAAAAGGTTCAGAAACTATAATCAGAAAGATAGAGGTGAGTATTGCATAAAAAAGGAAGGACTAGCAGGATTAATTTTTAAAACTGCTGCAATACAAATCAAAACAAGCATCTGTTTAGAGCATCACTGAATTATCATTGGAATTATACATCCCAGCAATAAAAAGCTGGGTCATAAGAAAAGCAGTCAAAAGAAAAACATTATTGGCAGTTGTGTACTTCCCTTTGCAAGTAATCCTACATAAACAATAGCTACATGACTTATAAATAAAAATAAATAAATAAATAAACAACCTCAGACAACTGTGGCAGATCTAAAAGACAAAGATAAAAGCTTACAATCAGTTGCATGAAGCATTTTCCTAAACTTGGAACAAATTGTTAAGATTTAATTAGAAAACCCTATACTTTTGAAAAGCTTTTCTTCTATGTGATTTACAAAGCTTAAATCTGTATTTCGAAGCAATGCAAAAGCTCAGTTGTTCCTGAAAGTTTTCCTTGAGAGATTTTTTTAATATACCAGTAGGATCTGCAGTGACCAGTTACCACACACTAGAACGTATTCCTACAGCTCTTCTACACCAGCTCAGTCCTGAAAGTTTCTAGCTGACTGCACCATTCAAGAGCTTGTTAGGGCTCTCTAGGGCATGCTAAGATTTCAGATGTATACACTGTAGATGTTTTGCAAAGGTCACAGAGCAGTCATCAATTTCCGATTACAGCATCATACTTTGGTGGTTCAGAGCTGCAAGGTATTCAGCTGCAAGTAACATATATCTTTTACCATAAAACAACCAGATTAAAATTTATCTGCTATGTCTCTGGCTATAAAGATTTTTTTAAAGTCTATACTTAAAAAATGTTAATGGCATTACCCATGGGAAACCTTATAACTTCATAATATCCAGGAGCTTCTGTTCTCTTCACAGGTTCCATGAAGGGCCAAGCGCTTTGATGGCTCTTTGGTAAAGAAAAGAGTAAGGTATCTAATATGGAAACTCTATATTGGAAATAATTTAAAAATCTTTACAGAAGGTAAACTAGAACTAGCACTCACCTTCACTTGCTGCAGAATAGTTTTTAATGTGCTGTAAAGTTGATCTGGATCCTTGGACTCCTTACTTGAAGAAAACGAATACAAAAAGATTAGCTTGAATCCCTTATCTTCATTCCTACTATTTGCATCTTGCCTAAAAGCAACTCTGAAGTGTCAAGCATTTTACAGAAGAAATAAAATGTAAAACAAGCAAAGAAACAAACACAATCAAAAACCCTCAAAAAAAGAACTCCACCACCCAAAACACACCTGCCCACCTGCCCACAAAAAACCCAAACAAAACCACTTAAGAACTCAAGCCTTGAAGATTACTTATCTGTTTTCCAGTGGGTGAAAGGAAATATCAAATGACATTGCTTATGGATTTTTCTGAAAGGAATATCCCAACTGCTTCATCATTTTACTTTGTGCAGTGCTTACCCTCTTTCTTTTCCGCTTGGTTTCCAGCCAGTCTCTCCTGTACACCAACAACATGAGATATTATATGGGAACTACAGTAGGTCACAATATCAACTAAGTTATTGCAACTCTAAAAAGAAAAGCCATTTCAGCACTGGGTTTGTTTTAATAAAAACTACTCCTAATAAATAACACAACCATCTAGCCTACAGCCCCATTCAATTTCCTACACGCTCTTCCTCCAGACTGCTGAAAAGATTCTAAAATATTTCTATATGAAACACACATTTTTTTCAATAATTCAATATTTTACCATAACCTCCATAAGGAATAATGATGACAAAGTTATCCAATTTGATTCCCTAGGGATAGAGAATTGCAGAAAAGCACAGCTGAAAAAAAAATCTCGAAAAAGATGATACTTAAATTTTTTTAATTCTATTTTGTCCTGTAAGGTCATGTCTAGCACAGAAATCATCATTGTCCAGAAGTGTAGTGCATTAACAACAGTGCCAAAGGGAAATTGCCACCTACATGGCAATGCAAATCAAAGAAGGATCACATATAAATACAATTACACACACACACATAAAAGAGGATCAGCCTGGGATGCCTTGGGGAAATGTCAAAGACAGCAATTGCAATGGAAACACAACAATCTTCACAGAAATCAAATTAGCAGACCAAAACAATTACATTCTAATAAAAAAGAAACGTGTGACTACATTAGTATTTCTAGTCTTGGACCTTTCTTGGGCTATTCTGCTTCTGTTCTACATTAAAAGAGGTTGATACATACTAATGCCAGGAATGCTTTCTATAGGAATCTGCCGTACTCCATCTTTGAAGCAAGAAAGGCCAGGATAAACTTTTCGTATTTGAGCTTGTTTCCTTTCTATGAGCTTTTTAATGATCTGTAATAAAGCATCAGAGAAAACAAAAATAATTTATTTGCTCTAAAGTAACCCGGAAGGTTAATGCAAAACCGTGATGAACAGAAACATTCTCACTTCCTAATCTTACAGTCCTTTTCCATCCACTGAAGCTGGTAATGGGACTGAGTCACCTAGCCAAACACTGATTCTGCAGATGAAGCTATCAAATATCTCAGCTATTTTGGCACAAATCTAGAAGGAAAAGAGGCATTGCTTGCTGTGCTTATCACAAGCTGCACAGCTTCTGACAACATGACAGTAGAGGCAGGGAAGGAAATTTCCTGAAAGTGGGTTTGGGAACTGGCTCTAAAATTCCAGCAGCTAGAGCATCTAAACTTCTTCAGCACAGCTGGTCAGAAATTTCAAGGCACATATTGAATGCACATATATGTTCATATTACAAAATTTGAGAAATACTTATTCACTTCAAAGTCTCCATATAACTGTGGGCGTTGCTTAGGTATCAGTCAGAGATACTCTTACTGAAGATTTTCTATGGAGGACATCAGAATGATGCCACTCTTTGGAACTGATATCCTACTCTGCATATAAATGCTAGGGAAAGGCTTTTCCCATTCCAGGACACACTCTGTTTTGCTTTGCAATATTATTACCTCAAGTTCTAAGTAATTTGCTTTGGTGCTCTTGATACACACTTAGATACTTATCTAAGCTTTGAGTGTCCTAAATATGTCACTTTCAAAATGCCTTATTTCATAACTGGGAGTAAACAAATGCACAGCCATTCAGACCACCACAGTTTGATAAGATATTTTCTTTGGAAATAATTAAGAGAGACATATTTTTATTTTTAAGGACCTTCACTCCCTCACACATAGTACTTACTCTCAAAGAAGAGGAAAACACAAAACCAGACTTTCAACAGAGCTTAGAAACAAAAGCACCCTGGCCAGATTCCAGCACAATATCAAAATACTTTCAAACTAATTGTTAAATTCAACTTAGACCTTTCTTATAATTTAGGAACTAGTAGCTCTTCCTAATTAAAGCAAGCAGTTCAATCAGTAACACTGATTGCTCACAAGTCAGTAGGTCACAAAGTTTTGCTTAAAGCCAATTGTATTTTCAGAGTAACTGTAAATGAGGTACAGGTACACAGTGTTGGGTGACATGGTCTTAGCAGCCACAGGCATATACTCCAATTCTTTAAATAAAAGCTCAGATCCCATGAAAAGCTCCACTTCTAAAAGGACAGGTCTTGAAAAGTCTGATATCCAGTACTGGCCAATACCAGCATCCAAAGAAACCAGTATATAATGCAAACTGTCAACATTCAAAATTCTCCTTATGTTCAGGCATCATCTTCACCGCTTTTGATATGAACAGACAAGCAAATGCTTTTCATAAAGCTGCAGACTCTGAGTGTTATTTCTAAATTTCTTTGGAACAGGGACAATAAAAGGCCTGATCTGTGTTTTAGTGTTAAACAGGCAATCCTAAATTGTGCTTCCGAAGGTGTATATAATTATTCTCAGAGAATATCAACAGCATACATCACTGTATAACAGAAGATTTCTTTCAATAATGTTACACATTAGATGCCTGCAGGACCCAGGTACTTTATCTACAGGTGGAATGTCTCCAAGTTCTTTATAATAACATGGACATCCCAACAAATGAGAGAATGAAAAAATGCTAATGAAGCAGCCCAGAGCCAGAACCTTAAAAACTACTGAGTTTTTGGAAGTGACATGTTATGTTGATGGTTTGGGCCCAGAACTTTACTACTGAAGTCAAGCATGTCCAAGATGCAACAGGCTACATGAGACATGTCCACTGCCCACACACTCAGTGACAACACCCTCTCTGAGACTGGAAATAGACTGGAATCTGAAGAGTAACTCAGACAAGAAGAAATTAAAGGGGAAAAAATTATGGCCTGTGTCATATGGACATATGAAAACTTTCCCAATGAGTGAAATTAAGAAACCTTGTAAACTAAATGTTTAGAATCAGACTCTTTCTTTCTGCAAGCATGGGCCAAATAGTTCTATTGGAAGAAGACTGATTGTCCCATAAAGAAGCTTTTAAATAAAATAAAGGTCAGGTTTGAATAACCTTGAAAGAACATATTATCCTTATAATTTGTAGTTCTTTAAAAAATCCAGGAAGGTATTTAAGCACAACTGCAACCATCTTAATTATTTTGCTAATAAACTGTCATATAGAATACTATTATGAACTAAATAAAGAATATCCCACATAAATTCCGAAGAGGGATAGACTGGAAATTAAGATAGTACACCCCTGATTAAAAGAGTGGTAGAAAAAATAATCATATTTCTTTCAAGTAAAATACAGTCTGTGCAGTACAAACACTCAATTCAAATGTCACTCTAATGAACTCTTACTGTTATGGGTGGGGTGGAATTGACAAAGTCATAAAATAAATCAGTCTCATAAGATTTTGCTTAGTTATCAACTAGGACAAAATTTAGCTGTGAATTACTCCTCAGAATATCAGTATTTTAACACTTTTGTTATCATTACATCAGTAAAGTAGAATTTCATGTTTCAACTGTAATATTGAGGCACTGGCACTTGAACTAAAGGATTATTTTGACTAATAAAAGTATACATTCAAATGTTTGAAGCACTAAAGCAAAGAGAGCTAACCTGTCACTGACTGAATTGTTTCTAAACATCTGAATAGATGATAATGTTAAGTGTTTCATTTCAGCCTTTACCTCTTTTTGCTTTTTGATGATGACGGAAAATTCTGTGTAGGGGATCCTTGGATTTAATTCACATCCCATTAATGTGGCACCCTCATAATCCTTGATGTAGCCAACATATTTTGCTTTTGGTACTTTAATATCTTTGGAGAAACCCTGACAAAGAAAAAAACCTCACATTGTCATAATGCCATTTGCCTTTTACATTTGTTTCAACTGAAATGCTATGAGAATTTAGAATGAAATTCATCACAATATTAAAATACAACCAATACAACAGAGTGAGTTACAGAGACCATGGTTCAATGTTCCAAACATCTTCTTGTGAGAGGCACAAGAATTGCTCAGATACAAGATAAAAGAATTGCTAAGAAGGGAGATAAGAGAGATAAAAATATCAAGGCAAATATTTTTTCTGTGAACAAATTTCCTAGATTTTTCCAAAAATTTGCTATTTAATATTAAAGAATGCCAGTACTGTAGTCATTGGTCAAGGAAAGTTGCTGTTGAAATTGATGAGATGATAGCAATTTTACAGCTGGAAAATTTTATTTTTTTTTAACTTATGTTTTTCAAGTGAAAAATAAGTTAACAAATCCTAATAAAAGTTCCAAAGTTATACCACAGTCTTCATACAGTTCAAAAGTTAAATAAAAAACAAACCCACAAAAGAATTAACCAAGACAATAAAAAGCAGTGTAGGACTCTCACTTGGACTGCATTTTATTCTTCTTACAGTGGTACCTATGAAACATCAGTAATAAACAGAAACCTGAACAGGACTTCTGCCTCGTAATTTACCCTCAAAGACTTCAGACTTAGATGGAGACTGAGCATTTTCAAACTGGGGAAGGGATACTGCAGACACGAGAAGGGTCTGTCTGCACAGATCCAACAGGTGTATCATAAGTTCAATAGGTGTATCACAAGCCTAGCTTTTATTAACTTCAACTGTGTTAGGAGTAAATTGTACCAGTTTTATATACAGAAACATGGAACAGCTGAGGTTGGAAGGAACTGAAGGAGGTCACGTAGCCTCATAGCAGGTCTTATTGCATCTGGTTGCTCAAGGCCATGACCAGCCTTGAAGACTGTAAAGGACAGAGATTCTACCATCTCCCTGGGCAACATTTTTCACTATTTCATCACCCTTAAAACAGAAAGGAAAAAACCAAAACAAAATATTTTCCTTCAGTCTAGTGGCAATTTCCCACTACCCAACTCATGTCCATAGTGTTTAGTCCTAATGCTTCACACCTCTGAGAATAATCTGACTCCAGTTTTGCTCTATTGTCTGGCCAGATAGTTGACACCTCTTCATCACATCTATTTGACAGATTAGACACTGGAATCTTTCCTGAACTTGAAATTCATGCTTCAAATCAGGAGGAGCTGGGAGTGTAGGTCAGGTAAGTTCTGTCACAGGTATGTCTAGTCTTTCATTATACTTCTTATAGAATCAGTGGAGGAACTGAAAGAACGAAGAAGCAGCCAACCCATATTTGACTATGTTTTTAGACTTGAGAAATTATAGACTATACCATATACCTATATTTATAAGATTCTATCAAACTAAAATGCTTTAGAAGCCAATAACATAACACAAGATGAACACAGGGCATATTTTATAGATAAAAATCTGCACCTAAAATTGCACTATGCATTTTATACAACTACTTTGTCATGTCTAGTTGTTTAGTCCCTCACTGCTAGACGCTAAACTTCTTCCACCAAGTAATATCTTGCATTGACTTACTTGTTTTTTGAAGTAGCCAATAGCATATTCATCTGCATATGTGAGAAAATTGAGAATGTTGTGTTTGATGTGGTACTCCTTCAGATGGTTCATTAAGTGAGTCCCATAACCCTGTGTGAAAGGTATGAAGAAAAATCATGAAAAAGTATTTGGGGACTGCATGTATTAGTAACTGTGGACTGACAGTTATTACAGGCTGTTTTTCAAAACGCAGTCGTTCTTCTAGATCCTGTTTTAAAGATTGTTCTTGTAACTAACTTGGTGAGGCATACTCAGGAGCAAAGTGCTTTCAGCCTTGTAAGAGTGTCTTTGTGACCAAGCACGGGACACAAAATACCAGTTTCTGCTGTCTGTTTCACTTTTAATCTCAAGGAGTCCAAAACCTAGACTCTTTCTAGGGGTAAAGAGGTACACTGTCCTGGAAATTGTAATTCAACGTGCTCACCTTTTTCTATTTTTTTTCTCTTTTAAATTAGATAATAACTATTAATAGTCACATATTTCACTGGTAGCAAAACTACATATATGATAACAATAGGACATTCTTTCTTAGCCATGTGATTTCAAAACTGCAAAGCAGTAGCAATACTGAAATTACTCCAGGGTTCTGTGCACCTGTAGCAGAAACAGCCTCTGCCTCAAAGGATTTATAGTCTCAATTTATTATAAGGCATAAAAGGAAGCAGTGAAACAATTACCATAATAAGCAGCAGAAAATTACTGAGTCTACAATCAAATAAATAGCTATGCCTTCTAACTCCACACAGGCATGATTTCCATTTTCATTCAACCCCAAAGTAAACAAAAGGTTCCATTTATTCACATTACCAAGCAAGCTGTAGTCTTCCCCTTCTACTGTGAAATGAAAAAATGTGAAATAGACAGAAAAGCCCATAATAATGTTTTGTTCCTGCATATGTTCCAATTTTGTAATCATGGAGACTAACTGGACACAAAGAAATATACGTGGTTTTGTTTTGGGTACTCTGTTCTTGACAATTGGGAAAATTTTTACATACATACATAAGCCAGAAAAATAAATTAGAAAATACAAACTTCTGATTTAATTTACAATTTCACGTCCCAAAACATGGGAATAGCCAAATAAAAAAATCCTAAAAGGAAACTAAGCAATTTAAATTAATTTTACCAACACGGGATCAAATTACTTTAAAAACAATTCAACTTTTATGGGAAAACAGTTCCTGTATTTCTTACTCCAGCCTCAAACTTAATTAAAATAGGAATTTATTTTTTCCTTGATTAAGCACGTCACCCATGTGTGAACTTTTTTTTTTCTGTTACCTGCTGATAGGGGTCACCTGACTCAGACAGAAAGGTGGGATGGCACGTTTTCATAAACAGTCAACTGATATAGCAAGGCATCCAGAGGGCAAAATAATAAATTGTGCTTTTATGCAACCTCAGGGGCACCCTGATGGGTCAGAATTATCTGCTGTATTATTTTGAAAGATTATTCCTAGCAAATCACAACACACCTTTGGCAGACGCATCTGTGTAGTGCAGTTAAACATAACTTAAGCATATACTGTTAGGGTTTGTATTTGCTAAACATTTTGAATACTTTTATGACAGGCCACTGCTAAGTGTAGGGGAATGTTCCGCTTTAACATCAGAGTTGAATAAAATCAAATATAACCTAAGTACTAACAGTTGTCACAGGCTTTCAATCCCACAGTGTTATCCTTTCACACAAGGGTGCACAATTTCTGCATGTTAACTGCTACAAATTCTGAATTAGCCCACATCTCAGCTTTCACTGCTTCCCCCGAAAATCATGAAGCTACAGCACCATCTAAAGGCAAAAAACTGAATCAAATGGTCATAGTTGATCAATCTACCTATAAACACTGAAGAAGCTGGAGGAATCTCCTGTATTCATAGTGCTCTGTATTCTTCCAACAGAGATGCCAATTCTCAACATTCTGAGAACATTCTGTAAAATTAACTCAAAAAAGCATGTATAGAATATACTCTGTGCTTATTCTGAGATGTAAAACTGTACCTTTTTTTAATGTTTCATTTTGATCGAAGTCATGAAATATCACAAAGTGATTGAACACAATAATGTCACAAAAAAGTAATACCTATTTCAGTCAGCCATGAGGTTGTTACACTACACAGAGACAAAACTACTGCAGCCAGAGGAGTGAACAGTCCAAGACTGGGGGATGACTGGCTCACTTTTGTTAGGAAAGATTTAACTTAATTAATTAATTACACGTACTCCTACTATTATGACGATGATTCTAAATCTGCACATTTGTTTAGTTTTTATATGTTATATTCAGAATCACTGTATCTTTCAAACTGTTTCTGTCTGGCAACTAAATAGTATATTCAACATGACTAACAAATTAGGAGGATATGCAGAACTAAATGCATTTAATAAATTCTACTAGAGAATTATTTTTACCTTTACTTGCTCATTGGAAGTCACAGCACAGAAAACAATCTCCGTAAATCCTTGGGAGGGGAACATCCGGAAGCAGATACCACCAATAACACGGCCATCTTTTATTAATGCAAGGGTTTTGTGTTTCCTTAGGAGACAAAAATAACAATCACTTTAATTCATGTACATAGTACATAAAGTACCATTACCTTCCTTTTTTCAGAAACTTGATTCACTTCTTTCCATGATGCTAATGGAATTGTATATGCCTCAGTATCTACAGAAGACTTGTTATTTTAACATTATCCTTTGAATTTACCGTAAATGTTATCATCACAAAGCAAGGTCCTGGCCTTGCCAAGTACTCTGAGATACTGGGGTAATACCTAATAAATAAAAATTGCATTGCTTTTATTGAATCCATTGAAGACAGTTGAAGACTGCCATTGTGCAGTTCTCAAGATGATTTTACTGAGTAAATTAGAAATTAATGGAGTTACAGGACAGCAAGTCCTTTCTAAGGGATTCCTGTTTCCTTGTATGCATTCTCTACACCTAAGCTATCAGTTTCAAATGCAGCTGATGAAGCAAGAGATGACATTTCTTATTCCTAATCACCTACTCCTAGTGAAATCAAGACCAGAACAAACATCCTTCTCTGTTGCACAGAGGTGGCATGAAGGGTAGCTCTGCCTCTGCTACCTTTTTTCCATCTTTTCAAACCCTCCTAGCTCCTGGTCAGCCTAACTGAATTGTACCCAAATACCATCTTGGTCACTGTGTTAATAGCAAATGGTTTCCTTTTCATGAAACTGTCCACCTCAGCTGGCCCCTTCCTACACCTCTGCCTGCAAAGGGCACCAGGCTCTCTCTGCCTCACCCGCGCAACCCCTCTCCAAGGATACGCACGGATCAAAGACCAAGCGTGTGATGTATTCCTTCGGCATTCGAGGCAGTTGATGGGAAAACACGTTCTGCAAACCAACCAGCCACATCATGATCTTCTTGTTGGGCTTCTGGTTCAGGGAGTTGCCAACTACATGGAATTCAATCACCCCCCTGCGCTCCTCCAGCCTCGCTGCCTCATCCCGGGCCGAGTGTGCTGAGAGGAAGTTGGTCTGTACCAGACAAAAGTGAAACAAAACTAAGTTTTTGAGATTTCATGTCCTCTGACAGAACTGCCTTAATGAACAAACAAATAAAACCCACTCTTTTTTTCCAACAGAGCTACCAAGGATTGCCTTTGTAATGCATCTTTGGAGAAGTGCCACCATCAAGTAAGCCAGATATAAGTCTATATTGCAGTGTATAAAGACCTATTTGAACTTATATTGGTAAAGACTAGGTAAAAACTGCAATGGTTAGGACTCAACAAGTTCCAAAGCCTCTTGAGGGACAGCACTTACCCAGTTGAAGCCTATGCCACTAAGTCATCATATTTTCTTTAGCCTTAGCCAGCTTGGGCAACAGTAGTGGATTCGCCTATGTGTACTGCAAATCACATATTTTAATGCTGATGCAGGAAAAGTCATATTTTTTTTCATTTCAGCAGTGTTTCTCACTATCTCTACCACTATTGTAACAGCCTAAAAAGAACATTTTAATTCCTACACAGTTAGCTATTACATATCTAGCAATTGCATCTACATATTTGAATACAGATTAAATTAATACAGAAAATTTAACTTCTTTTTTTTTCAAGGTGGTTGTACAATGCCAAAACATCTCTGCATGCACATACTGTTTACTTTTTAGAGAAAAGTTTGGCTGCTGCGTTTCTAGTCACTGCCAGCCCCAACAGCCAGGTTGGCACTGCATTTATAATATGCAGAGCCATCAGTCACACTACATAGTTTGAATAAGAAATGTAGGTGGTTCCAAATCTTCAGCAGTTTCTAGCTAAACCTTGGCAAATGAGTTGCTGGCAAAACATAGCCTGGCAGTGGGAACAGAAGGAGGAAAAGGCAGCCAAGGAAAAAAAAAAAGAGTGTGCAATTGTGTACCATGGCACAATTCCACAATTCTGTTTGTTTTTCTCTTCCAGCAGAGAAAAGAGCAATTGGGGAAGACAGAGCAAATAAGTGTTTAGATCAGTTTCTGCACTAGCTAACTAGTGGTTTTAACTAGAGGTTAGGATCTTTCATGCTGCTGCAATATTTGAACCCCATTTAACCTTGTCTTATGAGCTATACCTATGATTAACAATTAAAAGCATACTCTGGACCTGTTCTGTAAAAAAAGTAGCTTGCAAGATAACCTGGGATGTACCTTCTTACTATCAGGAGTTTCCAAGTCTCTTTGCTAACCATACACAATGCCTCAAAAAAAATTGTAGAAGTATTCTTTATGCTAATGATGTATTTCACAAATATTTTCTGTTCACCTAATCATATACTTTCAAAGCCTATTTTTCTTGACAGGACTTCTAGCTTATCATACTCTGTGTGGAACATTTACAAAAAACCAGACTGTTTACTAACAGACCGTTTTCAACACCGAGTCTATATAATTCTCACCTCAGGCCCAAGCATTGCTGCAGGATCTGTAATTGTCGACATTACTTCATTGATTAACTCAATAGGAATATCACCAACAACCCTTGGTCTTTTGGAATCCTCCAGAGAATAGGGTTCATTATTTTTTCTCTTTTCCCCTATGAAACAAAATTAAGACAAATTAGAAGCAACCAAACTGTCACAGACTAGCACTATGAAGTCTAGCACTTCTGTTGTATTATTAAGTTTGTATGACAAGTTTTGAGGTTGGTTTTTGTTTTTTTCTTTAATCCCCAACAGAAAGGCAGAAAGAGAAATAAATTGAATCTGAACAATATTTATCACTGCTCAATTTTGGCTCTGCACTGGGATATCAGCATGAAGCAAGATGAGTATACCTCTCCTCTTATACCTCTAAATTCATAGTGAAAATATTTGTTTTTCCTTTTTTCTTCAAAATTCTCTTCATAGAACCTCTGTGCTGCTGTCTTGGAAGGCAAATGCTCAATACACAAATTGTAGTGCATATTTCTGCATAACATGAAATCCTCATTTTAGGTTTCAAGGGAACTAAGTACCTATTATATATTTCTTTCACCCTTTTTGTAAAACAAGCAGCACTTACAGTCTGATGCATCATACATATTTAACTTTAAAAATCCACAGTTTCCAAATCAAAGTATATCATGTTAATGATTAACTGCCCTACTAGTTGCAGAGCAACATGCAATGCAGCAAAAACAACTAGTTACATTCATGAAAGAAAAGTCCACCAAGGCCTAGCAGAGGTACAGTAACAGAGCCAGCTTCTAGCTCAGGATTCCGACTCATTATGCTATTCATTCCCACTTCTGAGGGACAAGATGAGAAATGGCCTTAAAGGAATCTTCAGTTTAGGAGACACCTTAAGTTCCTCTGTAGTGAACACAGGCTAAGAATTCATTTAGGTTTTTCCACTTTCTTGAGGACTCACTTTACATAAGCTTGGGATTATCCCTCTGACCTACAGAGTCTCTTGACAGGCTCATTACTCCTGAGGTGTTTGAAAAGCTATTTATTAGTAGAATTTATGCCTTCACTAACTTTTTTTCTTACAAGTTTTGGTTTTGTTTTTTTTTAGCCTGACCTCATTCAGGTTTTAAATTTAACCTTGTTGGTGTGTTTGTGCTTTCTTTACTGTTCAAATGTATGCATTTTAAGTACCTTGAAAGATTAAAAA
This sequence comes from Campylorhamphus procurvoides, assembly GCA_013396655.1. Taxonomy (NCBI): domain Eukaryota; kingdom Metazoa; phylum Chordata; class Aves; order Passeriformes; family Dendrocolaptidae; genus Campylorhamphus; species Campylorhamphus procurvoides. The sequence goes on from WBMV01005495.1 coordinate 610,940, forward strand.
ACACTCAAATATGATGCCCATTTCCACTATGCCATTATTTAAATGAAAACTTTTTTCAGGGCTTTTAATAGATACACTCCAAATAAGGTCTTTTCAAAAACCTTTGACACCAGCAGACCTTTCTCCATTTTAATTTAAATAATTCTTTTTCCAGATACAGTTGCCTTTTCTGCTAGTTAAACATTATCATACTGAAGAAAAAGTACGTGTGCATGTCTTTCAGCAAAAACATCCCACGTTTGCTATTGCAGAGTGAAGGCAAAGGTTACCATATCCTGCAACTACTGATAATATCGACAGAAGCCAAAAAAATCAAGTCTCCCTCTCCATTACCTAAGTTTGGGTCAAGGGCAGAAGAAACTTTGCAAGCTGGACTCATATTCCCACTGTTCGGTTGCTCCAGCGATGAAGGACTTGCACTGTATGCAACAGATCTTGCAACGGGGGGTGGACTGATAACTGCAATGACAAAAAAGACAAACACAAAAAATACAGAATGTAGAACCCATTATGGTGCTGACTGAAGGACTGTTACAAAGACGGACCTATCTTCACCTAAGAAGTAACAGTGAACATTGTGCAACAGAGCAGTGCCAATAGTTCACAAGCAGAGACATTAAAGCTTTAACTCAATATGTTTTTCTAAACTAACTTCTACCTAATGAGGGACTGCTGGATAACACAGACTGCAAACATCAGGCTTTATTATCTTACAGTGCTGAGCAGAAGCTAAGAAAACAAACTTCCCTCACATACCTGCCAAGACTGCTGTCTCTAGCTTCATGAAAGGGCTTTTTGTAGGGGTCTATTGAAAAGCAAAATCTCATCATTCAGCTTCAGCTGTCCACTTTAACAGTGTTCAAAGACTGGTTGGACAAATCACACTCAATAAAGGGAGTTGTTTCACCAGTTAAGAGGATGAAACTATTATTTTAAAAGGCCACAGTCTAACATATCTCTTTCTAATACCGAAAAAGGATCCACAAAACAAAGCCAAACAAACAAAACTCAAAATAACCAAACAACAACAACAGAACCAACCAACCAAAAAAAATCCCTACACTAATCCTAAATCATCCAGATTTCATTTGGGTTACGCACCACTAAGTGCAAATTACCTGTCTGGATTCCCAGCTGGCCAGTTCGGGAACTAGACACCATGAAATCCTGATCCCAAATGGGAGAATTCTGGCTGTACACTTCTTCTTCCAGCATAGACAGAAACCTAGGCACAAAACCAGGTGAAATATAGGATCAATCAAAACAGGTTCTTATTCAAAATAAGAACTTGCAACATTTTAGAATTAAAAATATTTACTGAGTCAGTAAGAAAATGCTGTTGGCCAATTCTTTAAAAAAAAAGAACACACACAAAATCACAAGCCAGAATAGACATTAAGTATCTTAATTTGTTAGAGAGTGCTTTCACTTACAAGAACATAATCTTTGAGTATAAGCAATATTTTTCTAATTTGCAAAGGCAGAAAAAAGAGTTACAAACTATTTTTACAGAACAAAACTGCACCTAATAAGAAAGCTGTGAGGTGACTGATGTTATACAATGATGACAAAATATGTCTCTGTTTGAATAAACCAGTATTTTGCAGACACATTTGCTTTCTGCCTCTTACAGATTTATAAAATCCCTGTGTTAGTTATTAACAATGCCCTTCGGAAGATACTTTCATTCCTTTAGGTGTCCTACTGTAGAATTTAATTGCATGTTTTGCTTGCATAACAGTATTTTTAACCTTATATTGGTGCAGTTACAGAATCAGTGTGATTTTAAACCTCTCTCAGCATTATTATATGAGATAAATTCCACAGATCAGATGAGCCAGCATGCTCGCCTTCTCAGGGCTAATACATCAATTCCCTCCCAGAAGCAAGACAGCTGCTTATCCTATGTTCCACAAAAGGGGTTTTCAGACCAGAAGTTGACATGGCACATCTTTACTCTCCAGTGTCATCTATACGTATAGAAACTATCTAGCTGAAACCAAAAGGACTGTTGAGTAAGACTTTCTTGCATAGGATAAGGATTTTCAAGTCAGGCTCTCATATATACAGGACAGCTGTACTCAGGCAATGTGCTGTGTTTGCTGCTCTCTGTACAGCTGATAATGGATAAAAAGTTTGTAACAGTGACCTGACAATCTGCGACAGAGCAGAAGGACAAATCAAACTTTAGCCAAAGCTACATTTACAGGCAGCACAGAGGCTCTGCCTTCAGCCCCATTAGTGACTACTTCCTAGGTACACACAGACATAACCAGTGGGTGCTCCCTCTGCCCAGAAAAGAGTGTCCGGGGTAAACGGGAGCCCTGTGGCAACACCAGGCTCCATGCTCTGAGACACAGCTCCTCTGCAGGGTTCACTCAGCATAATGCCAGTGGAGAGATAAATGCTTCAGCCAAGTACAGCCCATAAAAGATTTAAAATGTTATTCATATTTCCCGCAGATCATCTGCAAACAGTGCTTGTCTTTCTTTTTTTTCCTCAGCAGAATATCAAAAGAAACTGCAGTGAATAATAATGCTTTCCAAATTGCTGTAAAAGGCTTCAAAAGCCAGTGAAAACCGGGGCATATATATATGCACACTTACTTCCTCCACCAATCTGCTCCTTGCACCAGTGTGGTTTTAAATCCTTCTTTATACCTATTTCAGGATCAGATCATGATCCTATTCCCAGATACATACAAACATTCCTGTATCCATAACAGTCTACCCCAGAGACAGTGTACATCCTTCAAAGTGGTACAATACACTATTAATAACAGTAGAAGCAACAAATTGTGGCTCTACTCAGCTTTGTAAGGCTCACGTTGTTTTTCATTCCCCTCAGCACTAACCCAGCTTCTAGCCCAACACAACAGCTTGCATAGCATCAGTGCCACCAGGTCTTCTGAGGTTCAGTTCATTTGTTGTTAGGAGGGACAGGTTTTTAAAGCATGACCTAGAGAGTCAAGCCATCCTCACAAAATAAGGATATAAGGATACAGTATTTTAACAGGAAGATTACCATGAATGATCCTGTCACCATTACCTTCCCTTTATCACCAGTAAAATGTTTGAAATTAATGACTGTCAGAGTTGATCATGTTTCGAGAAAAGACATTCTCCCACATACCCTAATATGTAATTACTGTTGTTTAATTGTGAGAGATCATCATCTCTGACTCCAGTATTGTTACAGGTAGTCAATATGAAATTTATGAATTTAGGATTCACTGGTCCAATTTTACACTGATTCCCCTCTTTATCAAATAAACCTGGGGATGGGGTGACTACTTTGTTCCCTATTACAATGTTGAATTAAACTGAAATTCTTAGGTGTATATAAACTCCTGCACAACACTCCCTTTTTTACTGCTACATCACCAAATCAGAAGTGAACATACAGTTTTGGAGGTCTGGACCTATGTTGTTTCCAAAGTCTACAGAAAAAGAAAGTAATTGACCACCAATACCTGCTAACAGGCAAAAAGCACAATCCCCCAGCAAGATAAATAATCCTTTTCGTAAAGTAAACCCTATGACAGAGCAAAGCAAGTGGTTGTGTACATAAAATACACTAGTTCAAGCGATGGCAGTAAATAAAGCTGCAGTATCTACTTGTAACTGAATAAAAAGAGAAATTATTTTAAGCTGTTGGCAATTTCCCTCTTTCCACAACAAAGTTACTGGTTAACTTTGAACGCAGGCACACTGTGACACCTTACTTGGGAAAATGGGTGAGGATTAGTGTCCGTTTTTCTTGAGGAAGCTTGTCTTTCTCTTGCCTGGCCTGCTCCAGCAGTTGCCGTCTCATTACGGTAAAAACAGAGCGAAGCAATGTCCTACCAAAAACCTGTGTGGTTTCATACCGAGGTAGACTGTCACAGAACTGAGGGACATTGCAGTAACAAAGCCACCTGTAAAGAGGAAAAAAGACACATAATTATCACCATCTAAAATGTGACTAGGTGCAATAAAATCACTACCCACATAATTTATAACATAGCTGAGAGCTATATAACCATATAAATCAGCTCCACAACAAGGCAGGAGAGAGTTAAGCAGCATGTATATTGCCCAGTTTTTAAAAGAAATGCCAGTCAAATACTTTCAAGTCTCCATATGTTCTTTTTCTCTGCAGTCTAGTTTTCACAAATTGCTCTTGTTCCAGAAAATAATCACAGATTACAGAAAATTCATGTTGATGTCAGGGATTCTCTCCACAGCTTATTCATTTAGCCTCCCACACCTCCTGCCTCTGATTCCAAAGACCCTTAGCATGGCCTCTTTTTCCCTTTTTAAACTTCTACATTTCCCCACACAGAGGCAAAAGGGGTAACACTTTTAACTAGCTCCATCTCAGTCTGACTGGACTCCCATCCTGGTTTCCCACCAGTTGGCTTCTTCCCATTACACCCTGACTTGTTACTCTTTCATTACCAGTATCTCCCTCCAAAGTGAGTTTTGAATTAAGAAGTACATATGAACGTTAAGGCATGTAATATTTCTCGTCTTGGAAAAGGGATTATGGTACTGCAGAGATAATTCAGGAGTACTGCCTATGTAGGTCACAATATCTGTTAATCTTACAAACGAGATTTCAAAATCTGTGTGCAATGAACAGTCATCTGTATCTGGAGCTTTAGCAGAATCAGACCACAACCACCGTGAAAGCTCTAGCAATGAAAAGAAAATATTAAGAATTGGATGCAAACAGACTGTGTTGGATCCTACATGGGTTTCCTCATCCAGATCCAAAGTACAGCCTGTCTCAAAATGGTCTTTCAAACTCTTGTGCCTTAATCTTTGCAAACATGAGTTGCAAAAGAGTTGTGAGATAGAGTTGTTCACAAACCACTACTCCATGTTCTTGGCTGATAAAGAACACCTCTCAAAACACAAGGATGCATGTGAAACTCTGATACGGTTTCATTCAAATCCTCAGGTTTTCAAATGAAGATGGTGACTGCAAAAATTCAGGAAGCGCACACATGGTGCAGAGCAGCACCCAGAGCAATGCCTCGAACAGCACAGAGGAAAAAGGCCCACAGTGACAGGTTAAATATGGTGGGAAGACACAGGCACCTTGGGTTGGACTGCCCCTAGGGACTGTGGGCAGGAGAGTTTGAGAAGCCACAAGTGACAAAATGATTAACAACAAAAGCCACCAACCAGAGCCAGTTAGCAGCTGATTCATAATAAAAGTTAGCTCCTGCCAACCCTGGCTGATATCTTTTGTCACAAACAAATGGAGTTCAAACACCCATCAAGCATGGTCTTAGGAGCTCCAAGGTGACAGGTCATGAAAGCATCCCAGTCAGATACAGACACGGCATAGCCTGCTGTATCACTAGCCACAGCCTCAACTCACACCAGGGTTTGCTGATCACCTTCAAGGAGCTGAGGTGTGTCAGAGGAAAGGCCACCAGGGAAGCACCCCAGAAGGTGTGCTCATCCTCAGCCAGGAAAAGTGTCCCAGGCAGTTCCTGGGAACCAGGGTGCTGACACAGAGTTTAGCTAACTGCTGCCTGCACTAAGCTGCTGTTGCTGTGCTAACTGAAAAAGGCACTGCACTACTGTTGTGAGAAAAAGAAAATTAAGAGACATGGTTTTCAGCCTAGCTCTTCTTTCTCCAGTGACTACGTTATTCCTTTGAATTCTAACAGCATATTAGAAGGTAAAATGATAAGAACTATCATTTTAAGGAACCTAATAATATCTATTCCCAATTAGCATTCAAGCATTTGCAAAATTATTTTGATTTTTCAATTCTTCTGTGATTTTGTTTCAAATAGTGATCTTTTGCAATGTTTAATGCTATCTTATTTTTCTTTTTAAGCTGAATAACAAATAGAGATCTTACATAAAGCTCATATCTTATGAACACCGAGACCACTTTGCCAACAAAAAAAAGTGTTAAGATACAGATGCTCACAGCCTCTACTCCCTGTTGTTGGTTGATAAAGCACACCTCTCAAAACACAAGGCTGTGTGAGAGACTGATAATAGTCTCACTAAAATCCCCAGGTTTTTATGTAAACTCCATGGCTGCAAAAATTCACACGGTATATCTATGGCACAAAGGTACTGGTATACTCATGAAGTTTGCACATGCCTTATTTGCAAGAAAGACTTGTAACAAGCAAAAGCAGTGTTACCTGGTATAATTCACTTTATACCCTGCAATATCATCATTGGGTGATCGTAGTCTCCGCTGAGAAGGTGTCTCCAGGTGCCAGTAGTTAATGCGGTTCAGAAACATTTTAGCCAGTTCCACTATTGTTTGCCTTTCCTTCGAGGGTAAGTGGCTAAATTTGTACTGCACGAAATTATTCACACCCTTAAGAAGGAAGAAAATCCTGTTTAACTATTTAGCCATAATTTTTGTAGGATCGCCGTCAAACACTCCTCTCTTTATCAACCCTGAACTTGCATTACATAGGAAAAAAAAATATTGGAGACCATGAACTCCTTGCTCAGCTACTCATGTAGCTGCCACAGGCTGATTCCTGTGTACACAACAGCAGCAGGTATTTTTATAGGTATTTTTATGTAATCCACATCCAACAGCTGATGTAAAGGTAGAGAAGCAAAATTTTTTAGTTTTCCTTGCTTCACAAAGTCAGGGAATAGAGAAAGTTCTGGTAGCCTTTCTTCCGTATGCTCTGTAAATCAAGTATCACCTACAAAACTCCCTGGCTACATTTCAACTAGTAGGGCTTGTGGACTTCTAGTTAAGTTTGTGCCTACACATCATATTATTCTTCAAGAATGTCAGTACTTCAGAAGTATGTCTCCTCATTGCATTTTGGATACTGTCCACTTTATAGAAAAATCAACATAGTTGAAATACGTGACTAAAACTGCTGCAATACATATATATTAAAAATCAATTATAACACTTCTGCTTAGCAAACAATTTTGTTTGATTGAGTTGCTGAGCAGCTAAAAACAGAATTGAAAATACTGGTCTATTTAAAAGCAAAAATTATTTCAAAATAAACTGTAAGAAGTTTATTCCATTTCTATGAAATAATACTTTCATCTCTATGCTTTATTTTCTTAAGCAAATTGAACAAACCATACCAAGAATGTAACAAAAAATTGTATTGTGTAATTTTTCTTATACAAACCTTTTTAATAGTGTATTTTAAGGACTAGGAATATATGGGGATTACATACACTTATTTTTTGTTTATACTCAAACTAAAGGAGAATTTCATGTGAAGACTTCTCAGAAATTCAGCAATAAAGTAGTTTGATTTTCTAAATTATAAGTGAGAGTTGCAAGAAATAATTACTATATATAACAGTCTTCACATTTAAAATATTCTATTTAACAATAGAGCATCCATTCATCCGCTGATGAGAAAACATTGAGCTCCTGTTTCAGTGAGGTATGTGAACCTCCTCATAGTCTCACTGGAGCTAATGGGCCCGCTTGTCTGCGAAAACTGCATTCCTGGGAGCTTGCTTAACCAAAAACTGAATTTGTCATATGTTCTTCACCCATTGAGAGTTACAAAAGCCTCAGTTATTCTTTGGTTGTGGCTTTGTTTTTTTGTCGTGCACCCTTTGAAAGAGAAGGCTATGATCTCACTGAATTGGATTGTAACATTTTCCTGGACTGACAGAAAGCAAGTGTCATTTTAATATTGTATTTCAAAACTTCAACAGCATTTTTCATCACTTGAAACAAAGAAAGATTAGAAGTGCCCACATAAAAGTAGCATTTCAAGCTAATTCTCTAAACTCATAAAAAAGTCAGTTTCATTAAAGCATAAGATGAATGATGAGAGAAGTCAAATAATGTAACTATTGTTCCAACGCTAAAGGAGAAGCAGCAGCAGCAATCTCCTAGTCCCCTACTTTGTCGTAAGCAATATACAGAAAAATCTGCAAAGCACCTAAAATGCCCTGTTTTCAAGACCAGGACATACAAAAAAGAAAACCCATAAAAAAAAAAAATCCCAAACAAACAAAACTCCCAACATCCTACCAAGTAATAAAAAGTAAATAAATTTAAAAACCCAAGCAAAGCAAGAAATCAAACAAAAACGGAAAAGAAAACCACCAGACCAACAAAACCCACATTTTGACTCCTTACCTGTTCAATGCTAGGTTTCTCAAACGGGGGACTTTCCAAAGATCCTTCTACTACAGGTTTTCCCATCTGTAAAATGCACTTCCTCAAAAGCTGTTAAAAACATACAGATTTTCTTAAAATTAGTACATCTGCATACATAGAGTCAATGGAAGTCAAAAGTGCACAACACACTGTGAGCAGTGCTGAAAATCTCCTGGCTCTATATCTGCTTGTTCAGTCATCTGAATTTGTAATACTAAATTTCACTATGAATTCAGCTTCTTTGAAATGCATACCAGAGGCTTCTCTGAGGAAGCAACGGCAGCTAAGTTAGCATTGATATCAGCATTGATGTCAGCTGACTTTATTATATATAAGTGAAGAATATTGCGCAGTTTATAGATGGGACTCAGGGTCAGTTCATCAATCATCTGCATGACTTTTGGAATAAAAATCAGTACTTTTCAAGTATCAGAATGTCAAGCCCACACCACTCTCAGTAGAGCATCACCCAAAAGAAAAATGTCCCATCAGATAAAGTCCATTCATGCATGAGAGGCAGTAAAATTGGCTTATGTGTAAGAGAGCAAAAAACCCAAGAAGACACTTCACAAGTTCAGCTTACTTTGAACAGGTAGAAATAAACTTGCTTGGTGTCTGCATCTTCTTCTTTGTGGACACAGGTGAACAGATACTCCACATCCAATACAATTCCCAGAAGCCTATTCATTTCTTCCTCAGACACATTCTCCAGGTGAGAAACATGAGCAGCTAAACAAAATAAAAACCCAAACTTGTGAAAAGCCTACTGAGAGAACATATAGCACAAGTATACCCCAGGAAATCTCAAACTAAGCCACAACTGTAAAGCACTGATCCTGTAAGAACCTGTGTAAACAAGGCATCTTATCAGAGAAACATGTCACATCAGAGCAATTTGTAAAGGTTGTCCAGTGGGGGCAATTTCCACAGTGGAGGCTGGTTGGAATCACATCATCTGTTAACACTTAAAGGAGATCACACAAATCCTGCTTGTGTTAATACATTTTTGTCCATTTGAGACAAGGCTTCTTGACTAAAAAAAAATAAATCCATAATTCCCATAAATTAGGTAATCCAGGTGCAAGTAGCACCATATTCTGTGAAGAGTAAAAAAAAAAATCGGCTCCAAAAATTGGCCTGGAAAATAACATTATTGGCTAAGTCTCTTACTTTCATATCACATAGAATCAAACTATGCTTTGTGTACACTATATTATCAGAGATTTTGCAGACTGTACATGCTCTTTTATTCAGAAGTTTACAAAAAAGCATCTTTACACGTACTGCAATTTCTAAGTGACAAAGTGCCTTTTAACATCTCCAAAGGTAAATACAGTTCCACATCTGTAATTTTCAAAAGCTTGAGGTTTCTACATATAAAGCAGGGCATTTATTTCATGCTAGTTTGAAGAACTGGGCCCGGGAAGAGAGAAGGCAATGTAAAACAAGAAGTCAATTCCCAGAAAGAAGATATTTGCATTACAAAAAGCAACAATCTTCACTGACTCCAGGCCAATGTAGACGGTATGCATATCCTTTCCTCTGAAAGGATGACAAAATACCATTTCAAAGAAAGGGAAAATTATTTTAAAGTTTGGGCATATTAGCTTTTCTATATTTTAATAAATTTTATCAATATTTACTTTTTAAGATGAGCATCATATCTTTTCAACAGAAATCTGACACCTCAGTTAGGGAGGTAGTGAGGAAAAATAACATGACTTTAAAATGATCATGTTTATTGGCCACCCAGCAAGCATGGTTTGTTTTGAGAATTTTAATATGACCCCAAAACATTTAAATTCAATAAATTTGTTCACCTTCAAGTAAAAAGTACACCATAACTCAGAACATTAAAAAGATGGCAGGAATTGTTTCCACTTAAATAAACACACATAATACAGTGTCTTAGGGGGATGGCCATCATGACCTTCCTATAAGGACAAATATTCAGCATTCTAGGCAAAATAAAATGATTTAGTTTCTGTCCTTAAGATAGGTATGAAGGGTTAATATTTCAACCTGTCTGTCCTGATCTTTCAAAAGTAATAAATAGCCTCCTAGATGAGCTTTGCATTAGAAACTGATAACATTCTAAAGTATTCAACCAACAAATGAATAAAACATCACCATAAGAAGCCATTTCTATGCAGTTTCCATAACAATACTGAACCTTGACTACTTAGTGGCCATGTTTAAACATTTTATTAAACTAGACAATTATTACCCATACTGTGAATTTAAACGTACAGTAAGTACATTAACAGCATGTATTTACTGCCTGTTACCATTTACCATAGAGACAACAGGATTTGTACATCAGCCCAACAAACTATTTTTCTTCAGATGTTTACAGCCCATTCCCAAATTCTGTAGCCATTAGTAAACCTACTGTCAAAGCTTTGATACACTGACATCAAACACTGCATTACTCTTGATTAGATTCAGGCAGTCCCAGTCACATGCACTGCCCAACCGGTACACCCTTCCTCAGCTGCTGTTATGACTGAGGAAAAAATTTAAATATCACATGCACAGATTGTTACACCATGCAGAAAAAAAGCAAGTAGAAAGAGCAAGGGTCTGCAATGATATGAAGACCTGCAACATTAAAAAGCAAGTACTGGAATGTACATATTAGGAACAATAAAAAACAGATTAATGAGGAATGTGTCCACAGTCCACCTCAAAATCAGCATGTACTTAAAAACACTAGTAGTGTATATTGGACAGGCAAACCAAGAAACACACAAATATGCTATGGGAAGGTGCATAGCAGGGACTGAAGACAGTGATAGGAAAAAAAAGTGACAATGTGTATACAGTGTAGTAGTATATTAAATAACTAGTTTTTAATGTGATTCAAGACTGAAAATGTTTACCAATAGAAAAATAAACCCACAACACGATAAACCAACCAAATATAAAAGTCTTTGACTACACAACACCCGATCTTGAGGCTGGTGGGGGGTGAATTCTCCCAGCACCCAAGTCAGTCACCACTTCACAGTGACATAGTATATCACCCAAATATTAAAAAAATATTCATTAAAAAAATCACATTGAGCCAAGCTGTGGGGCTGAGCACCAAAGAGATGAATACAGGTTGTAGGTAAGTAGAATGTAAGTTAATACACACCATCAACTAGAGTTATGCATCAAAAACTGCACTGGCTTGAAGATCAAACCACACTCCCAAAAAGAGACATCGCAAGCAAGACTAGTATCTAGGATTACCTTTGGAAGAAAATAATATACTTTAAAAAGAAAAACAAACAAACAAACAAACCCCAAAAACCAAACCAATAAACAAAAAAACCCCTACATTTTACAGGTACAGTTTTAACCAGTACAGGAATTTCTATATCACTATTTCAATGGCTCTCTGAGGAGGAGCAAATTCAGCACTGATAATCTGAAGCCTACAAATCTTGTGGTAAATTTGCTTTTAGAGGTGTTCAGCAGGAACATACTCATTTAAAGGAGATGAATAGGCAAATTATATTGGAAAACAGTGCTGACAGACATAAAACACACAACAATTAATTTCAGTTATTTCAGATGAAACATCTTCCCCCTTAGTTGCAGCCAGAAGAATAAGAAACTTACCTTTTCTAAAAAGAGCAGTAAATAAAAATACCATTTCTTCCATGAAGTACTTTTACAGTATCGTTTTTCCCTCATTCCCTAGCTAAAGAGTCAAGACCAAAACCAGCTTCAGCCTTGTAGAAAAGCCAAGTTTTTCTACAAAAATACACAGCATTCACAAATTCTGCTGAAGAACAGAACTGACAGGCACATGTTTGTTAGTTAAAAAAAAAAAAAAAAGAATAAAAGATTAAGCTCTTTCTTCAAAGGCCAGGAATTAAAGGGAAAGGTAACACAAGCCACCCTAACTGCATAAACAGAAGCAGCATGGATAAGGTGTGTGATGCCAAGTTGAAACTAACTCAGCTAAGGTGACTTGACTTTTCTGTGATACTGTGCATTTCTTAATCTTCTCCTGCAAGCAAACCCAGAGACTGGGAACATCAGGAAAGGAAAGAACTCTGCTGAAAAGTCTAAAAAAAAATTGCATGTAATTACAGCATTAGAATAGTAACTAGAGAATTAGAATAGAGGAAACAAATCTCATTTTTTTTTAAAAAGTATTCCATACAAACTACAGTATTATTTTCAAAATTTAAAAAAAAAAATCATTGTGAATGTTTTAAATTTCCTTTTTCTTTTTTCACTGTCCTAAGTTTTGGACAGCAACAAAAATTAAATACCAGCTGTTTCTTTTCAGTTAGGTCTGAATTTTATTTTGGCTCCATATTTATTCAGTATTTTCTAAGAAGTATGTGTATCTGTTGGAGCAAATCTAGAGGAGGGTGATTAAGGTGATCAGTGGTCTGGAGGACCTCTCTTATGAAGACAGACTGAGGAGAGTTGGGTTTTTTCAGTATGGAGAAGAGAAGGCTTCAGGGACACCTCTGAGCCCCCTTCCTGTACCTACAGGGGCCTACAGGAAAGCTGGAGAGGGACTTTTTACAAGGACATGTAGTGACAGGACAAGGGACAATGGCTTTAAACTGAAAAGAGACTAGGTTTAGATCAGATATAAGAAAGAAGTTTCTTTACAATGAGGGTGGCAGAATACCAGAACAGGTTGCCCAGAGAGGTGGTAGATGCCCCATCCCTGGAAACATTCAAGTTCAGGTTGGATGGGACTCTGAGTAACTTGATCTAGCAGAAGGTGTCCCTGCTTAGTGCAGGTGGATTTGACTAGATGACCATTAAAATGTCCCTTCCAACTCAAACTATTCTATGATTGCAAACATACACAAAAAGTCACCAGCTTTTATTTTGGATAACTATAAATTCTTAAAATAATACAGTGATTCACCACTATTTTTCAGGCTATGTGGGTAATAAACTGTTACTTATTCTAAGTCTGAAAAACAAAGTCCCCAAAACCACAACAGTATAACAGTGAATTTTGAGCAGTTGTTTCCAAGCTGTCTGCACAGTAACTTAGACAATGCCAAGATGTACAACCTCAGTACTATTTTCTCTGACACGGAAAATGCACAGTTCTTTTGGTAGGTAGAAGTACCTGCTTTCATACTTGATTCTAAAATAAGGAAACCTAATACAGCTTACAGGAGAGAATCGTTCACGTGGTAACTAAGGCAGGTGACAGATATGTGAGGTTAACACACAGGTAACAAAAAGTATTAAAATTGCTCAGTGTAGCTTGATAGTGCTTTTGCATTTTAATAACTTTGAATGTCTGTGTTGTTAGAAGTTGCACCATCGCTGAATTTATTCAAAACTAATTTTAGGATATTTCCGTATTAAAAACAGTTTTTAAACATTAAACATATTGTAATCTAAATTATTGACATTTACATCTAATCATAATCCCCATTTCTATGTCTTGGCATGGCATCTTGCCTCCCATCTTGCCCAAGCAGAGATTTGGGGGCACGGGTGCGGGCGGGGGACACTTACCCAGTGCGTGGCTGCAGCTGCGACAGGGCTCGGCCAGGCTGACAGCCACCTGCTGCAGCTCCGCTCGGGGCGGCGTGGGAGGCGGGTTGGGGTTCTTCCAGCCATTGCATTTACAGGACTCCTCAGCCTGAAATCAAAGCAAATGGATATCGATTACCACCGTAAAACTTGCTGAGATCGTTTTTTTCAAAAGCAATAAAAGGAAATACAAGTTGCCTTTTTTTTTTAATTACAGGTCACCTCTTTAGGGGGTTGGTGTTGAGGGGAGGGGGACTTGGCGTGTTTTGCTGTCATTTTGCTCAGGTTTGCATTTTTATCAACTGCATTACTAGCCCTTATTTTCTACAAATAATCGGAAATAGAACAGTACCCCGAACAGAGATATTAACACAGTTCTGGTAAGCAGAATACACACACAAACCCTGGCTAATTCCTTTACAGAAAGCCCTCACCCTAGTGAAAGAACTATTCAAGCATTTGCTGGCATATCAACATGTACAGATCCTGCCAGTGAGACAGTTTTAAGGATTTAAACACAAACAGGTTACCTAACAGGCAACATATTTATCACTGCCGCATCAGCTACACCTGCAACAAGGAATCATTCAACTGAAACCAAGCCCGTGACAACCCAAACAAGGTTAACCAGTGCTGAAATAGGTTGTGACTTTGGTAATCATGTCTCAAATCACTGAGAAGTTCAAAGCAATGATTACAGCTATCCAAAGAGCAGCTTTACAAGAGGGGATTTTCCTCTTCATATCTGAAAGACCGCAGTTATTTTGATGGCAATGTACTTCTAACATCATTCACACTCCTATTTGGAGATCTAATTGGAAGGAAAGTCCGTTTTTCTACTGTTCAGAAATATCTGTGCTCTGGCTTGTAAAAAAGATACTCAGGAAATTGCACTGCCAAGACCTCAGTGAGGAAAGTATGCCAACTGCTGCATACTTATGGTTGAAACAATCTCAGTAGGAAAAATTGTGATGTTAATATATCCAGCACTAATGTGTCATTTTTCAAAATCGATTCTGCATACATTTAATGCAATCTATTTCAGGAGCCTATTTCATTTTCCTTTTAAGTTTACAAAACCCATCCTACCTAAGGAAGAAGAAACCAGACAAAGCAGAAAGGATCACAGCTTGACAGCCCTTAACACTGACAGCTTTGTAGATGGCTGGTAAATTGTTCTCAAATAATTTCAATATTCAGCAAACTGAGCACCAAGAAAACCTGCCTGCAGTTTGCTGAGAACCACATGATGTTTTTACCATCTTCCATGCTTATCAGCTGAGCTCTTGGCCCTGGGTGCCATGGCTTCTGCCTGCACCCAGGCCGGTCTGACAGGTATCAAGAGCCCCAAGTGGCATTTTCAGCAGCCAGAGCCACCAGGATGACTCAGAAACCCACTTGCAAGTGCCCAGCAAAACCACTTCCACATATTTCCCTTGAAAAAGGGACAATCTGCATTGCCTGAACTTCCTGGCTCTCCAAACTCACTGCATGGGTGAAAACCACCTGCCATTCTGTGTATTTATAATGTGAAATCAGGGAGGTTTCAGAATCAAATAAGGGGAAAATTAAAAAAAAAATTTAAGTCTCATAAAACACAATCTGAAAAGACTTATGGTGAAGTTTATGTTCTTTTTCTATCAAATTTTCTGTGAGTAATATGATTGGCAGAGAACTGAAGGCAGCCCAATGTTATTTCACAGCAGAAACCATCTCTTGCCATTTCACAGGCATTAAGCCAGTTTTACTTTTGTTTGTCATCCAGCTCTACAGGACCTCTTAAAGTTGAATGACCAGAGAGATCAGCGTTTAAGTTATACTTGTGTACCACAGATTGCAAGGACTTTGGACATCTGTGAGATGATGTGAAACCCCACTTTCAACTAACACCTCAAGGAAGACAAAACTGATGCCAAACAAATTATACATATTTGTTTTTTTTGGAAAGGCAATGTTGCCATGGAAGATTTTGCATTTAAGACAAGAATAGAGAAACTGTCACAAAAAAACCCAAACAAACAAACAAGCAAAAAAAAAATCTGAAAATGAGATTACTGGCAAAGAAAACACAAGAGACAATTGTGAAGGAGTTGTCAAACAAAAAATGATTGAGCATTATTTTAAGGAAGTAAGATTTGATCTTTCCCATGCAGCTGTCGGATAAATGTTCAACACTGTAAATTACTCACATAATATAATGCTTATTATTAATTGTCTTAAATCATGCCACAATGAAATATGTCCTCAAACAAGGCACAAGGTTTTTGAGAATTTTTTCTCTGAGTGGAGGCAATATTTCACAGAAGCTCACCAAACAATGTTTACTCTCAAGCCAAAAAAAACATAAACAGCGAGTAACTACACAAAGTTTAGTGTCACACAATAATTAGCAGCAAAGATGCAAACAAACAGATGTAGGAATCGTGATAACAGCTCACTTAAACTGCCAAAAATAAATATCAACCCACCCACGGAAGAATAAAAACAGTGTGTTCAATGGCAAATTTTTTCTGCCCTCCTTGGTATTTCCTTGCCAGATCTTTTTGCAGCAGCTGTTAATTTGTATTGTTCAAATTATTCCAGAGACCTTTCTCAAACAACCACTAGGGTGGGGTTTTTTTGTGTTAATCTCTCTATAAAACACCAGAATCAGCATAAATATTCTGTTAACCAAGGCGAAACAGAACCCAAAAAGGTCCTCTTTAAAACTTAGCTTTCATTGTAGATGGTGACAGTGCAAGTATTTTGCGGTGAATATGCAATGCGCATTCCTCAATGGCTTAAATTGCTGAGTTGTTTTAAATCTTCCACAGCATTTTGTCCATTCAATCCTTTCTTTGTCTATCTTCAGCTTTTCCCTTTATTCCTTCTTTTTTTAATGTCACTCATGTGCTTTTCATTAGCAAATAAAGCATGACTTCACCTCTGCAAAAACTTAATTTAAAATCAAAACAGTTCTGTGGGGAGGAAGGAAAAGAAGCATTTGAACTAGCACATCCAGTCCTTGAAGCTTTTTTTTTCTGGGACATCTGCAGAGCTTTGACAAATCTACTGAAGAAAGCTGGGGACTTCTGCCTTAATGAGGTCTGCAACAAGACTGTCATTTTTGCAAACCCAGGGATCATGAACACTGCACCTTCATTGGTGGTTTTTAATAAAATTGGGTGAGTGTAATATAATAAAACTTGTGCAAATGTTACTTGTGCAAATGCCTTAGGCTACTGGGTTCTAATTATATTTACAAACACCCAGGCATTACCGTAAGATACATACAATGAGAAATTACCAATTTTATAGAAAACTTGGTGTACTAAAATAGTTTCATGTTTCACCTTGTTCATAAGAAAAACTCCCAGTGAGACTGGAAAGACAGTTTTATTTTCACATACTGTAAAGCAAAAGGGAAAAAATGCAGGAGATTTCCTCCTACATCTTCATTGAATATATTTATGTGGTTAAGTCACACAATGCTGCTTTTATAAAAAGTGCTGCAAGCTTGCATGCCTAATGCTCAATTTCACACTGGACAAAACCAAAGCGATGTATGCATCCATCCACATGTGCATAGATATTGCAAGTGCCAAACACAAACCCCTCATAGCACACAGCACTACTGTGCACCTCCAAAAGTCATGAAAACTGTGTCAACTCCTAATATATATCTTGTTGTTCAGAATGTCACTCTCCTCCTTCAAACTTGGGCCTTTTAAGGTTTTTTTACTCAGAAGAGCCTGTCCTCTCCCTTTCACCCAGACCTTTCCTCACAGGGGAACAAGTCAAACGGAGTGGCCAAATAGCTACAACTCTCCCATGCACTTCTTTTATCTAGAAAAAAGAAACAAATCCACATTTGTCTAACCTCGGCAGCAGCTCCCTAAACTTCAGTCTTGTTCTGCTCAGGATACATGCATGATGAAGATGTCTTTACCAGCAGTCTTTGTCCATATTTCCTGTGAAGGCATGACTTGAAGAAGCACAAGGAGGTCCCTCTTGGGAACCAAGCACCCTGTGATCCAGAGCAATGCCTTTCACTCTCTTCTGCTCCACATTTCTGCAGTTGTCAGCGAGTCACTGACCTCTCCACCTTTATCCCTAGTTAAGAGACGCTCCCTGCCTTTGTTAATCTGAACATCTCTGAGGTTAAGCTCCTAATAAATTCTGCATGCTAACTTTTGCAATGAAATTTCTCAGGGAGAAGGTGATTGATGCTGAGGATGCCACTACATATTTTAGCACTCCAGCTGGTACAGCTCTGTGTAGATTTAGACAAGATCCACGTATGGTCACTACTTGAATGAACAAGATGCCCCCTTTGGAGATGGCATAAGTCTTTGCCTTCTCTCACTCTTTTGTACTCACCCACAGAAATGCAAAAAAAATGGAAGTTTCGACCCAAAGTAAGAAAAAGTTCAAAGTTACACTCTGCACTGCTACAGTTTCTGGAAAACCACTAATGTTACAAGCCAAGAAGTGTCATTCTGGAGCACCTGCCAGGTCTTCAGAAAGAAAAATAAAACTTCCTTCCACCATGCTTCATCCTTTCCCCTTTATCCCACAGGAGAAGCTGCTTCGTTAGTTTACAAAAGGAGCTTCCCATCTGCCTACTTCTTTCTGAAAGCAAGCTGCCTGCCACTGAATTACTGAAGTCAAATAGCAAAGGTAGGGTTTGCATTTTGATCTGAATACAAACAGAATTGAATTGTGCCTACATCCTGGCAGGAGGAAGAGGCCTTGGGGTGCTCTCGGCCATGGGTCCTGCTCCATTCATCACTGGAATGCCAACAGGACATGCATCCAGGTCTTGTCACAGACAAGGGCCAGCAAGGACACCCCGGCAGAGCACTGACAGTATGACCTGTTCCTGACCTGCACCCCAGCACCAGAGCCCTGTAAGAGGGGAAGAGGGACCAACCCTCCTGCCTTCCCAAATGTTAGGTTCACTGACACATGAACACATTACAGCAAAGCACCTGCAACAGGACACCTGTGAGGCCAGTGAGTCCCCGAAAAAGCAAAAAGAGTTTGGGAGACAAGGCTGCCTGCACTTCTTTAAAATACAGCTACCTCTGTCAGACAAAGCACCACTGAAGGCGGCTTTTATCCTCAGAAACATCATCTGGAGGTACATTAGAGAAAGGAAAAAGCACCAACCAGGGAAGAAAGAAACAATTCAAACACACACACACTTCTCTAACAGCCCATGAAAAATTTACCTGCTACACGAACTGCTACATTTAACAGAAAGTCTTGGTAACATTAAAATTTAGGGGTGCAAAGTGGGCTCAGCACTGAAAAAGATGACAGCAAGGGCAACGAGGTTCAAGTACACCAACTGCTCTTTAACCTTTACTGACACTGGTGTAATCTTGCAATGTAATGTAATCTGTGTGCCAACCTTGAAGTGTAGGTGCCTGTACATTTGGAAACAGCTAAGAACTCACAATCTGTGTAATCTGCCCTCCTATGACAGCATTGCGCCATGCTTTCAGCATACAGTTAAAGCTCCTTGCACCACCACAGGGCTACAGAGCCATACAACGATGCTTCCTGTTGTATGTTTGTGTTTACATCTTAACACCTGCCCACATAAGAGAACAGAGAAAGTAAGAAGCACAGTTCTCACAAACAGCTATTCTCAACTCTGAGAGCAGTACTAGAGGATTTGGCATCAGCACTGCCAACCTCAACATGTCAGCCCTGCCGTGCATCCAGGAATTGCCCTGACAGCAGCAGTGCAGCAGGCGGCCCGTGCTCTGCGCCGGTTCATCCCCTCATGCGCGCACAGGCGACAATGCCCGCGGCCACAGAACTCCGAAGGCGGGAGCAACAGACAGCTCTGCTCGAGCTCTCTCCCTCTACAATAAACAGGCGCGTCCTGACTCTCCCACCAAGAAGAAAATCGCAGGTGGACAGAAAGCCGGGACAGCTCTCCTGAAGGCGAGCGCCGGGCGGAGAAGGGGAAGGAGCCCCGCGGCGGCAGGGTGCGGGTGGCCGGGGACCCGCTGTGTGCCCGGCGGGGACACAACTGTCCCAGGCGCGGGTGCCGCGCCCCTTCGCTCTGCCCGGGGAGCGGTGCCAGCGCCGGCGGCGGCTGCGGCGGGGTCAGCAGCGCCCCNACAAGGGGGTGCTGCGGCAGCGCTCACCGCCGGCACCGGGAGCCGCCCCGCCCGCCGCCTCCCGCGGCAGGGCTGACGGACAGAGGGACAGGCGGGGCCGGGCAGGGGCAGCAGGCAGGCGGCACTGCCCGCGCGGTCCGTGGCGGGTTTTGTTTCTGCGGCCACCGGCCGGGAAGCCCCGCGGGGAGGGGATCCAGCGGCGCC
>WBMV01005495.1:631072-661757 GCA_013396655.1 Campylorhamphus procurvoides
CCTGCCCCTGCCCCGCCGGCGGCGGTGGCGGGGGGGCGGCACTCGCCTCCCGCCGCTGCGCACCGCGAGGGCGCGCCCCGCCCGCCTGCCTCCCTCCTTGCCTCCCTCTCCCCTCCCTGCGCGGGGCGGGGGCGCCCCCGCGGGAAGGGCGTGCGGGGCCATCCCGGGGTTACTCTGGCCTTGCCGCCGCCAGGCTGCGCCCAAAGTTGCCCGAGGAAGAGGCGGCACGGCCGGCGGTGTCGAACGGCCCCGCAGCCCGCGGAGCTGCCCCTGCGGCTCCTCGGAGCGCCAATACTTTGGCTTAATCGTCCGCTTTGAGGCCTCCTTCCCCCCCACCCGGGTTATTTCCAATTCAGTATATAAATACAGGCCAGTTTGAAATACCGGATAATTCAAAAAACTCTTCTCAGTTCTTCGTGTCGCGGTTCTGGGGCTTAATATTTTTTTTTTCCTTTTTTTTTTTTTTCCGGAAACGAGCGTTGACAGTAGGTCAGTTTATGTCTTAAAGGGATTGCCTTTTAATTGAAAGGTAAATTTAAGCAAATGGTCCTGCCACAGGGACTGCACTCCGTGTGCCGGAGCAAGTGCACGGGGTTTGAGGCGGTTCTGCCCCGCTGCACGTATGTAAAAACGCGGCTGAGCCGTGAGAAACCACAAATGGCAAATTCTGTAGTAAGGTACCACGGTTTAAAAGGCTGGGATTGTGGCTGGGTGTCTGCGTGGGATCTACGGCTCTTTGATGTGTAACCCTAAAGTGGCAGCCTGAGTTTGGAAGGCAATCCCAGCACAGAGAGCTCTCGCAGGCACAGGGTCCTGCCACCTTGCATGGGGCAAGCAGTGATGACTCCAGACTTGTGCAAAGTTAGCAGCATTTGGTGGCGGGGAAGGGTGGGTGACAAAACCTCTTCCCTCTGACCTCCTTCCCTCCCCTTCTCAGCTCCCGGAGTTATATGGCGAGCTTGCATATTCATTAAATGATAGGGAAACAATGGAATAAAATGCTACAGTATTTCACGAAACAAGGAGGTCCGTTGTTTCCCTTTATCTACTTATTTATAATATTTTCATTTTGCTGAGGTTTTGGAATCGGCAGCGCGCTGATGGGGGCGGGGGTCGGGAGCTGCATCCCCGGGGTGCTCCGGCTGCAGGGAGCCCTGGGTGGGGGTCGGGGCTGGCACAGCTGTGACAGTGACCCATAAGATGGCTGCTGCCATCCCCGCCGCCCCGAGACCGCCTGGACACCGCGCAGGAGCCGCTGCCCCGGCCGGGAGCTGCCTCCAGCTTGACAGCAAGTTAAACGAGATTAAAAAAAAACCCCAGTTTCTCTGACATTCAAGAAAGAATTCTCTTCGCCCTTTTTTAAAGTGTCCGAATCATGTTTCAAAATAACAAAGAACCGCTGTATTGTAGCAGCCACCGAAGAAGTTCTTTGCGGTTTTTTTATGCCAGTTAGGTGTCTGCTCTCGGAGTTGAAAATGAAACTGTTCTTGCTTAGTTTCACTTTCAGCTTTCCCACGATACCTCCTCGGCAACAAATGCTACGAGCAAAAAGCGCATCTGTAACAACCTGCTGGCTCCGATTGACCACTGAAATCCACGCCTGAACGGAGACTCCTTAAATTCCTGGGAGTTGCTGAAGCCTTTAAATCCCGACGTATGTGGTTTTTTTTGTTGCTGTTGTTTTGGTGTTTTGGTTTGGGGTTTTCTCCCAAATTACCAGCTTCTCCTTTAACTAGTTATTTAATTATATTTAACCCAGCATTAAATTTGCACACTTGATATAATGAATTATAAGTTTTGTTGCTGAAAATACCTTTACTGTTTTCACACAGGTGAGTAACACTGATGTTCACTAAGGCTGCTCAGCAGGCTTTTATGTCTGAAGCTACACAGACAAATGCTCACAGGATCACTAGATGAATAACCTTATTCTTTCACCTAATTCTTCAAGGTTCTTAAAAGCATGAAAATTTATTATTTCCATTAAAGTAAAATTAAATATGAAAGTTATTGGGAAGCAGATACTGACTTTGGTTTAAATACCTGAATGTTTCTTTACATTTCATGGTGTGTTTATGAGGGCCTAGTGGGAAAAACAGTGCTGTAATGCATACAGTAAGGCACTGGTTTGTATAAAGGCAAAAAAACTAAAACAAAACCTTTATGCAGTTCCTTCTTGAATCCTCAAGAGCAGAGCTGTATTACAATACTGTCTCTCTTTTTTTTCCATTATACCTTGCTGCTCAGCAGATAACCAGAACAGTAAGTCTACCAGCCTGTGACTACAGATACAGTTACTATAGTAACATTTATAAACACTAATTTCACTTCACATGCAGAACTGCTGCCTGCTAGGAGCAGCCTAGAAAGAAATCGTTCTTTAACTGCAAATAGGTAAGTCTTTCTCTCTTTCTTTTTTCTTTTTTTTTTTACTTTAACCCTGATTTAAATCATTGCTCACATTCTAATTTTGTAAAAATATATTTTTAAAACAGAAAAAAGTGCTTGACTTTGTTTTAAACTGCTCCAGTGAAAAGTAAAATGTTACATTCACAATTTTGGCAAGAATAAGGAGTGAAAAAGACATTTGCTGTCTGGAAACACAGGACTGTACCTTAGTTTGTTTTGACTTCTGGTGGCTTCAGTGAATGTAATTAGGTTACAACAGGTTGCATTACAGTAGGGAAAAAACAAAAACAATAAACTTCCCAATGCTTTGATATATGAGTTGATACATTTCATTGTCAGTGTCATATATCCAAGCTGGCTTTTTCTGTTGCCTGAATTCACAAGTAGAGCACATACTAATTTTCTAATTATAATGCATGCATAAATCTGAGCACCACACAATCCCTCTGTTGCTTGTTTTTCATCATTAAACATGCACTATGAAGATATGAAATTAGATTGAAACTCAAAGCATTGTCTGAAAAACCCTCGTCACATTTTTCAGTTTCTATCCTTCAGGATGTGTCAGTGGGTTTGCACAAGTCGAGCTGACTCTGAAGCACCTTAGGAAGCGCTGGTGGGAGAGGGTGATCCTGGCTGCATGCAGCCTGCCCACATTGCTCAGCTCGCAAACTCAGGTGAGTAGCCAGGTCACTTCAGGAAGACAACTCATCTGCATCAAATTAAGCAATGCAGGAGCTGAGTGAGACACGAGTGCCAGTTCTTGTGGGTTTCAGGTCTCTCTCAGGCTGCTGACAGCCCTGAGGAGCTACTTGTTCAGAGCCCTTGCTCCCAGCAGATCAGACATGCATCTCATATTTGCTGCTCGCACACAAATTCACTGTGAACACCTGACAGGCTTAAACGCAAGAGCTTGTGTGTTATTATTCCAGCAAAGGAGGTGGTTGCGTTCTTGAGTCACAAAAGAGGAAATTAAAATGCAGTTTAGGGTGTGCCAGCCTCCTGGTCATTACGTAGTTGTCATTTAGGGCTTTTGGGGCCTATCTCACTCGCATAAATTAAAGACTGACTCAACTAATAGCAGTTTGATGCTGAATGCTACCTCTCTGACAGGGACCACCCAGCCCGCAGACGAGCTCTGGGAGACCACCCCTACCCCTCATCCCTGTCTCTCAGCCTAGTTAGATCCGGCGTGCCCAACCCAGCCTTGTCTCCCTCTTTTTATTCAAGATGTGTCTATTTTCTAGTGCTCCCACCTGTTTTTACTCTTGCCATTCAATGCAAATATAAAAAGCATAGCTCTTGCTCCTCCAGGGAATTTCTGTCAGTAAAAAATTCTATTGTGTCCTTTCATTAGTGCATTCATTGTGGTTGAAGTGGCCTCCCTCTTGGTCACCACGCATTCAGGACTGCTATCAATATTTTATGAATCACTGTAAGTATTAGCAGTGCACAAGTTTTGTTCATTATACTGTCTGTAGCATCTTGTCCACTTCCCAGGGTGCTTACATGTGATTTTAACAATGCAAATGGCAAACCTTCCCATTAGCCTTTGTTATGGGAAACTTCACACCCCAATTATGCAGTTTTTAAAGAAAAAAAATGTGGAAAAATAAATGGACTGTCATTGCAACACTCATGCCTGTTTCAGTCACACAAACTTCTTGTTAGAGTATTTAGCCATTTTTATATGCTTCCTATCCAGAAGATGCTCTTCTTGACTGCAGTCAGTCTTGACTTAACACAAAGCAAATGAGAAACTAAAGACTGGAGTCATGCAGCACAGGACATTAACTTGTGCCTTTGCACAATATGACTTGTGTGTGTCAAGTTCAGAAGCTGTTAAAGTTATGTAGTCATTGGCAGTCACTACATGGACTTACAGTGAGAGCTCTGGATTGCTTCATACAAATATTTTTTCCTTACCTTCTCTTTTTTTCTGACTCCCCACAATTCTTCTGTTGATTCCTTTCTTTAACATATTATTTTGTTTTTTCTGCTCCTTAATTTGTGGCACAGGTCCCTACAATTCTCTGGGACCCCACCTGGCATACTTTGACTGCCTGTGCTTTGATATTTGTGCAAACCACCCCAGCCCCATTTAGGGCAGGTCATTTGCTGTTGGAAGCCTGACAGACCCCTGGGAGACTGACACAGGCTCTGCTGGCAGGAGCGGGAAGGAGGGGACCTCTTTCCTGCTACCTGCACCAAAGTAGCTGCCTGCCACCACCGTTAATATGACACTGATTTAGATAATAAAACTCTGCATAGAAAATGCCTATTATTTCTGTAAGATGAAGTTACAGTGGCCTAAGAACATCTGACTATGCAAACCCAGTCATGGGTCTTCCCCCATATCAGTGTGGGAGAGCATTTGGAAACCTTAGGAACTAGGAACACAACCACAAGCACCCAGCTAACCACTTGGCCAAGCAGGAGGAAATTAATAGGATAAACCTCTCAATTTAGACCAGCTATAATAGTGCTGTGTATAGCTGAAAAAAGCAGAGGGACCCCAGGACTACAGCAGCAAGGCCAGATATGGATTTGTGAGGTGAGGGAGGCAGGATGTCACTAGGAATGCAGAAAGCACAGTTAAGTTATCTTCACCTATATTCCACTTTCTGCCAAAGCTTTCTCTGTGCAGATCCCCAAAACTTCATGGGCCTCCCCTCCCATGCCAACGCCAGCAGATTTGTCATCCCCACTCGATGCTTCACTGCCTCTCTGCCTCACATAGGCACTTTGTGGGCTGCAAACTGCTTCTTCTGCCCTCCAAGACTGACCCATCTAGCAGGAAGAGGGGCAAAATATCTGGAGTGTAAAACAAACAAGGTTAGTAATTTTTTTGCTACTCCCATTTCCCAGTTTCATGCTTCCTGCCAGGTGAAGAGCTGCACCTCTGCCCAAGTGGTCAGCATCACAAATTGTAACCTTGTCCAAGAAGACCCAGTGATGGGGAGTCTTGGATGACACAAAACCAGTGGGTCTGGAATCCCAAGATTATAGTTTTGGACAACAATTAGGAAGATAAATAAGGAGACTAATTATCTTAATTTATTCCATAATTATTTTAATTATTAATCACTTCCTTCTTTCTTACCTATTATCAGGTCTAGAGGTGGGAGTATTCCCAAGACCTGAATGTAGGCTCTGCCCCCGGCATGCTTCCCTGACTCACCAGTTTAGTCTTTATCTCTTCCCACACCTTTCATAACTAGACTTTCTTGAAACTGCATCATTGCTTCTGGGGATGCAGTGAGTAGGTTATACTATGCATATCTAAGATGACTTATTTGGAAGATGTCTTGTTTCTTCTGCATCATTCCCTCTGCAGATGGTTTTAGAGAACAAGAGGGTCAGCTCTCTTACAAGTTGTGAAAGGTATAGGACATGTCCGTTGAGTTGGCAACCCAGTTCATCTTTTCAGGTGAAGAGTTTTTCAGAAATCTGATATGAGTTTAAGAAAGGCTACATAAGAGTTTTATGTAAGATATTTGTTTTTTGCTGTTTGGGCCAAAGGTGACCATGTAGAGCTGGGACCTGCTAAGGCAGTGGCTGAACAACAGAGGCTGGCTCTGACTATGCTGCTGGTCATGCACTGCACAGCAGTCAAGCTGCACCAGCTAAAGGTTACCACCCCACTGACCACCCATGGTGGCTCCTTGGCAGATGCTGATGGCATGAGGCATGCTGCAGCTCAGGGACAAGACAGGCGTGCTTTCTGAAACTGCGTGTGATGCATTTGCAAACAGTTTTCCACGGGAGGTGCTACTGCCAAACTGTATGACAGGGCAGAGAGAAGGGAAGTCAGTCAGGATGAGAAGAACTGGGCTGAACACGTGGAGGCAATGAAGCCATATCCTGGCATCACATGCACATGGGAAAAACAGGACTGAGAAGGAAGCACTGGCTGAGGCATGAACAAGAAGTAAAAAACCAGGCAAAGAAGCTGGTGCTCATTCATCAAGAATTTGCAGCAGTGAGGCCTGTTAATGTGTATTAGTTAATAATATTGTGATTAGGCACTCAGGCAGACTGTGACCTCTTATACATCACCTACAGGCAGGCAGGCAGGCAGGCAGGCAGGCAACTTTCCTATGCTGGTTTCAGCATCAGTAATAGCCACCATTTTCTAAGACCACAAGTATGTAGCAAATAATAAAAGCCACAAATCTCACAGACGAAGGAGTCCAGGACTAGCGATTGTGCAATTTCTGATGGTGCCAAAGGTAAGTGATGAAGAAGCATGCACTGGGTGGAGATAGGAATGATGTGTTGGAGAGAGAGAACTACATATGGGACTCTTCTGTTTGGATACAAATCCGATCCCAGATCCTCAAAGCTCAAGGACTTCTTCCATCTTCACCAATTAAAAAATGAGATTGTGGTGCCAAACTGTAGAAAATAATCTTGCCTTACAATATTAACAGCAAGCAGCTCCAAGTGTCATAGCTAGAAAGGTTTTCCAGAAATACATGATTTACTGGGACAATGGTATCCTCAGCCATATGAGCCTCATGCTCTGCCGCAGTTCTGCCCCTCTTATAGACAGACCAATGTATGACAGAGGTGGAGCGACTTTCCTTTCTGACTAACAGGCTTAAGCACTGACCAAGAGGCTCTTTGTTATGACAGAAACAGTAAATATGATTTTTTGCCCTTGAAAATATGTACCTTCTCAAATTGTGGTTTGCTCCCCATTTTTCTATATCGAATTTCTTTTTATCTACTTCTATTTTCATCTCAGAACATTAAAGTGTGTTGGGTTTTGGCTCCCTAAATAGGCACAGGAAAACTGCACTGAACTAGAAAGCTGAATTTTATCTTTCACTCTCTGAGGATGAGAGTGCTTTAGCTTCATATATTGTGCTGTCGATATCTCACTGTTATCCTTTAACCTGACAGCAAAAAATGTCTGAGTCTGTGTCCGTTCGTAATGAGAGAAATGCAAGCTGAGAAGGAAACACAGACTAATCCTTTTATTTCATAAGAGATCAACAAAGGAAATGTTTCATTTTTTATTCTATTTTTACAAGGTTTTCAGCTATTAACATAAGCAATTTATGCATACTAGAAAAATTAACATCAGGGCTGCCCTTTTAATAATTATAAGCAGAGTTATTACAACTGAAGAGTTGTAGGGTTGTTACAAGAATTATTATGTATTATTATGTATATTATCCTCGTTACTTACATATTGTCACTAACTGGGACTGTTTCATTGCTTTGAAATTTGTTATTTGTTAGCACTTACACTCATTTATGGAGATATAAACATCTGTAAAATGTATGTGTGTGTGTTAAGAATTAAGTTTACTGAGGTCAAACTAACATTTTGTTGAAAGTTTTCTATTTCCTGTCTCTAATCCAAGGGGGTTCTATATATACTAAATGTAAAATGGTTTCATATTTAAAAGACTGGCAAAACAAAAAAAAAACCCAAACCAAACCAACAACAAAAAAATAAAAAGAAAAAAATCACAAAAACAAAAAACCCAGCTCACCAGATTTTCTCAGTATATAGTCCTAATTTTTCTCAGGTCTGAATGTATCTTCATAATGACAGCAGTGAAAAGGCTTTTGCTGTATCCCAGGCTCAAATTCAAACTACACAGAATAAAGAAAAAAGGGATCTGTACAAGCATATCTTCTGCTGCGTTTTTAACCATATACCTCCTGATCTTGCTCTACTGAAGTGATGCAGCATTTTTAGAGGAGGATGCTCACCTCTTGTAGAGCAATAGAGTGTCCTATAAAGTGATCCTCTAGCAGATTAAGAGCCATAACCACCTAGAAGCCACCTCTGCAAGGATAAGGTACACTACAGTATCATAAAGGGTTTTTAGGGGCTCTGCTAGCTAATACTATTCACCCTTTACAAAAGAGATTTTCCTTTTAAAATATTAAAATTTATTTACCTCCACTGATCAGATGCACTCGATTCTTTAAGATGTATTAGAATTCACTGGTGTTGGGACTTTGACTTTAAGGAAATTTTATCAAACAACTGTCATCACAGGAAAAAGTGCACACACTGAAACATAACCCACAGCAAGGCTTATAATACGCAGGCAATGAACAGAAGCAGTGAGACAGAAGAAAATTTACTTCCCAGCTGAAATCCTGGAAGAGACAACAGTTGCAAAACAGTTGTTCAGGTGTGGCTGTATCAAGTGTAAAAAGAGAGACACAGTAAATGGATGAAGCAAAAGTAGGATGAAATTACCAAAGGCCGCTCTTGTAATGGGGCTGTAAGATATTTCTGCTGCTAAACAACTGCTGTTTGCCCTGGTGATGGATTAACAGCAGTTAACAAAGATTAACTGGAACAGAAATCTCAAAAGAGAGAATACAAACACCTGTGTATTTTTGTCTGATATTTCTCACCCATACACACATAAATACTAAACAATAATCAACTTGAATGTAAACACTGTTTTCATACTTAGTAGATAGCTGATGTATAGGCTGGCAAGCTGAGCTGCTCACATGGTGTCAGGATTTTGTGTTATGGTGTCTGTACATGTACGTCACGTGCCGATTTAGAGGGAGAGAATGTTATGCAAGAAGCACTTCATATTAAAATTTTCCAAGCCTGAAGCAGAATCATTTGAAAAAATTCTAGGTAATATGGGTTAGCTATTTCTGAGACTATTATTTGGAAAATATGTTGTTTTGTACGTATGAAACCAAAATTCTGATTATTTTCTAGAGAATCTCCAAGATTGTCAGGTTTTAAACTACAGATTAGCAATTTGGCTGAAATGGTATCAGTGGTGCATCTTTTGCCACTCTTGTCAATTTACCCAAATCAGAACAATTTAAAATATTTAAAAAGCCGAACCAGTTTGTCCATGTCAGGTAGAGACATGCCTGTGTGCAGGTGCTGAATTCGGGCAGTCCCCTCTGCACTAGCTGGCCTCTATCACGAAGCGCCTCACTAGTTACTCTACACCTCTGACTCCTGGGTTTGTAGCATGAGGTTCCAGACCTAGGAATAGTGAGACAGCATCAAAGATGTAGAGTGAGATGAAGGAGACGGAGCTGATGAGGAAGGAGAGACTGGAGCAAGAAGCTGAAATGGAAAAAATGGAAGTGTGTGGGGACAGGAAGAAGATACAAGCTTTGGCTGGAAAATGGGCAGAGGCTTGTGCTGACTAGACCCTATGAAGTCCTTGCAGTACCTAAATTCTAGATTCCTAAATTCCCTGATACAGACAGGCAGAAGATTGATTATCCATGCAAATTCCTTACACATAATCCCACTCCCACATAATATTGTGATCTTGCCAATATCAAGAATCCTGGTACTTTTAAGAAAGTAAATCTTTAATAAAAGCATTACTGATTTGTGAAGATAAAAATCCCATGTGACAGGGAGACATGGGAGATAGGTTTATTGTGCTGGGCAACTATGGAAACAGGTCAAATACATGTTTTCTGGAGATTCTCGAAGGCTGTCATGGTGTAATAGCTGCAGAAACAGTTGCAGCAAAGCTTTGACTTTTATTTATTGACCAGCTTTCTAAAATAGATTCCTCCTATAAAAATAATAAGGGCAGAGAGCAAACTCTAGATTTTTTTTCCCCCACAGTAATCAAGGCAGATTAGAGGAGAAAAGAGAAGATTTCCTCTGACAAACCAGGCAATGACGAGACCAAGATCAGTCCTTATGAATGGATCCACAAAGTGTATGCCAAATCCTTTTGCAGAATGGATAGATTTTTATAGCTGGGCAAGAACAAGGTTTCCAGAGTTTACTTGAGTGGCTGGTCAGCAGTTACCTGTTTGGTGGAAAGAGTTCCCAGTGAAGAGACAGCAAAATCAATTTACTAATGTAAAAGAGTTAGGAAGCATTCCCTAATACACAAGTGACTTCTGTAAGAATAGTATGGGCTTTTCTTTTTTATTTTCTTTAGAATCCAGGCATTTAGGTTGTCATCATTTTAGGGCAGGCAATCACAAATCTTCTGATTTTAGATCTGAAAATTCCGTGCATCAATGAAACATGCTTAATATATTCTTTTTATTCATTTGTTTCATTGGACTAAGCGCCATTACACTTTACTACCAGCAAACTGAAAATATGACTTGTAGGAATCACCTGAATTATGAGTTTCTGAAATAGGAATTAGTTGGCTTTCACTGTTGTGACAGAAGATCTATTCAGACCCGTTTCCTTGTGAAGTAGAACATTGCTTTGCCTTTCTTTAGTACAGGAGATCAGTTATGAATTACAATCGGAAACGCTGATACATCTCTAATGCTTCTCCACCCACCCCTGCTGCAGGGGACACGAGACAAAACTCTTGTAGACGAGCAAGTCTAGTCATTGCATCTTTCCCACATGGTGATGTTTGTTACAATTTAAGTCCTCTTGTGATCTTGAGACAGGTGTAAGATTACAAGCAAGATGCTTGCTTTCTCACAAAGAAGGGCACATGCAGAATTGCATTAAAAAAATCGGTAGGTGAATAGTTTCAAATGGATTTGTGTCTAAAGTTACATTCTGTGGTGTCTTCCACTCTCTGCTTGAAGCTCATGCCCAGCACTATACTACTCTTCTATCCCTCTGCCCGGCATTAGTAAGGAGTGGGCTGATACTGCAACTGACATCAACAGAGGCACTCTTTCTTCCTTGTAAGACTTCTTCATATTTCTGCATATGAAATTCAACTGAAATTAATCAAGAGGGCAAAGATCAGTAGGAAATGGGAGAACCAATTGAGAGGCTTCATTGTTTTTAGGAGGCAAAAAGTAAGCTATCATGATCCACATTTGAAAAAACTAATTCCATATATAAAAAAAATATTTTTGCTGAACAGTAATTGCATTCCTCTGCCAGTCTGAGAAACACTGTAACCCAACTTGAACATGCTCTGCCACTGAACTAGGTAACTGTAGTGTACCCCTCCACCTCCCTTCTCCTGATGCCATACTTTACCTCAAACAAGCTTTTTGCAACTACATGAACTTTACTGTTATAGGTATCAAAACTGGTAGCTTAGCCCTAGCTCTGTTACTCTTTCAGGAGATGTGGGCGCACACCTTTAATGGAATGCAGCGTTAATTCACATAAAGGTTGCAATGTTTTCAGGTGCATTTGTCTTCACCTTATTGTGAAAGAAAGCCATTTTATTCCCAAGAGATTGATGACTGAACTTGAGTTGGGTGAATTCTCTACTGAATTTCTTCTGGTTCTTGCTACCTGCCTCTATCCATCCCTCCCTAAGAATTTAATTGCTGGCTGCAATCAAAGATACCATAAACTCAAGCTCTCCTAAATGAGTTAAGGTTACAAGTTGATACTTTAAACCTCTTATAATTTAAATCCACATTTTTGAACCACATTCATTTAATTTAATACACTTAAATGTTTCACCAAATGTATCAATTGAAAGATCTGCACATCAACTCCCACTTTCCCCGTAAGAGTGTGTTCTTACATAAGCACGAACAAGTTCCTTCAGCTCCAGGTAAGCAATGGAAGAGGGTGGTTATATACATGGAGCAGGACAGGGTGACACTGGCCAGCCCCCTCTTCTTCATTTAGTCCCACACAGATAGGTGAGTTAGGTTTTGTTGATTCTTTTGCTCTGTCTCTGGTTTACAGAGAGACTTGCACCTGAAAGTGACAAATTTTACTTTTTCTTGCAGTCAAATTGTTCCACATAGGTTATATGATTCACCTTGTTAGGCTTACAGCAGGTGGTCT
This sequence comes from Campylorhamphus procurvoides, assembly GCA_013396655.1. Taxonomy (NCBI): domain Eukaryota; kingdom Metazoa; phylum Chordata; class Aves; order Passeriformes; family Dendrocolaptidae; genus Campylorhamphus; species Campylorhamphus procurvoides. The sequence continues at coordinate 643,200 of WBMV01005495.1, forward strand.
TACTCCAAGGGTTCAAAGGCTATTTTACCCATTCTTTTATCTTTCCCTGAGAGAAAGGAGTGGGGAGCAAGCACAAGGAAACATTCATAGAGTACAACTTACGGCATCTACATCCTATAATTAATTATAAAGTTGTGTCCTTCACTTTGATATTCTGGATCTCCTTCAAGAAAAATCTGCCTTCACATACACTACACCTGGCTCTCTCCTACACCAGGTTGCCAATACTGCCCAAGGAACACTACTGCTGCATAAGCAATGCCTACTTAGACACTTCTCAGAGGTCCATGCCCCTAGCCTAGGCAGATGATATTAAAAATACAATATAAATGAACACACTGCAGCCAGTTTCATGTCTAGAAAGCTACCATTTATCTGGCTCAAGTTCCTTCTGTAAGACATCACTTTTGCCCTTATGCCAACACATGGGAGCAGACCAGTAACCTCCTCTAACACAAAACAGTCTCCCAGGGCAGCCATAGAGGATCTCAAACAACACACCACTTTGGTTCAGAGCTCTTTCCTTTATGCCCTGCATTCAGGTCTGACAAGATCAGTTCCCTACAGTGTTGCAATTTCTAACACTTTTAATTCTCGGATTTCAGAAGTGTTGTGAAGGTAAAATACCTACTCCTACTAAATGAAAGAAGTTAGTCCTCAACTTCCCGCAATGACTGTAAGAACTCTTGCTCCCTTGGGTGCTTTAACCAAGGAAGAGATGTAAGGCATCATGTTAGTAAAACTAAATCCTACATCATGTCCAGATCATTTTCAGGTACTAAAAATTATATGGTGCTAGAAACAGTCTGAACCTGAAACTTGATGAGTTCATTCAGTCATAATATTTTGAAAGCACACACTCTCATGAGTAAGAAAAAAAAAATTGAGAAAAATACCTTGCTTAAAAAACAGACAAGGTGTAACATTTTTAGCAGATTACACTTTAAGGCTGAATGAAATGTCACTTAAGACTCCTCAGAGTTTATCTGCAGTCAGGAGAATAAGATTCCAAAACAGTCTTCTAAAATGGAAGGGAGAAAAATCATGGAAAATTTTGCTGTAAAATAGAACCAGATTCACTGATGGACATATTGTTATTGCCTGTGGGTGTAATTATTCAACTATCATCTCAGGGTTTTTCCCAGTTCTTAACAGAAGGCTGTTATTGTAACAGCAATATCTTAAAAACACCTAACAGTATGCTGTAATTAAAAATATTTTGGGTTTAGACAATGTACATGCTGTTTTATGCAAAACTGCTCTCCAAGGAGCACAGCATTTTTAAGTGAGAGAAAACATGTATTTCAGAATGGTGGAAACACCAGCACTAATAGACCAGATGGATTAGTGGAGGGGTACTCAAGAACTACAAAGGCTCTTGGACATCACAGAGATGCAGGAAAAAGTCCTATCAGTGTTACTTGCCAGTTTCTTATTTTGCCTTCAAATGGGCTTTGGGAGGTTTTGGATTACAATACTTGCACTAACTCTAACAACCTTCATTCATTATTTGAGAAAGCATGAATCATGTTCAACAAAACAGGACTTCTCCATGTATCAGTATTGGATGTTCCTCACTGAACACAACTTAAACAACTCAAATGCTATTAATGACCTGCAAGATGGAATAAGATATTGTATTCCAATAAAGATATTTTCTACAGTGACTCAAATCGCAACCTGAAACAAGTGAAAATGTTCTAGGAGGAACTATACACAAAGATGGAATTTCTAAGGAAACTGATGACCACAAAAATCAAGCTAATCCAGCACTGCCTCTCTTCAGTAACAATGAAATAAATTCAAGGAACAGAAAGAAACCCCTCAAATTCTAGCACATGAGGTTGTTCCGAAGAACTCTGAGGACAGAAAATTTTATGTGAGACTTTTCATCCACAGTGACAGACTTCAGCGCAAGAAGAAAGTGTCACTTTCTGTGCAACAGGTCTAGCTCGCAGCCATAAACATCTGCAATGGAACACACTGGCAATAGGGTTCAAAGACATGAAACAGACCCCAAAAGATACAAAAACGTGCCATCTAATTGTGACTCAAGTCTGACAGCTGGCAGAAAAAACGGACTCCAATGTATTCTGTGACAAATTGCAAGTGATGGTGGTCAAGATCTGCTAAAGACCACAACCAGTGGGTTCTAAACCATCACCAGGCTGAAAGACACAAAAACATATCCATCCAATTGCAAATCTCAAGCTGCAGGAAGAGGCACAGTCAGCTTGGAGACACTACAACAATGCAACAAGCTACATCAGTGAACAGCTAGCAAAGACTGCAGTAGCTTCAAGTTCAAGAGATAATATTACTATTTTGATTGTATTTCTATATGGATGTGATAAGACACATTTGGATGTGATAAGACAATTACCTCAACATTTAAAATTTTACCATAGGATAGCTGGAGTGCCAGAGTATATATATAGGACAGGCCTATATTTAGCTGTGTCATGAAGTTACTTGTAAACATCTTAAATACTGACCCATAAAGTAAATCAGATCTCTTGTCTGGAACTGTGCAAATGCAATAAAACTGAAACTCTCAATAAGAAACAGTAATCAAATTTTTTTAAACCACTTTATTCAAACCTGAGCACCTCAATATAAAACTAAACACTGGTGAACTGTCATTTTCCTTGCTAAACCCAGATTACTGCAAATTTTAAATCTGCACAAGTAAGTTTCTATCAGTTCAACATTTAAATAGACTAATTCATCTCTTCTGACACACTTTGTAGATTTCATATAATGAAAATAACTAAAAGAATTAGTGCAATATACTGGACTGATCAAAATAAAATGTACTTTGGAAAACAAAGTTGCAAAGTTCATTACTGACAGACAGCAGTACTTATGTTACAGATACAGGAGCATCATTTATTACTGTTCTAGCCATAAAGGAAGAACTCAGAACCCCCTTTGATTAGAGAGGAAAAAAGTTAGCTTTAAGTAACTGTACATTCTGTATACCTTTAAGCAACTCTTAAATATTACAGAAAGTATTAAACAAATGTAGACTACAATGCAGAGTACCTATTTACAGTACATTAATACCCAAATTTAAAATCAAGTTGGATGTACATAATTGTTAGTGCACTATTTTTTTTCCTTAGGGGAAAACCAAACTGTAATGGCCAGCAATGATCAGAAACAAGAAAAGTCACAGACACCAAGTTTGTTGTGGTTTTACTTGAAGAGCTCTTACAGTTTGTAGAGGACAAAAAAAACATATCCTAAGTTGTAGAGTTGAATTTACTGGTCTGTACTCTCTGAAAAGATTAGAAATGAAGTTAAACTTGATTCATCACTAATTCATTAAGATAACTAACTGGGTTGATATAATTTACATACAGTGTACCAACTAAAACTCCACTTTCTGGAAAGCATAGGATTCTTAAAATTGTTAATGCAAGTATTATTTGTAATTAAATTATTAAACTATGGAATGTATAACTAAACAGTGGATACCTGCAGAAACAACTGGTTGCATCAATACTTCAGATAAGTTTAAGTAATTTGAGACCCTGTTTCTAAAAAGGTTTTAAAGCACAATTGAGAATTATGAAAAGACCCAATTCTATTTATTATAACAGTGATCAGTATTGAGGCTACAGGAACTGGCCAATTAGGTCCACAGAGAGTAGTTCTTCTACACCCCTAACACTAACAACTGATTTTTAAAACCTTTCAACTGAAGGAAGTTTATTCCGCTTCCATCTCTCCTCTACTGCTGAAACATTACAGCCAGTGGTGGATACATGCATGTTAAAATTTTAGGTCAAAAGAAAACTCTGCATCATGAACTTATCATAAGTCTCTTCGTTGTTTGGAAGCTGTACTGGACCAGGTTAAGCACTCCAATTCCATGGTTATTAACAGTTAGGAAGCAGAAGAATATTCAGAACAGTTTAAAGCAATGATCTTTTAGTTACTACAACATTGACTCTTGGGTGGTTGTGTGGGTTCAGTAAGGTCTACTCCTCTTCCTCTGGCAGAGCTGGCTCCTGCATTCTGTGGTTCATTCTTGGGCAATTTTTTTGCTGTAAGGTGAACAGGAAATGAGAGTTAAAACTGAGATTTTACTAAGATTAGTTCATCTAAGTAGACAGAAGTCAACACATTGTTACTCTATAAGCATATCAGTATACTCACTATATAATCTCATTTGATTCAATGCACTGGTAATGAAAGAAGTTAACACACTTCTTAATGATTAACTACCTTATCTATGATTTCCACGCGTGAAATGCATTAGAAACTTGAGCAATAAAATATATCTGCACAGGTGTGCTATGCCAGCAAATGACAGCTCTTGTGGGAATCCACCCACACAGAACAGGCTTTAAGATCAGGATGTCAGTGTGAAAAAATACAGAAACACTGAAAAGGCATGACAAAGATAGAAATGGGTCAAACTAGTTCCCAGATATCCAGCCAGAATAAGTATTTGCATACAACACATAAAATGGCCCTCAGCACCAGATCAAGCCTCTCCTATTTTTTTTTCAAGCTGTCTCTTCTCTCCATCTCTTATGAGTCAATTGACCAATAATTTTTTGTTGCCTTTGTAGCTCCGAGGTACCTCCACAGTCCTGACATGAAAAATAAGGGTGACAACTTATCTTTCTGAGTAGTAGCTTCTCCTAGATTGCTTCCATCAGAAAATTGCTTGTTTTAATCATAAAAGTCCATAAAAGACTTCCATGGGCCTGTCTTGCACATGGACTTTCAGGTGTCCAGCAACCACCCCTGTTCTACAGTTTGGCTGCATGCTTTTATTCCAAAGTAATTACTTTGGTCAGCCTTTTACAGAACACCTTTTCCTGAAAGGAACAAAATTCACCAAAAAACCAGCAGGGCACACATCAACAATGTGTTGTGGTGCTAGGTAATCTCACCTAGACTCCCTTTCCCACCAAAGGGTGGACCAGAGGGATCTGAGGTCACTTTCAACTTGGGCTGTGCTACAATTCTGTGATAAAACCCAAAAATTCGCATGGTAGTCAGCTGCTGAGACAGTACAAAAAGGGACAAAGCATCAGTAGAAAAATGCCTTCAGAGCACTATTATTTTGAATTCTAGAACTGTACTTAGAACTCAATTAACATTATTTTTTTGACTGAAAGTTCTGAAAGAACTCCAAAGCAGTCAATTTACAAGCAGTTGTAGCTTGCATCCCATAATTGTTAAGGTTCTCATTTTTCATTTTCTCGAAGTTTTAAAGATATTTACACACAGTCCTGAAAACTGCACCCACACTGCACAGGCAATTCCAAATTCTATGCTATTCTTATAGCCTCATCAAGATTTCCTTCCAGAATCCATTGCTGCACAGCACTGACAAAGCTGAATTTCACCCCATTCATGTTAAAGAATACTCCCATGGCCAACCAACATTGCAGACAAAATACGCCCTTTATTAACTGGGCATTGTTTTCCTCAAATTTACTTTGTACACTTCATTAAAATATGGAGAGGTAAGGATCATTATTGATATGTCAAATTACAAAAAAAAAGCCCCAACGTATCTTGGTGATTAAATTTTCTTTTCCTTTTTTTTTTTTCCCAAACTGCATTATTAAACACATCAATTTTGAAATTTCACCAGAACAGTGCAACTGAGCATTTCTATATTACTAAATGCAGGCCTATCTTAACATTAATGAGAAAAATATACTTTCCTGTCATACAGTTATATGTTTGTGTCTCTCCCTTCTCCCCGAGTATTTACAGTTAATATGAAGTACTTGTTATAAAATGTTGCTATAGCAATAATTTAATCTGCATCTGCTGAAGTTTGAAGCACACCACAAATTACCTTCTGCTTCCCTGACTTGAAAAGCAGAGGATAAGGGCTCTTTAGAAACATTTAATTTTAACAGCAATGACTTCTTCCACAAAGAAGGAGAGGTCACTGTGGTGCAACATACAAAACAGATCTAATGAGGTTATTTGATGCTATACATTACTAGTTCACAGTAGCAGAGCTCCTACTGTGATTAAGGTTATTATTTAATACATAAGTGACCAGCTTAAAAACACATTCTTTTTTTTCTTCCCATTTCAAAAGTTTACCAATAAGTAAATACAATTCTGGGTGTATCAATGGAATACGCAAAATTTCTTAATTTATACTCTAGTACTACGTTACCAACTTTACAGAAATTCCTAAGATTATGTAAGGTCTAAAAACATACTAGTAAATTTACTTTTCACATGCAGCATCCTTTACTTGTACCTTGGACACTGAATTTAAGCACACATCTTTGGCACAACTTTTGGATTTCCAATAGCTGACGAAACAAAACTAAACAAATAAAAGGTCTTAAGAAGACTTCAATGCCAGAAATAATTTAGGTCAAACCCAAAAATCTTGGGTTAGGAAGACTGCAATGGTCTGAATCTCACGAAAACAATTCTCTTTAAGTTCTCAGTTTGTTCATAAACTCACCAATTGCCATGAATATTTCATTTACGTTCATAGATGTTTTGGCAGATGTCTCCATGAACAATAAGCTGTTGTCATCTGCATAAGCCTGTGCTTCCTGCAAGGTAAAATAAGAAAACATTACTTCATTTAAAAAAAATTAAAAATCACACAATCACTACACATTGTACTTTTATTGCTACTAAGGAACAATTTCTATGCCATTTTGAAATACAGTTTGTTGAAACCGTCGTGACAATAATTATTCATTAGCTATTGAGAAGTTATAATTCCATCAAGCAGCTAAATAATTAGAAATGCAATCTTGAAAATTCTTACTTATCTTAAAAATATCCAGATGGAAACATCTCAGGCAAAACTAAATAATACATGAAAATATTTCTGAAAGGGACAACCCCAATCCAGAACACTAGTTGTGATAGCAAGAACAAATGAGCTCCAGAAAGTGCCATCAAATGTCAGCAAGTCCATTATTACCTTGGAAACAAGGCAGTTTGCTACTATCTTAAGTCTTTCAAGCATTGAGGCAGATAGATCAGAACAATTTCATTATCCCGAGAGAGATTCACAATTATAACATCTAAGCAGTATTAAGTACTTTGCCATATTATCTCTCTTTTTAGTGTGATTTTTCATCTGATGTACTGCTCGTAAGAACTTTACTAATTTTGCCACTTCCTATTAGTCAATTCAGCTAAGAATCCCCATCTTCTTATGAGTACGTAACTGCCCTTGCATTCAATAAAAAAATCTACAAAGAAGCCAAACTACAAGAGACCTATGACAGAAAGAATAATCTACAGCATTCTATAATTGACACCTGCTAAGATCTATGTTACTATATCTGAAATAACACATTAACAAATACCTAGAAATCTAATATGTGATTTGCAAGGACAAAGGACTGTCAAGCCTGCAAGAAGGCCAAATATCTGCATTAGCAAAAACCTTAACATTTGAAAAATATTAAGATTCTAATTGTTCCAAAACCAGTAAAGGTAGGTCTACTTTGGTAGTTAAATTTGATTACATTTTTGACTGCAATCATATATGGAGTTTTTGTTTAATATCGCAATTTTTCACAAAACAAAGGTCTTCTGTCACACAGTTTTATGTTACAACTGACATGGAAATATAGAATTAGAAAACTGAGTTGTTGAATTTTGGCAGAAAAACACCTAGACCACTTCTAACCTTCATAATTCAACTCTCTATAGCTACAAACATTCGTTACTATATACAGCAGTATTTTACACAGTGACACCAAATACAGATTAAAAACCGTAAGAGAATTAATGACTAATAAATACTATCTTAATTTGAATTCAGTACATCACGAATGGATGACAACTACCTGTAGTAAGATTTTTATTCACTTTGGAAGCTATTTTCTGATGACTTGGCTAAACTTTCTAGAAGATAAAATACAACAGTGAGAGCACAGATATACCCACTAAACAAAAAAGAATGCCATAAAAAGCACAATGATAATTTGAACACTGCTTCAACGGTACAGCCTAAGCAAGTCAGGCACAACAATCAGCTTTGTATCATATGATAATCAAAATTCCCTGGCTGACAAGTCAGACAGAACCATTTCCACTGAGTTACTGCTATCTCATCCATTGAAGCTCTAGATACCAGTAATTTCAGGTTGGAGACAGAAGTCACATTGAAGAACAGATATTAAATTAGCCTTAAAGATACTGAAATCAGTTATTCCTCAAAGTCAAACTTAACTATTCACAAACATCTATTGCTACATATCACTTGTACAGAAGTAGGTTTTTCAGTAACATGTATAATTTAATTAGTCTCAGTTGACATTTATATTTAACAGCATGGCTTAACAACTAGCTACGCTAGGCATATAAGCCCCTCCGAGGTTTATTAACTATCTATTCAAACAAAATGATATTTCTACAAAGAGAAGTTATGTACATACCTGGAAATCCACAGCTCTTTTGTTAGCTAGATCAGCTTTGTTTCCTGCTAAAGCTATTACAATGTTAGGACTTGCTTGTCGCTGAAGTTCTTTGACCCAATTTTTCGCTCTGGCAAAGGACTCCTGTTAATGATTGCAAAATGATGCAACTGAGTTTTATCATCCTTTTGTACTCACCTATTATCCCAGTCTGTTATCTACACTTCAAGCACAAAAGGCCAATGCAAGGCTGCTACCTTAGTCCAAAGGCACACTCCAACTTGCCAACTGAGCTTTTAAAACAAAACATTCCTACCTTAGTTCTCAACTGTGCTTACTTGGAATAATGCTGAAAAAGTAAGTAAAGATAGGAAGACCTTTATGCAGACAGAGAAGGGAAAGAGAAGTAATTAAGCGAAAAAATGGGAATTTTAATTTCTCTAGAAGAATCAAGTGCATGAACAGCTACACTGAGAGGGTCTCAAAATTACTTTGTAATTACTGAGCACTGTTCATTACGGTACATGATTTCTGGGATTTTTGAGAGTTTGGGGTTTTAAGTCTCATTTTATTAAAAAAAAGTGAAGCTTATCTGATCCAAGTTCCAATAAAAAGAAAACAACCTTAGGTTTTGGTCTCAATGGCTTGTGCCACCTTTCCAATCCATACTTGCAATTTGCAGTAAGGTAATATGAAAACAATGTCTTTCACTATCAGAAATAAAACTGCCACCAGCAATACGGCAAGAGTGACAGCTCAAACTTGGTGAACTGATTTAAAGGTGGGCTTGAAACATTTCTACAACAGAATTTACTTTCTCCTTTTTTAAAAAATACAAAAACAAAACAAAAACCCCACAAAACAACCTAGAAATGGTCTTTTGACAAGATAAGTTTACAGACACAAATTAATGTTATATAGCCCAATATGAAATGAGCAACCTGGTCTAGCAGGCAGGACTAGATGACCTGTAACAGTTTCTTCCAATCCAAACCATTCTATGATTCTATGAAATCATAAACTGATTCACTCAAGTCAGTGAGAAAAACTAAGAATCAATGCAAGACAAACTTCCAAATCCCCCCTGTGCCTCCCTTGTATACTAGTACTTACCTCATTTGTAATGTCGTATACCACTATAGCTGCTTGTGCTCCTCTGTAGTACATGGGTGCTAAACTGTGGTACCGCTCTTGCCCAGCTGTATCCCAAATTTCAAATTTTACCGTTGTATCATCCAGACATACAGTCTGGGTTAGAAAAGCAGCTACAAAAAAGACAGAGGTGCTGAAACCAGAAGTCTCTTTTTATCTCTACATTCATATAAAATTTGTGTTCACAGAGATGCAAATACGATTTCTTCCTATTAAAATATAGCAGGTTCGATGCAAGCATTAGCTGACACACTGTAACTGATCAAGACAGAGGAGTTATTTAAACAACCAGACTTCCCTGAGGTTAAACACATAAGGAAGGAAGAATTGGAAAAGATTCCCTTTTTTTCTCTAATAGTGAATCTGAGTAACCATAACCCTTCTTTAAACCTTCTAGATACATTTCATCCTGCTTCAGCAGACAGTATTATAGAGTACCAGTAACAGTATGCCATCATGCTATAATCCAACAGTTCGGACATTTTTACAGTTTTACATATTTACATCACTTGAATAGTATCATAAAGCTTTGACTCCTGATAACTTCATCTTAGCTAGTGGGTATGGAAGAGAGAAGCACTTCTCAAAAGTTCTTTTTCTTAAGGCAGCATGACTTTGCAAGGGATCTCAAGAGTTATTTCAGCATAATTTCGTCAGCCTGCAGTTTCAGGGCAACTTGTATGCATTCCCAGTACATCCGAACGCATTAGCATAAGAAATGTTCCTTCACTTAGAGAAAACGGGAAGCAACTTATTTCAGGTTTTCAAACAATCACTCCAAGTAAAGATTTTTCATTCAGATTAAGGTACATATTACAAATATGGAGACAAGTACCCATACGATATGGAAACTGGTATTACAAAACTAATGAAAGCCCACTACTTGGCTGAAGAGGGGACTCTCACCACTGGGCATACTGATAGGCTGGCCAATTTAAATCAAAGGTCTGAAGAGACACTGACCTGCGTGCACACCTCGGTTGCTATCCTGTCCTACATACTCTGAGACATCATAGCCTATGAATCATTCCAAAACAGCTGCAACCTTCAACTCAACTTGTTACAGAAGACAAAAGCAAGCCAATCTTGCTTTGTAAAGGACACTAACTAGCATAGAGAAATGTCCCTGTTTCAGCTGTGAGTGAGCAGCTGTAACTTAGCTGCCGGCTGGGGTTAAACCATGACAAGAAGCTGGCTCTTTAAGTGGTCAGGTGCTCCTGCTTCAGGGGTATTAGCATCCATCACACATGAGCAGGCAGGCTGGAGAAGGTAAAGGCTTTGATGTTCTAATGTTAAATCCTCCTGGAACTCTCTAAACGCTAAATATCCCAGCATCAGTAAAACAGGCTCCACTTTGGCAGCTGGAATCAAAACAGTGAAAAAAACTTATGCATCCTGCCATCAACTAAGGACTTCATCCTCAGAAGCAGCTCAATGTTATGTTCGTCCAAGGCAGAGACAAAATGCCAGGGGATTTTGATGTTCTTACAGACATTATGCTCTTAACAGAAAAATGTACTTATACTCCATAAATGAAGGTACTCAGGAAGAGAATTAAAACAAGGGGTTTATTACGTGACATCCTTGTTTTTGTTGAAAGGAACACTTCAACCAAAATACACCACCAGTTAATCTTTGCAAAAAAGGTGTCTTCCTTCTATTTTGCAAAGCCATAGTAAATTGACAAATAATCAACTGTGTTAATTAACTGAAAGCCTATCATCCTTAACAGCCATACTTTTGTCTTGGGCAACTAACAGGCATTGCTACGCTAGTCTCAAGTGGCAAAAACACACCAGCACCATCCAACATGTCTGCCTTTAACTGCGCTCCCTTTCAGATGTTTTTATTCAGATTCACAATGAGCATAAGCCTCTCTTTGTTAAAAGGCCCTTCTGTATACAAAGAAAATTATGCCTTAGGCAACTACAAGCTACACAGTTAGACAGCTTTCTCTACAGAAAACTTTTTCTGAATCCCCAAATTGCTGCAATTAGTATCTCTCAGCTGTATTATATGGCACTGTGTTTTTTCTATTTTATATAGAAGAGGCACAAATTAATACAGATTACACTAAATGCTATATACCTGAACTTAGGCTTTTCTTTAACGTTTTGATAGATGTTAAACAGTGTAACAAACTTTGGGTTATCCCAAACACTACAACAAGAGAAAACCTAAGGGAAGCTAAATGAATTGGAGATCACCAAAATGGAACAATAAATTTCACTTAATTTTAACCCTTTTTTAAAAAACAAAAAAACCTCATTGATATTGGATAGTTAGTTCATTATAGATCTTTGAAAATGCTCTCCATGAGGGAATACAGAAACCTTTCACACTAACACCTATTCTAAAGTCATTAAAAAATGCACAAAGACAAGTGTGCATTAGTAAGATTTCTAAAGGAGAAAATATACAGTTCTCCATTTATACTGACAGATATATATATATTTATTTTGTGTAACAACTAGAAATAGGGCAAAAGAAGAATGCAAAGAAACTCAGCTTTAATATATTTTTTTAAGTTTGTAGAGTTTTTACATTTCAACAGCTGATGGTGTGTGAAGACACAAACAGACCACTGAAAGGGCTTCACATAAATACTACAATGGAACAGTCTCACTCATGCAAGCAGAGACAGCAACTACTGGAGAATATTTGTCAATCCATAAAATCCACGTTTTTGCAAGTCTGTATGCCATTTAGTAGCTTTAGGATAAATTCAAATTTATCCAAGGAACAATACAACTCAAAGCACAAACAACTTCAAAATACAATGTAACATACATTTGTCAAGGGGAAGAATGGCATAAAATCTGTTCACAGTTAAACAGATTTATTAATTCTAGTAGCCAGCATCTGTTTTGTCTGGTCGCAAAATATAAAAACAGCACATTAATAATTTGTGATTACTAACTAAGGCGGATATATCCAGAAAAGTAGTTAAGTTTTCCCAAGTCAAAAGCAAAGCCAGGATACATAAATGACAAACACAAGCTTTTTGGAAGATGCGGTACTTTTTTTTTTTTTTCCATAAGAACTAAGTTCTTAACTCTTAAGCATTTATTTCATGCATTAAGCATACACCACAAGTAAAATAGCCACACATCCACCCACAAACAAAATGTTACACAGAGCCCAGGTTTCAAAGCTACACAGTTCAAGAACACATTTACTTCCTCCACTTGACATGGATGTTTGCTACAGCCGTGTGCCAACAAGGTTCACTTAGAAAGTTATAATTCTCAATTACAGACATAGGGCTCAGATTTGATCCTTGCTGCCAATGATCCACTGTAGAAGTGCCATCACATTAAAGGTTGTCAAGAACAAGGACAGTATATAAACCCAAAGCGAAACAAATTAACACAATAATTTTCTCACCTCCAATTGTACTTTCTTGAAACTCATGAAACTGTCCTTTTACAAAACGAAGCACCAAACTTGATTTGCCAACTGCAGACTCTCCTAAAAGTACTAGTTTGAATTGGCAAATTTTATTTCCAGCATTTGGCCCATTGGGTCTTGTTGCTCCTCGATTAGCCATGTCCAAATTAGAAAGTCCTTTGTTTCAACAGCTTTTGAAAGCAAGTTCCAGGATTCAGACCTCAGTAGTTCTTCTGCCAGTAACAACCTATTAGTGAGAAGACAGTGGGTGGTATTAGATTTACAAACCAAGTATGAAAAAAATCTCATTCACTAATAAAACATGTACTACACACGACCTAACATTTACCAAACTCAATAGTCCAGAGTACAGCTACCATCACTGCTGTCAACTATATCCAGAATTTATGACAAATGAACCAGTTATCTTCTTCAATACCTAGTCTTCCCATTAAAGCTTCAGATCAGGACATCAAAATCCACTTATGCTTCTTGTTGCAAGACTTTAGTCTCTTCCTCCTTAAGATATCAAGATTCAAGTATAATACTTGACTCAAGACTTTCAAATTATTGGTAAAATATCAAATTACAGAAAGTAATAACTTTTCCACAATTATGCTTTTGCTAACCAATATTCCAAAGTCAGCATCAGTAAAGGAGGCTAAAAACCTGAGCAAATTGGGAAAGTTCAAATACTACAATGAGCTCTTTGCAAGCACAGTTCATCAATTCACTTCTACCAAATAAAATTTCCTTAAATAAAAGTACAGATCTTCACATACAAACCACCAGTACTTACTTGAATTAACAATTGTACTGAAAAGAAACAGTAAGGCCCTCCACATGAAGAAAACCATATTTTTCTTGACCAGTAAGAATTCCAGATCACTCTGTTAAAGCCACCAGAGAACTATCATGTGACAATAGATTTCTATTTCCAATAGTAACACATATGATCAATATTCACAACCAAGATCTTTGTTAAGAATAACTATGAGGAGTGTATTCCTTAGTCTGCCTCCTCTTTCCAACTTCTTAAAAAACGCCCACCCCCAGTATTTATCCATATGGACAGAGAACATTTTAGACTCTGTTGGTATCACTTCTGAGCCTAATATTTATGCTTTCGCACACTTAACAGTAGATAGGAAACAAAAAGTGCCCCAAAAGCAGTCTACTATTTTGTCCTACTCCAACTGGTTATTTACTGGATTTGTGCACACATTGTGGGAATACAGCTTTCCTAGTATCCAGGATGCAAGCAAGTTAGTTTAGAGTACATTCCCCTAATGCAGAAAATGGCTTCAATACTTGTTGCAAAAACATAAGGAAACACAACACTTTCAAATAACTTCCTACTCCTTATTCCTTGTGGTAGAACAACTACATTTTAAATCAAACAGTAGTCTTTAGCCATCTTTCTATTTCAAACCACTCAGCACACAGATCAGGCACTTGAGCATTTCAGTTTGCCATATGCTGACCTCAGGCACTAGGTCTTCATTCCCCTTCCTAATTGTTCCTTTTGCAAACTCAACCCAAGAACCTTCTTTCCTGGAAGGTGCTTCAGCACTCTAGCAGAACTCCATCCTTCAGATATTCCCTTACAAAACTAATGTTTTATGGAATAAATGAGAACAAAAATCTTAGCATTATTTACTGAATTGCATCCCAGTTGAAAAATGGGTATTCTATTTCTCAGTGTAAACAGAAGTCTTAGAAAAATAGTTTCAACATCTTAGAAACACTCCCATTGCTCATGTTGCTCCTTTTCCCATATCTCTCAGTATAACAGCTTCTTCCAGGTAGCATATTACAATTCTGTATTCTGTCCTGAGTTTGTGTCCTATTTGACTACTACATCATCCTAAAATCAAAAGATACATATTTAAATTTGAGTTGTACAACATAATCTAGTAAGTATCACAGTTTAGATATCTGTTCTTACAAAAATGTGAAAGAATGTTTCTATGAAGCAAAAAAGCCTCTGCATATCTCACCACCATTAAGTACCATATTAGTTCCACACTCAGACTCTTACTCATTAAAACTAATTTTGGTGGAATATTTCAGAATACAGGAATGGATCCAGTTATTTTAAAAACACCAGACCTTTCGCCCTTATACCATAAAACAATAACTCATGCACTGCTGGTGTGTTGGTTCTCTGGCAAGACTCCTACCCCTCCCTGTCGCTGAAATATGCATTAGAAGTTGTGGAGCAATTTGGATAAAAATGGATCAGTGACAACAGTTAATCTCTCCCTAAGCATACTACAAGAGAGAAAGAAGTAAGGCATAGCCAAAATATAGGTAGTTCAGAATACTGTTAGCCATTTGTTTATCTTTTCCCTTGGAAAATTAATGAAGACTTCTGGTAAGTTACTTCTGGTTTAAAATTAAAAAATTGTATGTTTGTGGTAGCACTCTAGAGTGTTCAGACAACCATGAAATAATTTAAAACCCTTTAATCTTAATACAGCCCATGTTTTTCTAGACTCTGCAGCATTCATGAAGACATAAGGATGACATCCTATGACCATGCAACTTAGTGCTCTTGGGAGCAAGTGACTCCTAGATGACACACAGTGAGGAAATCAACCCACTACACTGGTTACTTGCTATGACTGGTCTTTTGCTTGCTGTTCCCCACACAGAGAGCAAAAGGAGGTATGATAGAAAAACAAGCAAGACTTGATTTAACTCACATAAACCAGCTTTTAGTTGTTCAAATTTATATCACTTACAAAACGGTAATTACTGCCCCTTGCAAAACTCCTTCAGAACACAAAGCTGAAAGAGGTTGTCAAGAAAAATATCCAATTCAATTTTTATAGATGGCCAAGCTACAGAAGCTATAGCTATTGGAAAACTTCAAAGTTTACACCCTTACAGCATCTTTCCCTCAAAATCATTCTAGGCACTCAGATACCATGTACAAAAATAACCACCTGTCAAGCTGTAGCAAAATCTAATAAACATACTGCACACCTCATTCATTTGATAGTCACATCAATATTACTAATAAATTAATAATAAAACCTACTACAGTCATGCCACCCACTTTTTAACAGCTCAGGATAAAATAAATGCAAGACTGAAAACCTGATAGAGCACATCCAGATGATTTTGATATACTAAAAAAGTCACTAAAACCTTCTCTAAGTGCATATGGAAATCATGATCTTTTGAAGTTTCAGATGACGTTGAAACTCTGCAGTTAAAGTTCACAACACAGCAGCATAGATAAACAAAAAGCAAGGAAAGATTTTACTTAATCTGAAAGGAAGCAGTACTACAGTCCGACACAGCCCTCATAGAATGTTTTCAGCCTGTTCTTCTCACACAGCGCCTCACAAGGATTTAGAAGTAGATTTCAATGCTACCAGCCCCATGCATGCTCCAAGCCTCAGGTCACATTCATTCTCCTGTTCCTCCATTCATCAGTAAAAATGAGCCTTGAGAACCAGAGAGGAATACTACCCACAGAACCCTACATATATACTAAAAATTCAAGTATTTTTGACAGATCACTTTCAAGACAATTCTGAACACTCATTCAAGGGCTTGTCTGCAATATCTACTTTTTACCCTTAACTCTGATGAAAATTTCCTGGAAAAGACCCACTAACATGCCTTTTCTCTCTGCCTGCCCAAATTTTTGTATGTCATGCACACATTGCAATCAATACATTTGGAATATGTGAAGAAGGAAAATCTTGGTAGGAGATTTTCATTCACCTACACAACAGCAGGTACACAACTGTTTGACTGGAATCAAGCTTTTAAACTGATACGTATGGGAGTTATAGAACCACTAATATAAAAATCTACTAAAGAATATACCATAAAAGTTTCTAATATGGATGACTTCACATGGATAGAAATGAGTGAGATTTTCTCACTTTAACAGTCTAAGGCCCATTTTGTACTTTTGGGCACTACAAAAGGGCCCTCTAGTAAGTAGCAACTTTCACTCCTGAATATCCCCAAGGCACCGCAGCTCCATCTTGAAATGTCACAACACAAAGCTTGGAGTATATTATTAGCAAAGTAGTCCAGCTAATCCTACCAACTAATTTACCAGATGCTGGGTATTCTCATGACTCTAGAAGAGAAATCTGTATGCTGCTATGTAGTCTGAGTTTTATTCATGAAAGAGTCCTTAGTATTTTAATAGATCACACATAGATCTTGTTATATTTGAGTCTGCGTACAAAATATCAACAGCCCTAGCTAATACCTACAAATTCACAACTTCATGGCATAATTCAATCGTGTGAGTGTTCCGACCAGTGTCTTATTTTCAACTACGAGACAGCTAGTACCAAAGTATCAAAGTAACACTGGTGACAAAAGGCTACTGAAGAGGTTAAGACAGCAAGCACTGTTCCTACAATTAATATGATTAAGTGCATTATCAAATAAAAAGGCCACAACAAAAAAATTCATGTTAAATTTAAAATTGGAACATTCCACAGCAAACAATAGTGTTTCTTACCATGAACACACTTACTGTTCTATCAGTTTCTAATAAACTTTTTCACACTTCTTTTAACAAACAGGTCACACAATGCTGAGGTTGCAACTGCTGTCTACTTTAAACTTCTTTATACTGGACTATCTTGAATATTTTCAAAAGCAGTAAATAAAGAGCCTGATTATTGGTCACTCCTACTAACCGAGTTTTCTGTTTTTCCCTTGCAGGTCCGGCAGAATCAGGATGGCAGGGTTCAAGACAAGAGATATGGACAACTAGCAAAACGCTTGTCACATGCAAGCCAGTTCACACTGAAACAATGAGACTAGGTTAAATGAGTGAATCAACACAGTTGCTGCAAAAAAATCATAGCCTTCCCATTAAAGGCAATAGCCATCTCATAAGCTCATCTGAATGATGAATGGTACCAATTGCTTTCAGATACACTGGTTTATCATACAGGAAATGCAAGCAACGGTGATGACTGTAACACCATTGTCACTAGCCACCTCACTTCAGCCAACATCTACCTTGTCCTGACATTTCTTATGGAAGAACAAAACATACATGCAATCTAGCCTGACTGTAACTCTGAAAAGTCACTATGAAACCAGAAAAACATATAAATACCCCACTTTTTACTTGGGCTTAACATTACACAGAAGAAGCTGATAAATTTCAGCTGTCTAATTAGGTGTTCAGTCTCTCTTTTCTATCCCCAAGCTCTGAAAGAGGTATAAGGCAGAAAAACAAGTCATCAAAAACGCTGAGAAAGTAGGCTTGTACGGCCCTGTCGTTTGGAACATTTTGACAGTTCTTAAGCAATTTAGCTCTCCTCTAAAACATAAAAAGGCACAGGTTTGTTCCTCCACCATACTCCAGCTCTATATCTAGTTCCAATTCAATGTGATGTAGCTCAGTACACTAGGCCTGTCGTGATCCCCCCTACAGCGACGCGTTATCCGCAGTATTTTTACTTCCCACCTAAACCACAGCCCAGCTGCAAGAGAAAGGGAAAGCGAGGGGCACATCACCCGACCTCCCTTTTCGCATCTCAGAACCAGCTCGAGGGCAGCAACCCTCCCCGCCGGCCCCACACCGCGAGCCCGCCCCGCAGCAGCGCCCGCACGCCGCGGAGAATGCTCGCTCCCC
>WBMV01005495.1:661786-720434 GCA_013396655.1 Campylorhamphus procurvoides
GAGGGGCGGGGGCGCAGCCGAGCTCTCCGGCCCCGCCGCCCAACTTCCGCCGCCGCCGCCGACACCACCAAAACACGCTCGCGCACACGCACTTCCGCCTCAACGTCACGGCCCGCATGCGCCGTGCCCTTCCGGTTCGCCGGGATGGTCACGTGGTCCCCACCTTTTTGTCCCCCCCATCCCAGCCCTTCCTCTCCGTGGAGCAGCCGCTGCCGCGCAGAGACAGTAGCAGCTCCCGCCTGCTCACATCAGTGTGCTGGGGAGGCACCGAACAGCCTGCCCGCAGAGGGTGTGGATGCCCCGTCCCCGGGAGTGTCCGAGGCCAGGCTGGATGGGGCTCTCTGCTCTAGTGGGAGGTGTCCGTGCCCATGTTCGTGCTCATTCCAGGGGTGTCGG
This sequence comes from Campylorhamphus procurvoides, assembly GCA_013396655.1. Classification (NCBI taxonomy): domain Eukaryota; kingdom Metazoa; phylum Chordata; class Aves; order Passeriformes; family Dendrocolaptidae; genus Campylorhamphus; species Campylorhamphus procurvoides. The sequence continues at coordinate 662,183 of WBMV01005495.1, forward strand.
AACAGGCCCCTTAAGGGCCTGTGATCTTCAAGGTCCCGTCAACCCACGCCATTGTATGATTCCATGCCAGTCCTCTGGGAACCGCAGGGCCAGTGCTACCTGAGGAGGCCACTGAGCTGTCCCACTGAGATGGGAGCTGGGTGTGACACAGACAGAAAAGTCCTGGTGTAATTCTCTGAAAGAACCGTTTCCCAAAGCTGTAAGTCAAATAAGGAGAAACTACATAGGGTGATCTGAATTGCAATCGGGAATTTACCTAACTTTTTAAAACACTGAACGCCCACTGATAAAGCTTTAGAGGCTGACTCATTATTGGCAGAATGCTAAAAACTTGAGAGTACAGGTTGCTAACAGAAGAGTCTTGGCTGCTTAAGTAGATGGATATAAACAATGTCTTGATTGCATCATAGCATGAAGCATGACCTTGTGAGAGAGGAGGAGGATCAGCTGGTCACAGACTGTAAGTGGGCTGTATAGGAAACTGAACAGTCATGCTAAAGTATTTCTGCAATATGGCAGATTTTACAATGTCTAATAGTTGGCATTTGAAGGAAATTAAAAAAAACCCAACCTGGTAAAACATTTATCAATAATAGTATTTACTAATTGGTACAGTTTAATGAAGATTGTTTAGATACTCCATCACAGGAAATACTGAATTAAGAGCTGATACTGCTGTACTCTCAAAATAGGTTTTAGTTCAACCACATGTATTTAAATGAAGCAAAAGTTAAGTTATGGAAAGCCTGTGGTCAGTGTTATGCTAGAAGTGAGGCTCCATTATGCCATTCATTCATAAAGTATGCCTTTAGTGTTGTCCAGTCAGTTCTCTTGCCAGTGCAGGTTTATCTCCTCCTATTATTGCTGATACTTTAAAAATACTCTGATTACAGAGGGAAAAGGTTAAATCAATCACATCATAGCTTTGTTTTCTTTGAGGTTTTTTTTTTAATAATCTCCATTCTTTTGCTGCTTGTAAAATACTACAGCCTATGGCCTTGTAGAATGAGAGAGAAATCAACAAATCTCATGTCTGTCTGCCTTTCTGTTTTCCATTTTTTGGTTTTGGTTTGCTTGGTTTTGGGTTTTTTTTCACCTTCTCTAGTGTGGATATATCAACATTTTAACATACTGAAGTGAATGGAGTAAAATCAGATTGTTGTTTTCATCTTCTTCAAATCTTTTTCACAGACTTTTCCATTGGTACCATTTTGGTCTCAGAGTAATAATTTACCCATTCTGATTTACTTAGTTGAAGTAAACCAGTTATATAAATGCTTTTTATGAGGCAAATATATGAGTTCAAAAAAGTAAAAAGGTCCTTTCATTCACCAGTGATGTAAAATGCCAAACTACCTCCAGAGAAACATGTTTGAAAGTGGGCAAGTTTTCTGAGCTGTGAGTTTGCTGAATGTTTGTAAGAGTCATCCATTAAATCAGGTAATTCTGCCCTAATGTACTGCTTACTTGTCATAACCCTCTGATTGGCTTCAGTCTTTTTAACTGGACTGCAAAATCTGGTAAGCAAAACATGAGAATCCTGATAAACAGATGATTTTTCTATATATATTATGAACTTATATTCAGCACCAGCAGCATCCAGCCACCCTGGCTGCTGCTGCTCACTCACCTCCCCGCAGTAGGACAGAGAACAGAAAACTTGAGTCAAGATAAAGATGGTTTAATAGATGAAGGAAAGAAGGGAAAAGGAAATCAACTGACTACCTCCCATAAACAGAGCAAAGTCCAACCAGTCTCCAAGCAGCAGTCAATTTGGAAGACATCTTCTATCTCCAATTTTTATTGCTGAACATGATGCTGTGTGATGTGGAATATCTCTTTGATCAATTTGGATTGGCTGTCATGGCTGTATTCCGCTCCCAAGTCTCTTGATGGTAACCAGCGTACCCCTCTTGCTGGGTACTGATGACAAAGTGGGGAAAAAGAGAAAGTCCTGTCCCTGTGCAAGCACTGTTCAGCAGTAACTGAAGTATTGCTGTGCTATCAGTACTAGTTTAGTCACAAATCCTAAACAAGCACTATTCAGGCTGCTATGAAGAAAATTAACTCCATCCCAGCCAGACACATCCATGAACATCCATGTACATCCATGAACATCCATGTACATCCATGAACAGTTTCAGATTAAAAAAAAAATATTACACTGAATCTTTGGAATTACTTGAACTAAATTCATTTCAGGGATTAAATGCTCACGCCTTATGTGACATTTGATGTTTCACGTAATCTTCTCAAATGAAGAAGCACTGATGGAAGATATGATCCAAGTCCATTTCTGTTTCCAGCTGCAAGCTAAAATCTCTAAAGCTGTGATATCATACAGCTGCAGAATGAGTTGGATCAACCAATGATGTCAGGCAAGAATTACGCACCAAAAGACATAGTTTTGTAGTAGGAGCACAGCAGACTGAACCAGCTCTGCTGTGGCTGCAGGCTCCCTAGATCTGGTGCAGATGAGAGTAAAGGTAAATGAGTTCAGAGAAGACTACTGGCCAAGAACCACCTGTTTGGCATTAAGCTTTAGTTAGGTGCACCATGAAACTGCACACTGAGTTTACACAATGACAATGAGAGAAAATACAAAACATAATTCAGCTGTGTTCAGAAAACAAGAACCATAATAATCCATATGCAGGGATCATATTCTACACTTCTAATATAAATAGATACGTACTATATAGAATTGGAATAATCTACCCTATTATCAGATGTATCTGAAGTTCAAGGCTGAGTTAAATTTTTGATGAAGGAATTTTATTCATGTGATATAGCTGCACTAATAAAAAGGATGCAAAAGGGATAATGTATTACTTTCACATGAGAGATTAGTTAATTTTTCTCTTCAAAATGCTTTGAACAGACTTCAGATGTGCTGCAGTAGGCCATTTTCCTGAAACTGCTAGTATGAATGGAAATTTTACATGCTTTTTGTCTGTAAGGTATATATGCAGTCCATGTTTTGGATTATGTGATGGAAGCACTCTGAACCTTGGATCCTACAACAGTGAAGCTACAATACTGGTGCACTGTTAGGAAGCCTGTGTTACATGCAGGAGGTTCTTATTGGCTGATTAACTCCCCAACCACAAGTCATAACAGTTATAGTATGTCTCTCTTGCTTTGTGAAGCTCACAAATTGTCACAGCTAGTTGACGCTTACATAGAGGGTCAGCAAACACCAAAGATGCACTGTGAATGTATGAAATAGAGGCAAGAGTGTGTGTGGCAGTAATCAAATGACCAAGTTCCCGTTACTGTGTTTTGGCCTTGACAAGTCTCTGTGAATACTAATGGTGAAGATGAGCTTCTTCTGTTATAGTATGGACAATCAGATGTTTAAAGAATACTCTGAAATCACACGGATAGCCCTACCAGTGATCATATTTTATTTCATCACGGGTCATATATCAAATACCAAAAGTGAAATGGTGTTAATGATATTAATGAACTTATGTTAGTGGGTCATGATTTCACCAGATGGATTACCACCTATTTTAGAGTTTCTCTGCAGAGTTCTCAGTCTTTTTGTGTTTAAATCCAATGCTAGAAGTGTAATCATAAATGAAAGCTGATTTTAGAGGATGTGCAGAATCTTTTTAGTGTGTTTGAACATCCCAGTTTTGGTTTTTTATGTGTCCATCTGCTATAATATCCATTTTTTCTGTCTTCTATTGCTGCTTTTATATATTGTCTCTATACCTACATTGGTTTTGTCATAGCAAACACAGAAAGGAGTAATGTCTGCAACACACAGAAAGGAGTAATTTTCATCTGTAAATGAGTTCAATAAAAACCATGAAAATAACCAGGCAATAATAACAGCAAAGTGCACCAGCATGGCTGATGTCCTTCAGGTGTTTCACAATATTTGCAGTGTTTTACATGGAGCTCTCTGACCTTCAGAAACCTTAAAGAATTTACAAAGTTGGTGCTTTGACTGCCATCTATGCCATAGTCAGAGTGAGAACTGTGTTGTAGAACATGGGGTGTTTGTGCTTCATAAAGAAAGTAAAATGCAGGGGTTTAGGCAGTTTCCATTCCTCAGTTTTAGCCTAAACAAGACAGAAAAAGGCACAAGATTGTGAGAATTGGCTATCAGCAAACAGTGAAATGTCAAGTTACTGTTGAGGAAAAAACTGCTGCTGTAGAATGGAAAATTTTGTTCAACTTTTTCCAAACACATTTCCTATTTTTTTAACATAGGGGATGACAAATTCATGCTGAAGTAAAGAGTTTTGATATTTATTTTTTTTTAATTGAATTCAGTTGGGTTTTGTTAATTCTTCAGCTTATCTTTAAAATTTACAGATCCTTCCCACCCTACAAATATTTTTCCTGTGGATGAAATAACTTACAGTATCAGAACAAATGAATATGACACTGACTCCTAAAATGAGAAGAATTATAAGAAAGAATGTATATTGTTAGTAGGCTTCAGAATGATTTATAGGGACCTCCATTTCTGCTAAAAACAACCACAGAGAGGCAAAAAGAGAAAGCCAAGGACTTCTGCTCTATTTGTTTCAGCAATAAGCATTCTCTGTATATGGTCAGGTCCTATTTTTCTTCCTTTGACACAACCCGCTCCATCAGGGAGAAGTGGATTCTTTTAATTAGCAAGTGTGGCCACCTACTGGGGAAAAAACAATGTAAATATAAATCAGCAATGTACAGAATTTACAAAAATGGTAATACCATCTAGAAATGCAACAGACACAAGGATAAGTCGTCCCAGTTTCCTGTGCCCAATTATTGCCATCTAATTTTTGCTCCTCCTCTGTATAAATAGTTCCCTCTTCTTCTGACAGCTTTATCCTTACTCAGTTATTTCTCCTAATAAGATCAAATTCCTCACAGATTTCTAACACCTACAGTTTTGTTGAAATCACTATTTAGCCTTTACTAGGTAGAAATTGGACCTTACAGAATGGACCACAAGGCAAGACATAGCAAATAATTTTATTTATTAAACTACCAACTATTTTGCAGGAGCAGCCTAAACTTTAAGTAACAACAAATATGATTTAAATAGGAAATTAACTGCACACATTAACAGTTTAAGAGAACTTTAGGTCTCAAGTGGTCATGGATGTTCTATATTAGGAGTGTGGTATCGTCATGTCTACAGAAGAAAAACACCAGCATGGCCACAGCTAGATCATGGCTGATATTAACACAAGGCTTCTTGCTGGAGAAGACCAAGCTCTGTTCACATATGCTGGAAGTCAGCTGGTCATAGCACTGATGTGCCCTGTCAGTGACAGCCAGAGCATGTTGTCAGGCACCTCTGCTGCCAGGGGAGCTGGTCATCAGAGAGCCATCACTGCCTGAGCCTCTGATCTCCCATTTGTAGGTCCTGAGAATTCAGTTTTAATTTAGCATCCTTCATTTAAAATTCTTATCAAACAAATGTTAGAGCAGAGACTAAAATGGTAACAGCTCGTAATGTTTGTTGATTAATTATGATTAAGGCCTGTATGTTTATATAAAATTGGTCTTGCTGTTGTAGGACTATAGAGAATGGAGGAGCATGTGATTAAATTTTTATGTTTTCCTGGGAAGAAGGGGAGAGTTTGTGAATTGTCATCTGAGAATAAAAGTCTTCGTGAGAGTTGAGGGTCTGTTACACAGCGGTGAAACTTGTTCAGTCTTTTCTGAAATAGTCTGCATCTGTTTCTAAAAAGCAAACACAGTGGTTTAGATATATGAGGTGTTGACTCATGTAGGATAAACAAACAGTAGGAGCACTCGTGACCCCTGATAACACGGGTAACACCGTCACCCACCTCTGTGGCATACAGTGGATGGGAGCTGCAGTTTCCTCTACAGGAACAATCTCAGTGTACAAGATTTTATTAGTATGTTTACAGACCTAACAACATTTGTGAAAAGGGCTGTATTTTTCATTCCAGTAATAAAGATTTAAAGTTTGGTCAGACTTGTGACCATGTGAAACCTCATTTCAACCCGAAGAAGACCCAGCCCGTCTGCCTGAAAACTAGTGGATTTTCAAAGACTTAATAACTGGTTTAAGAAACGTGCTACTTTTGTGGCTCGGCCTTAATTATTTTCTTGGATCGCGGCAGTTACAAAACAGCCCCAGTGCAATTTCTTTCCTGACTTTCTCCGAGGGGTGGGAGATGCAGGACGGTGGGTGCGAGGGCNCAGCCCCCGCCCTGCCCCGAGGGGAGCCCCGGGCCGCCGGACGTGAGTGCCTTCGCCGGAGCGCTCTCGGCGCTGCCGCGGAGCCCCCGCCCTTCTCTGCCGGCTCTCGGCGAGGGCAGGGGCTGGCGCATCTCCCCGCCACGCCCTTCTCTCCCCACAAAAATGCGCGGGGCTCCTTCTCCCCCCACCTCCTTTTACCAAAAGGAGGACAATTAGCCAACGCCCCGTGCATAGTGTCAGATCCCAATCTGACTAGCTGTGTGCATTACTCCAGTGAGTTTGGTTATGCCTTTTCTGTGTGCTTGCATTGTTCAGGCCGCACAGCTGCGCCCCGCTGGTGACACGGTCGCGAGCTGCCTCACCGAGGTGTTACCCAGGGTGAGTCGCTTCTGCAAACTCTCCTTGTGAAACTTTCGTAATGATTTCCCATTAGCGAACGTGCTTTGAGACAAGCCCAGAAAAAAAAAGAAATTATAAAAAAACNCTGCGAGGGGCTGGACGGTGGGTGCCGGGTGCGAGGGGCAGGACAGTGGTGTGAGGGCACGGGGAGGGGCAGTGTCGGAGCGCTGCGAGCGGCGGCCGCTCCCCCGCGCGGCCCGAGCGCTGCCGGGGCTGCCCCCGCGGCCGCCGTTGCGGAGCGGTCGGCGGAGCGGCCGNGCTGGTGACACGGTCGCGAGCTGCCTCACCGAGGTGTTACCCAGGGTGAGTCGCTTCTGCAAACTCTCCTTGTGAAACTTTCGTAATGATTTCCCATTAGCGAACGTGCTTTGAGACAAGCCCAGAAAAAAAAAGAAATTATAAAAAAACCCAACCATATAGTGAAGCTCTGTTGATTTTTTTTTTCTTTTAATACATCCCTTCTCTTTAGAAACTTACTTTTTGCTTTCAGTGTTAGTTTTTGTCCCATGGGATCATAAAGAATAGCTGGCAGGATTGGAAAACAATTCTGGCAGGTCTTTTTCGCTCTACCTGTTTTACAAAAGTCACCATGCATGCTTACTTGGAACTGAATAGAATTGGCTTAGACAGTTTTTCCCCCTCTGGTAATACAACTGTAGCAATTATTATTAGCAATTATTATGACTTTTGATAGAGGTCCTTCTTTACAAGGATGTTCTTGAAGAGTCAGAGTGTGCTGAGACACAAATGGATCCCATAAATACAGTTCTCCCTTGAAATGATAATTTAGAAAACCCAAACAAACTGTGGTTTAAATGATTTCCAAAATTGCTTCATTGATGGAGGAATTGTTGTGAATGGGGTTAAAGGTTTCTGAAAATGGTAAGTGTAACATCTATTTATCATAAAGAAAACATGAAGTAGCTGTTACGCAAATTAAGGATGGGAAGGGTTGAAACTTAGAAACGCTGCTTAGAAAAAATTTAGGCTGGGTTATGTTGACTTTAGGCTCACAATATCAGCATCTGCAGGTGCATATCATGTGTTGTAGCCCTAAAGCATCCTTATATTTTGTTCTTACCTCTGTGGAATCACACCAGAATGCCTGCAAGTATATTTTCATTAATGTTTTGTGAACACCTGCTGTAAAATTGTGTTTGCTTTGCCTTACATATAGCCCATTACTCCAACTACTGTGCGAAAGTTTCGAAATACAACAGATCCAGCTCCTGGTGCTAAAGTAATATTCTACGGCAGAGCGCATGATCCCGACATTGCAACTCACTTGACGCACGGCATCACGACACGTTCCTCATTCGGTGTAAGACTGTGACTCTCTTGTTTAAGAATAAACCATTTAAGAGCGTTCTTAATAAGAGCAATTTATTTCTTCATAATAAGGGATGAAGGTACTGAGTTATTTATAGTGCAGCATTTCACAGATGTTGTGAATTATATGAATTCTGAGGTCAAATAATATGATTTATTTAGCAGGATTGAAATTGGAAAATGCTTGAAGTTCAGTGACTTTTATCAGGGACTTAATTTTTGTAGTGACTATTGAATTACACATTTCATTTCGAGATTCAAGTTAATGAACAATCCACAAATTTTTCTGCTTTCTTGTTATGGTTTATAGAGATACAACAACCAAGCTCTTAGCAAGAAAACTGAATCTGAGAACGTGCTTATAATTTGGTGTAATTACTATGTATTCTTTCTTACCTTTGGGTTGAAACTGATTTTGTTAGCTAAAAAGTGATGGTTTGGCCATGTCAGACTATTTTGTGTGTATTCTTCAGAGATTATTTTTGTAATCTGTAATCAAACAACTGAAGAGATTATTGGTGATTTTATTGCACAGTGTTCACATTTCTAAAAATAACAGTTGTGTTAGTAAAAATGCACTTTTATGAAGGAAGTAAAGGCTGATATTAGAGGATGTTGAGTAGGACATTTATTAGACATAGCCAAAATGAAAGACAACCAAGTTTTGCTGTCACTCCTCAGAAGTTTTATGTTTATGATTGATTTGTTTAACCTGTACTGTCTGTTGAAGACTTTGCATTATTAATTACATATTAACTGGAGGAAGAGTTGCAATCCTGGTGAGTTTGCTAAGTGTGTGTTTGGATCAATTGTATTTATTACTAGTTTTTTACTTTACTACTTTTTTCAATATTTCTTTGTATAACATTCAATGAGAATCTAATAATAACTTCTCTAGAGTCCCCATTACTTTGATGGATATCCTGAAAAATCAAATCATTGAAGTTTTGGTCATATTTGGTCATATAAATGGACTCTAGTTTCTAATATGTGCTAAGAAAAGAATGGTTGCAGTCAGAAAATGTATACATTGACAAGTGGAAAAACTAGCATTAAAAAAAAGTTCTGTCTCAAATATTTTATTTAGCAGGAGGTTTAACATGTTGCCTAAAATTGAAGAAAGAATGCTCTGGACAATGTTAGTATAGAAAGGTTAAAACTAGCTCTTTAATAAGACATTTTAGGTGTGCAGAGATGGTATATACACACCCACAAACACGGGTTTACAAACTTATAGTATCATCTAATTATAATATTTAACTATTACCTCATGAGGATACACCCAGCCTGAAAATTGTCTCTCCTCAGAACCTCCCACAGGCATGCCTCACAGATTTGAGTCAAGAGTTGCAAAGAGCCCATATCTTCCTCCCACAAGTCTTCATCAACTCTCTGTGTCCTGCTTGGAACATTTTCAAGGATTCTGGGCCTTCTCTGATAGTTTAGACTCTTATATCTAGAGAATTTCATGCCTGTTGCGTCTTATTCTAAGACCTTGCCACAAACTTTGTCCATCAGAATTCTTGATAAGGAACATTAATATTTCAGGAATCTAATACAAAGGTAGTCAGCTAAAATGCTACTGAAAGTGTTAAAAGACTTAAAATCTATATAATCCTAGATTTTAAGGCATCAAGCATAGCATTGATTATTAGTGGCTTTCTCTCAAGGTTGTTTTGTTTTGCAACTTGGTGGATAAAATTATATTGGTGTTGCCTTGTAAGATCTCATTAGAATGCTTATGAGCAAACTTTTGTTCTTGTATATGTGTGTGGGTGGTCACATTGATGTGTGAATGATCTAAGTTTGCTGGTTTTCCTGCCTCTTGTGTTGTTTGTGATGTCCTTAGGTGGCTTCATTGATAAGTCCAAGTCCTAAAAGTAATTTTCAAGAAAAGATACAAGACATGAAAGAAGCAATCTACTATAGTAATCGTGAACAACCTTTGGGTAGAACACATGATCAATCTTCTATGTTACCTAAGGGCTTGGATATAATTAATACTGCATTTGGAATAAAAACCATCAAAGGTAGGAAAATACCATTAAAACATATTTCTTGTAAATACAAGATAATCTGCAATTTAGTATCTAGCACATGCTCTATGCTTCCAGCAATTCCATTTTAACAGAAAAATTTTTATGACAATTATTGAAAGGCCTAAAAATATATTTCTCAGTTATAATGAAAAAACAAGCAAGCAAGAACATACAGTAACTGGTAGGGCTTTTGGCTCTCTTCCTGATCTGTATTTATAGATTTCACTGGAGAACAGTTTATGTAGCTGTCAACTTACCGCCCTTTTCCCGACAATTCTAGTAGGTCTAATGAAAGAAACTTCCTTGACCTGTGTATCTTTCCTCCATAGACTGGAGGAAATCACAGACTTGTTGCCCATGTAGCTCTCTTGCAAAAGTTATGTTCAACTCTGTTTCTGTCATTTTTTTATCTAGTCCCATGTCATTATGTTGTTAGATTAACTATAGGTTGACTATCGATTGCCTAGAAATATGGTAAGAAGTATCATTCTTCCACAGTATTAACAGATTTTTCCATCAAGATACTGTTTGAAATGAAGAATCAACCAAACAAAACACCCTCCTCCCCATACTCCCTCCAATCATACATTCATTTGTTTCCAGATATACCAGCTGGACTGCTGGTAAATCCACCAAAAACCTTTGAGGAAGTGGATAAAGAAGCCAGAGAAGGACATGATTTATATGTTGTGTCACATGAGGATTATTACCCAGGTAAGTTCAGAGGCTAATAAGAAATCCCATAAAAAGTTCCTCTTTGTGTGTTCAACACATACTGTATGCTATTTTTTGAGATGTAAACTATTATTTTTTCCACTGTATTAATACAATATAAATTATTTTAAAAGGTAATTATGTGAAAAAAGTGCATCTGAGAGCATGATCTATTTCTAGAGCTATGGATCGCTTCATGGTGGGCGTTTCAAATGGTGTTAAAACCTAATGAAGGAAATGGAAGCCTGATTTCTTTTGGGTGCTGTTTGAAAAGCAGAATGTTTCCAAGTAACTAGAAACTCATAGATGCTCTGATGGCTTCCTGAGTTTGACATTGTCTATGCCATGGAAAGCCATCTTGGCCTTAAAGACACAGACTGTGAGCCCAACCCATTCCAGTACTTTCACCTCTGGTTCCTCTCTTTTGTCAGGATCCAAACAGAATTTCAGAGCAGCCAGACTTTCTGATGAAAGCATCAAGCTCTGGTTACAAAGGTTTTCATGCTGCTGAGTGGCTCTCTGGAATGCAGGTTCCTCAGCCTACAGCATCCTGCCTGTGAGTTTGTCTCACAGCCTCTATCTCTGCCCTTCCAGTGGGCTGTACTTGCACTTCAGCCTATAGGGGCTGTCCTCGTGGGACATGGTCTGCCCGAAGATGGTTACCCTTTATTTCACAGGTCTACACAGGAACTGAGAGACAAATAGCATTCTAAACCAGTGTCCTTGTATTACTTCTGCAGCCACTTCTATTTTCCTCGGTTCTATCATTTCCACTTAGGCTGAAAGACTTAAATTGCTGCTGTGTAAGATTAGTATTATAGTAAAGTTGCTTATTGCGCTAGTAGCCAGAGCTTTGTAGGTGCAGGTCAAACATGCAAGAAACTGTAATACAGATCTTTCAGTTGTAATAATGTAAATTTTATGTGGAGACAGTTATGGAAGCAAAATTACAGTACCGTTGTATCACTGAGAAATTCTGCTACAGATAGTATTGGTATAAATTGGCCAAACTCTTCCCTGCCTTCCTTAGGTGTTTTGGTTGAATTATTCCTTATCTGTTTCTCTCTCCTTTGTAACTTCCATCCACAAGATGATGGAGAAGGCAAATCCAGGAAAAGACAGACAGAAAAAAAGTCAACTATGTGCCCCAGCAATAACATAAAAATTCTATGTTGCCGTACAGCCAGTTGAAGCCCTTATTAGAAAGCATTCAATGTATAATATTTTTAAAAGTTCCAATTGCCATTCTTTTCAAAAAGTGATTGAAAAGACCTTGAAGAAACAAAATGACAGGGGTTTTTTCTGTGACAAAAAGACATAGCAAGAGTATATCTGAAAGTGCAGCACCTCAAAAACATTTTTTCCCTTTTTGCATTTTTTAAAGACAAATAGTGAGTCAAACAGTACACATCTCTGCTCAGGTACAGACATTATAAAGTGATTTGTTTGTATGACCCTCACCACTTAGGCTACCTGGTTTCGTTTATTCTGCTTGTCTTTAATCAGACATAAAAGAATATCCAACTATTTACCGCTGAAGCACTTTTTGCTTTATATTTTGCCTTTTATTTTCACTTTTGGCAATGAGATTATTCCTAACTATACAATAAACATAAGTTATCTTTAATTGAACAGGTTTGTCAGTTATTTGCTTTTGTTTCTTCATTGTTTTGTCTTAAGGATGAAGATACTTGGTACATTTTTCTTCCTGAGGTGTTTTTTATAGCTTACTTTTTTATGCTTTTTATGCTTACTTTTTCTGCAGGAGAAGCAATCGATAGGAAGTATAATTCGCACTTCAACAAGTCTTTTGTATATGGGGTGGAAACTCCTCACTTTAAAGATGGGAGAATTACAGCCAAGACCTTTAATTGGGCCTTTGATCTGGAGTCGTAAGTTGCAATGAGTTAATGGTGTTAATTCTCAAGAAGAGTGAATCTTCATATTTGAATTGTACATCTCACTATCCCATACTTAGCTGTATTGAACTCAACAGCAAATGCAAGGTGTGATTTTTCAGAACTGTTTATTCAAATCACTTCTACCATGGTATAACAGCACTTGGCATGTCTTATGGCATAAAGTCCTTTGGTTTTAAATAGGAAAATTTTTCAATTACTGAGTTTGTATTTGTCTTGCAGAGGAGTTCCTGTTTCCTTTCAACATATTTTAAAATGTAATTGAAAAAAAATCTTGAATATTTGTAAACAAATATGTGTAGGAGTTATTTTCATAATTTGTAGGAAGAGAGCAGCTAACATTGTATCAAAACGAAGTGATGATTTCAAGGAAAAGTTTCAACCTCAGCTTGGAAAAGTCCTGGATCCGTAAGTAAGCAAAGATACCTTCTAAGAACAAATTTCACTCATGTTTGCCACTTTTCCAATATCTTTTCTTTGTCTTGGGGAAAAATTATAACTGTGTGTTTATTGCCTCCAGTGCAGCACTCAGTTACAGAAAGGGACCTAGGCTAAGCACACAAGTTACTAATGAGTTCTGTACTGTGTCGAGGTGGTGAAGTTAAGCCTTACTGTTTAAGTAGTCTATATCTGAATCTATCAATTTTATACTAAGCAAATTACATACATACTGTAAGACATTCCCTCCTCTGCTCCCCTCCCCAGGTCTTTTGCAGTCAGAAAGGTATGAACGAACTGAAAAGTCTCACCTAATGTTCTGGGATTTGATCATTTTGCTTACTCTGACACTATTGCTGGTCATCTTTGTTACGTACCATTAATCTCACTTCATTATTTCGTTGGAAAAGGATGTGGAACTAAATTGTGTTACTATCTAGCAGTATGTATCTATCTCAGTTGAATCATTAGAATGCTTCATAAATCTAACAGGCAATCTGGAACAGTTTTGTAATTTTACAGAACAGTGTTTATGAAGTGCCATAGAAGTCCTAAGGTGCAATGTGGTCAAGATGCAGGTGTGCTACAAACCTAGGGCTTCTGAGTGTATACGAAGGCTGTATGCTCTAGATTTCTGCAAAACTGTGTCTGTAGGCTCACAAACAGCATCGTTGACTTTGGTAGCAAAATTTAATTTTAAACTCAAGATCCCAGGCTTAACTTCATCTGGAGAACTGTGTTCATAAGTACATGTAAGGAATGAACACAAATATGAGTCAGTTTCTCCTCTCTCTTTCACTATGTCCCAGCCTAGATAGACCTGGAGCAGGGGCAATATGAGCCAGTGTAATCAGTCAGGGAGGGGTTGCAGTGCAAACTCAAATGCAGCAGTAATATTGCAGGACAGATACAAGCTAATCTAGTCTTATTTAGTGAATTTTACACCACCAACATGCTATCTGTGATATGAAAATGATAAAAGAAAAATACACATAATGTTTTTTAGATTACAGTGCCACCATCTCTATGTTTTTTTGTGTTTGTTTGTGCTTTAGAACAAAGCACTGATTATATTTTCAATTTTATGGAGATATTTGATGAATGTATCCGTTTGAATTATTTAATTATTAAATATAAAATGAACATTGCATCTTTTTCAAATTAAGCAATAAACAAGCAGTTTTTTAATGTCACTAACAGCATCTTCAATTTCTGGTAAATAGTAGTGGACTGAGTTTTCCAGATGTATATTGATTTGGTTGCGGATTTTGGTAGATGCAAAATTATATGTGGAAAAGCAGAGAGGCGATTCAGTTTTACCGCTTTAGCCAAAAGTAGTTTATTTGGAGACATTTCAGCTGGAAGTCTTGTCCTAAACATTTCTATTATTTGCCTATGTTATAAGGACTTTTCTTGCAGATTTCTATCAGACTTAGGTAAAAAAAATAGCCTAGAATGGTTTTGCTTTTAATGAGCATAATTGTCCGAAGGGTTGATGTTTACATTTGGTTGTGATGTGTTGCAAACAGCTAATGTTCAAATCAGCCTTATAAAGGAGTGCTTTTCTGGAATGGTAACTTTGAAACAAAGTACTGAAAAACAAATTTTAGGTGAGTCACATGTATTTTTTTTTTAATAGTAACAGAAGTTTCATTTTGGCTATTAATAAACTGTTTGACAATTAATGAAGAAATGTCCTTATTGACAGTATAGCAGAAACTATGAATGTTCCCCCAGACCATACATTTGGACTGATACGCTCTTCAGATGAAGATGGTAAGTTCAAGGACACAATAAAATCTTACCTTGCTGATGAAACTATGCTGAAGTAATTGCTGTTGGTTGTGTAGTATATAGTTTTCCTATCTATCTTAGAGGCAAGGTACAAAAATTTATTGACAGTAAATTTTTGGAGGGAAAATTTGAGAATTGAGGCTGCTAGTGCAGATAAAATAAATGTCAGAAATGAAGGAACTTTAGTTTTTGAATTATCATGTTGGTGTTTTTTTTCTTTTTTAAAGTCTTTGTGTCTGAATGTAACAAAATAGGAAATGGCAGAAAACTATGACAATTTGAAATGACTATTTAAATCAGTCATGTGTCTTCCCTCTCAATGATCTTTCCAGCACTTCTCTAAAAAGAGTAAAAATAACAAGCAATAAATAAGAATAATAAGTTTCAGAAGGTTGCAGAGAGACAGAAAGCATAGTACAAAAAAAAAACTATGAATTTTCATTATAACAAAATTTTGAAAGCTAGTCAACTCAAATAGTTAGTGTTGGGATTCATGTTGTTTTAACATTGTGTTTAATAACTAGGGAATACAGTCAATAATTAGGAAGCAAAAAATGTAAGTGATTCAAAATTATTAAATTAGTCAATGCCAGAGGAAGCTTGTTCTAAGAGTGCATAAGCTTTTATACATGTATTACTGTGTAGTGTAATCGAGTTAAATATTTTAAATGTGTAGGTATGATTGTTCTATGAGACCAGAAGGATCTGAACTAAAGAATTAATTATTAACAAGTAGAAGATGCACATACACTGCTGTAAGAAAGGGATTACGTGAGCTACTCATGCTTGTTACTGAACTCTGAATGAACTTACACTCTAGAGGGTGACCTCAGTGTCTTGGGGATTTGGAGGAAGATTGTAGCTCAGTGTGCCAAAGCGTTTGAAAATATTAATAAAGTCAGGATACACAGAAAATTGGAACAGTAACATAAAACCAGTACATTGTCTTTCTAGAAACCACTGATAAATAATTATCTGAAATCTTACATTGGGTCTTGTATCTGGACCATGATAGACTGAAAGTGGTAGATTAATAATATGTGTTCTTTATTTTCTCAATTATCTGGACATTGAGTAACTCCTACTGCTATCAGAAGCTTTTGGGTAGAGTGAATAGATTTGTGAATATACATTATGATGTTTCAAAATTTTTGATATTGTGTGAGTAGAGAAATCATCATACAGACCGTTGGTCTTTAAATGGCTGTATCACATGTTCAGCTGTGCTGAAAATCAGCCTCTTGAAACTTCCCCTTTTCCTCAAGAATGCAAGCATTTTAATTTATTTTTTTTAATCCCAGTTTTCTGTATATGCACAACTAATTGAGGAACTGTTCATTTTTTTAGTTTATGGTCTTCTTCATATGCGTGTTCCGTCTGAGTTCCTCCGTGGTAAGGACAGAGAAAAAGCTGTTTTGGCTGCAGTTCGGCAAAGTTTGAAGAAAGACAACTATGAGAATTTTGATGTATTACTAGAAGCATTCAGACTTTATGATAAGGTTAGTGCTCTGAAAAATTTAGTTGTAAAGGAATGTGTGACATAAGTGCTCCTGTGCTATGGGGATACCAACATGAAGAAACATAAGCATGGCAAGGTAAATACAGGTGAAGAATATAAAACCAAGGTAACTTGATAGTTACTTTGTGTTTAGTCTGCTGTGCAGTGATATTGAATTAAACACAATAGTATTTGGAATATTTCACAGTAGTATTTGAAATATCCACATTAGAGCAAGCAAGGGACATGTGAGCAGGAGTAATCTCAACAATTTTTGCACATCAAAATTTGGCATTTCTTCTTAAAGCAAAAGCGGTTTGAAGGGATTATGTTCATCTTTTCTTCCAAATTGTACTTTTTGATTGAGTTGCCAGGCATCAGAATTTCAGATCTTCTTTTTCTTTCTGGAAAAAAAATTATAATTGACATTTCATTTGTAACATTAATTGTAGTGTATACTGAATGGTTGGAATGATTGATGTCTTACTTTCAAAGACATCTTGGCTTTTCTGCAACATTTATGATTAGATTGTTACCTTGTCACAATACTCTGTCACACTTTACTCTCAAATCACTTTATTATTTAAGTTGAAAATTGCTTTTTGACACTTTTATATTCAGATTTCTAATTTCTAAATTACTTAGAGTTTATTTTTGTACACAGCAATGTTACTCATCTTGAAATGGTGTGTCTGGTGCTATTTGTGTATAGGTATCTGTATAAACGTGTATGTGTTTCTTTTGGCAGAGTCATTTTATAATGACTGTTATAGAATCATAGACTATAACAACTGTTTTATTTTATTTATAATAGAATGGTGATGGAATGATAGACAAGGACAGCCTACGAAAGTCCTGTTTTCATCTTAATCTGCATCTAGATGATGAGCTCCTGGATTACTTATTTGACTGTTGTGATTTGGATAAAGATGGTCTGATTAGTTATCTGGAGTTTGTGAACTTTCTGAACTGGAAAGACAAAATGGCTTTTAAAGAGTTTGAAGAAAAAATAATTACAAAAGGTAGATGTCTTAATACTGGGAACTTGTGGGGATGATCTTGTTCTTAGAACAGCTCTTGAAGGGACATTGTGTTGTAAAATAGGTGCTCCTTTAGAAGTAAAGGATTTAGAGAGTGCATTTACCTTGCTTACTACCAGTAGAGCCTCAGGTACAGGTGCATTTCAGAACCCTGGAGTTCTTTGTTGTATGTTGAGATTGTCACTAGGAAGTTTCCTCAATACTATAGATCAAGAGAAAGTAAAACATCTATTAGAATCATTATCAGAAATACAGATGTGTTATGTTACTTATTTTATAGTTCTTCAAGCACTGTTTTTTGCCTTCTTAGTCTTGTATTACACTCTAATGTGTTGACAGTGTTTCCTAGCCCTACCATAAATTTTGTTCATAGGGAAAAGATCAGGTGCCTGTCTTGTTCCTGAAGACACACAGAGAAAAGATGAGCCACAGCCGAAGCAGGATGATCTCATGTTAAAAGAACCGGAAATCTCAGAAAAGACACCAAAACCGCTTACAAAAGCAACAGACCGTGTATTTACAAGTTATCAAACGACATCATCTCAGTATAATGCTGTAGTAGGTGGTCTCCCAATGTCCTGTAAGTACAGTGGACTGTGCTTCTCACGTCTGCGTATTATCTAAGACAAAACCAGGAGCAAAGTTAAAAAGTATTGCAATAGGTTCTACTAATCTACAATAGTGAATTAATTTATCTAACCTAAGTTTGTTTAAGGTTGTGGCTTGGAAGTTGGAATGGTTGATCCATTCCGAACATGAAAGTTAATCTAGACGTCTTTGAGAAATTATGCTAGTAATTTTAGGCAAACCATATCTTCTGCTAGTAATTTTAGGCAAACCATATCTTCTTGGAAACATCTAAAATACTTTCATCTGGAAATACTGGATAACTAATAGAATATTACTGCAAGATTCCCTGTTTTCATGCTTCATAATGTAGCTGAAGCCAAGATTTCTAAAATTGCAAAAGAAGATACAAGGAAGAAAATTATGTAACTTGTTATTCAACCTATGTGAGAAGCATCACATATCTCTTTATTTCAAACAAAAAGTTTTATCCTCCCTGGTACTGTCTTTGCATGCAGGCTTTTCCATGCTGCCTGCTGTTTGATTTCCACAGGTTATCCAACGTGTGGTATTGCAACTATTCGTTCAGATATTCCTGCTCCTCGAATTCGCCGCCTCAGTGACACAACTAATTATGGTGACCAGGGCACTAGTTTTGCAGTATTGTTCCCTTCTGTCTTCAGTCAAAAGGGAGTGTATGAAAAAGAGCTTTTAAGAAAGAGACCAAAGGCAGAGGTATAGTGAATTTCTTCAGCATATTTTTCCAAGATAATTGTTCTGCTAGTCATGTGGGAATGGAAAGCCAAGTTATCAAATGAACAGGTTGTAAAATTCGTTGTTGCAAGATTACCATCTTTCTTTACATCCATTTAAGTATTTGAAAAATATGTACTCTTCACGTTCTAAATTGTTTATAAAGATGGTAGATATTAATTTTATTGAGATCCAAAATATTTAATCCCTGACCAGGGTCTCAAGCAACGTGGTTTCATGGCCAAGTTAGCTCTGCTTTAGTTATGATATTTGGATGGACAATCTCCAGAGATCTCTTCCAACCTAAGTATTTCTATGATTTCATGAGATGTCTTAAAAAGCCCCACAAAAAGATTTTTACAGGTGCATAAAACTAATTTATCTCACAGAGGGGTGTTCAGTGGAAAATTTTACCCAAAATGTCTCTCCTCAAACAAACTTGGCAGGTTTTGCTAACGGCAGATTCAGCAAACCACTTGAATATATCCTTTAATTGCTCTGTGGAGTCACAGTTGTAGGTTCAGTTGTACAAAGGACTTGTACAGTGATAGACAACATTGGGAGTCACACAGCAATGCTATGTTTTCTCATATTTCTGAAGCGGGATAGGACATGAGACTGTAGGGACTTTTCTATCTGATATCTCTGTGGGCTGCGACCACTCCATTTTCTCACAGACCAAAACTTCTCCCAGGTACTAAAACAACTGTGCTTCTATGGTATTGTTTACTCTCTTGCTTTTACATTTGTATGCAATTTATAGGGAAAAAATATTAAGAGAACTTCATCAGCTAAAGTACAATTTATGACACAAATGTGAAATTTCAATCTAAAATGAGAAAAGAAGCCTTGGCAACCTCTCCCTCTCTGCTACTCATTATATTAAATACTCAGTCACATTTGAAAGTGAATCTGGAACTTTATGTATTATACAGAAAAGAATGTTGCTAGTTGGTGGCTGAGGGTGAAAGGGGTGGTGTCATGTTCTATACATATCCATAAAATGCCTTGTCAGAATGTTGTACATTGAACATTTACTACTTTATAATCTAGCTCTGGAGCAGGAAATGCATGCATGAAGCATATAGCTAACAGTAAATAGAATTCATGCTTCATTGAGAAGCCAATTACATCTGTCAAACACTAGACAGAGCTTTTCTTTGAAGTTATAATGTGTCCTGAGATGTCATACTCTATTGTAGACTGCACTGACTGTACAGAATTCAGTGCAGAACCACCTCTGAGTCTGTTAAATCATGCTGTGTTCGTGAAATGGACTGTTTTGGCATTTTATTATTATTATTGTTATTTCGGTATGTATAATTAATGTTTTCAAAAATGTAATAGTTAATGAAATAATTTTATGATTATATGATAATATTATTATTAAAGCCCAGAGTAATTTAATACTACCACTTTTTATATAGACCTGTAGAAATTAATCTGAATTCTGACTATAAAGCAGTTTCATGAGGTGACTCATCATGTTATAAAAGAACAAAATAGTTCTTGGAGTTGCTGTTTTATTCCCTGAGTCTTTTGTGTTTGATTTTTTTCCAATGTTGAAGTAGTGCACCAACATTACTTTATTAATTAAGACAATTTTGTACAGTTTTCATCACAATAAGATCTGGATTTACTTAAATTGGAACTTCTTTGGTTAAGGATGCAGGATGTGGTCTGTAATTTTTGTTTAAGGGTGGGAAAAAATTCTTTGGCAAATAGAGATTACTAATATATGTAAAAGCCAGACTCTATATAGTTTAACAAAATGGTGACCAGAATTACATGAACTGTATTATTTTTGTAGATTGCACAAATTCTCCACAACATTGGCATGGATGTTTCAGGTGAAAGATTTGAAGAAATATGGAAGCAAGTGTGTACCAAACATGAGATAAAAGAGCTTTGTGATTGTGAAGAAAGTATGTGGAATATATTGCTCAAGATAACATGAATCAAACACAAAACCCCATTGCTGATTCTAGTCTCTGGGCATTGCATTTATTTAAATTGACATCAGTCATAATTCTGATGCTGAATACAATAAATATTTTCAATAATATGTTTTTACTGAGCTGGAATTCACTCCATGTTTTCTTTCTGAATAGTGAGTTCACCACATACATATAAATCATCACAGTTAGAAGGAACTGATATCCATAGGAATAAAAGAGGATACAGTTGAATTTTTTGTAAGTTGAATGCAAATATTTATGTTATATTCCAATTTACATTTTTAATTTATTTTTTTTTATAATGGAAGGACATTTTTGAAAGTACTAAATATAAATGTTTCAGCTGTTCAAGACCTCTTAAAGATTGTTATCATAGAATAGCATTTTGCCTTACTCCTAATATTCCATAATTTTTGCCAACAGAGATCTGATTATGGCAAAATATTTGATATGTTTAAAAATTCATGTGAAAAAGTGAAATGCTTTACAGTAAAATAGTAAGGAAACTACATAGCCATGGGTGTGGGATCTAAAGTGTTGTCATGAAAGAGACTCCATAAAAACCAATGGGCTATGAAGTGCGAAAAGAAATGCCCCATTGTGTATCAGAGGGCTCATATTCTTTATGCTATCTTATAGCTATTAGTTACTAGTATTCATCTTTCACAAAGAAGAAATAAAAGGATATTTAGAGGTGTATGTATGTGTTACATAAAAACACAGGCTGGGTAATCAGAAAAGTTTGTGAGGGTTTTCAGGGACCTAACTGTTCATCTGTGACCAATGCAGTTTCTTGGGAAGAGGGAGAGGCATAAATGAAAAGCACTGGAGGATCATTATGGACATCTCAATGAATATATATGAAGTCCAGTAAATATAAACAATATAAAACAAGTAATACTAAAATCTGTTCACTCTTCACCTACATTGCTGAACTCGGTATAAAACAAATGCAAATCGTTCATAATTAACAGTGAGAAATATTCCTTCTAGACTTTCAAATTAGTTTAAAAGAAAGATCCTTGCCCAATATAATCTTACCATACAGGATTTCAGGAAGGATATCACTTTTTCACCCACTGCTACTTTAAATACCTTAGTAAGAGTAGGAGAACGTTGCCAGACAAATTACTGAGTTCTACAATGAAAGTAAAGGTTCACGTATCTCAAATACTAGAAATGCACATGTAATGCCAGCTTAAAATTTCATTGTAACCTTTTCCTCACATGATATCTGAGATTCCTCTTTTGACAGTGTTCTAGGAGCTTCTCACTTACTAGCTTGTTACATGAAATCTGCAAGCTAGACCCTCTTTTACATTATTATTGTGGCATTAATAGTAGCTGTCTTACAACAGCTAGAAAGAATTTGTTTTCTGCTATCTTCAGGGAGCGGGTGGTCGAAATGCTGCTTGGTGAAGGCAGCTTCTTTCCTGCTGTGATTGAATGTTGTTCTGCGCTGTTGTAGCCTTGCCTCCCCATCCTACTGGAACTCTGCATGCACTTGGAAGCATGCAGGAAGCAGACTGTGATTGTCCCAGGTGAAATCATGGCAGAAAGATAAATGTAGGGCTAATTTCAATTGAATTTATTATGTCAGGATTTTCCTACCTCCATTGAAATTCTCTAAAGCTTCTCTTAATATGGGAGAGAAGAATCCTTGCCTTTGTTGCAGCACACTTACAAAAGCCTTGGACAGAATAACTTTTAAAAAATGAACATATTTTTCTCCTTCAATAGAAAGATTTGAGTTCACTTCAGGAAAAAAATAAAAAAAAATTACTGGGTTTGTGTGTGTGTGTGTGTATGTGTATATATATGTATATATGTATATGTGAGATCTGTTGTGTTTGTTCAACAGCTTGAGATTCTGTGTATCCTATTTTTTTGAAGGTACTGTAGATACCCACTTGCGTTCCTTTAGTTTCAATAGAATCTTCGTCAATGAAATGGAATTAATGTTGTTCTTGGGCAGTCTCCTAAATAAGTCCTGAATAAAAAAGACTGATGAATCAAGGTTTAGTTTTTTGCCAATGTATTTCTGACTACAGACTAACAATTTTCTTTCAAGTTTTGGTTTGAAATGAGCTAACTGAAAGTTATTTCACTGCCCGTCTGAAGCTTTAAATGATTAACTGCTAAGCAGAGCTGTAAATTCTGCTTATAGGTGCTTGTTTTTCCTCACAATATTCATAGGAGACCCCTGCAAGATTTAATCACTGTGACACAGATAGTTACATCTCCAGAGTTTTCCAATCCTTTTGTTAACTTTTGTTAAATGCTTTGTGTACGCAGAGCCTTGGTGCAGATTTTTGTATTTCATTTGTTTGATTTCCCAACGTGTGAATTCAATGACATAGAGGCTTTTGAGCTGGAAGTGGTGTTCTGTGATTTTTATGGTTCCCTCAATACATTCCAATTGATAGAAAATAAAAGGTTTGCATTCTCCTATATTACAGCTTGATTCTAGGTATGGAGTTGTTTTAACGAGGACAGCACACTACCTTGCACTAACCTGTGGACTGTATCTAAGGCAAAGTTTTCCAAGAAGAGTTGGGAAAACAGTCTTCGCTATGACTGAAAAGCCATGTGTTCTAAGAAAAAAAGTATGAATATAGTGTTTGAGAGAATTTTCTCTGTTATATTAAAAAAATCATAGCAATTGTAAATATGTTGACTGAGACATTGTGGACAAAACTAGTACACAGCAAGTTGTAACCAAGGTAAAAATTTTGTTAAAAATTAGTTCTAGACATTTTGGATCAAATTTTCATGATTGAATTTTATAAAAATAGACACTGGATAAAAACCTCAGCACATTCAGATATTTGTGCATTATTTCTCCCTAATCTCTGTTTCACTGCAATGATTATTCAAAAAAATAATGCATTTAATAATGATGCATTTTTAATTGGTTCAGTCAAATGAACAAAGTTCATTTTAGAGCAGATGTATTGGTTTGCAGGGACAGAGCAGGGAGATCTTCCTATCTACAGAGGTAGAGGTCAGTCTTAGCATCTCCCCAAAAGCCATGATGAGGAAACTGACTTTCAATACCTGAAAACACCTGTAAAAGATAAGGCTGAGGATTTGAATGTTCAAAATTACTTTTTATTCATTCTGTATATATAGTTCTTACTCTCTAGAATGTGAATATTAGCACATATTGGTATATATTAGAATGTGAATATGAGCGTACAGCTAATATGACCTATTTGGCAGGGACTTGTGCTAAGTGAAACTGATGTTGGACTTGATTATTCTGTTATTGTTACTGTTACTATTATTGTTCTCTAATGGAAAAATTAATCTGTGCAATGACTTGTGTTTGAGGTGCTGGAAGATCCAGCCCACTGTCTTCTGTAGAAGTGTATGTACAAATAAATGTAGACCTTGCCTTGATATTATTGCTAGATACCTTTAGTCTGTCTTAAAAAGATTTAGATTTTTTTTTTTCTTTTATATTCCTGGTCCTGGAACTCATTCCTACAGGTGAATGCCCAGTTTGGTTGGTTGGTTTGGTTTTTAAACAACTGTATATTATTATTTGGGTGCTAAGCAGAATGCTGGTAATCTTTTATGCCAAGAAGAGTGCTTCAAACAGATGTCTAAGCAGAAAAGGAGTTTCTGTGGAAAAGCGGACAGAAAGGTGATATAAGTCTTTGTTTTGCCAACAGATATGAGCAGGTAGCTACTAATTAGTTGATGTGTGCCATTAGGTATTGGAGGCAGGCTTATGGAGCATGCAGACGATCCAATATGGATTAACTACAAAGCTCACTTTATTAATGGAGTTTCCACAACTATAGTATTCTCTAAGTGCACGCGCATCAACATCACTAGTGCCCACACACACAAACAATCACTCATTGGCCACAGGCTACAAGATACTGTCTCTGTACTTGTCCTCCGAGCTCCCACAGCCTCTGCAGGTGCCTGTCCTCACAAGCACAGAGCAGACCGGCCAAGGTCACTCCTGCTCTGCAAAGAAATCCACAGCCTGTTGATTTCCTACAATTAGGATGTATTTTGTTGGACACTATTTACTTGCATTTGACAGTCTATCAAAGGGCACCATCTGCCTGCATGGCTTCAGCCTTCTGAATGGCAGTGCTTTTCTAGCAGATGGGGACAGGTTTAGGCATGCCAGAAAAACACCAAATGCTGAATGACTGAGTGTTCCAATAGGATCTGTATTTCTTTACTACTCTTTAATATGATATTAATTTTGAGGATGACAACATAGATTTTGCAAACCTGTAAGAAAGATTTTGGCATCTTTCATCAGAATTAATCTTCAAGGGGGAAGGCAGTTGAAACAGTTGTCACTGTTCTCTGATTTGCTGAGACATGTGCTTGCTGATTTCTGCCAGATGTGTGCAGCCGCTCTGAGGCCTGGAGTCCTTTTTCCACATTCCTTCTTCCGAGTGTGGAAATTTATATTCCTGGGGATATAGGTATGTGCATCTGTGTTCAGAGATTATACCTTATGAGATGAAGTGTTAAATTCTGTTATACCTAAAGAGTATTTGGTATATTCTGCACTCATTCCAATGCCCCAGGGAGTGACAAGGCTGAGTGCATAACAAAATTTAGGGCTTTCTGCCTGTGAGAAATGAATATAACAAGAATGTAACGAGTTTCTGTACAGGGCAGCCCAAAGGTTCTGTCTAGCCCAGTGTACCATCTGACAGTGATGGAAAACATGTTTATGGACAAGTAGCCCATCAGGGCAAATGTCTTGATGTTTCTTCCGGATAATCTCCCACTACTTCAATCACTTAAACTTCAAGTGGTTGAAAAGAAGGAAGGACCTTTCTGAAATGAAAGTGTTTTTCTTACATTCAATGATCTTAAACACGTTTCTTTTAATGAACTTCCCCAGTGTGCTGTTGAAACTTTGTGATACCCTAGCCTCTGCAACATCTTTTGTCAAGGAGTTCCATAGCTTTAGTGATACATTGAGCAGAAAAACTAACTCCCTTGCTTCTCTTGACTTCTTTCTGAGGGCATAATACGACGTAAGACAATCAGTCTATTTTGATACAGGCATTTATAGACCTTGGTCACATCCTTCCTAAATCCTGACCGGGGGCTGCTTGCTTAGCTATTGCTTCTGTAGGAATTATTTCAAAGTGTTCTTTTGGCATGTTACTTTTCTCTGTGGGTTTTCTGATTCTGCAGCATATTTTCTGAGATACAGTGAACATGGATTTGAAAGTGGCAGACAGGAGCTTTCTCTGCAATGATAGTTTATTTCCCTCAATAGCAGTATTAGGAATAACTGCTATATTTCAAACAGAGTAAGGAATAGTTTCAAAAGTGTTCAAAGCTGTACAGTTATACTGAGTCAGGAAGGCACTGCTGAGTACAGCACCCATATTTTATGCTTAATGCAAACATAATCCCCCATGACCTGTTTTGCTCTTGTAAATACACTGAGTCAAGTGGATTTGATTCCAGTTTGTATGTATGTGTGAGAACAGAATTTGGTTCAGTTTGGCTCATTTTATACACCTGGACAGTCTGCGTGTAGGTGAAGCCTAAGATTAAACTGGATTTGTTTTAATAAATGCTCTGTTTTGATGCCACAATGGTAGATATACCAAGGTAAATAGTTATAATTAAGCTGCTAATGAGAGATACTTAGTATACTGATGTGTAATCTTCCTTTGCATAAATTCAAGAAAGGGCCCTAGCTACCCCTTACATCTGTAATAGGCCCAGATTAGTGCACAAGCTAACCCTCTGAACATAAAGATCAGATTCAGTCTGTTAGCTTTCTTAAATGCTAGATCTCTTGACTGAGGGCCAAAGCTAATGCTATCTGCCAGTGTTAGTTTTGTTGTTTGGTCACAGTGGGAATGCAGACCAATGCTATCTCTATTTATTAGTCTTCTTATTTCAGTGGATTTATATGGGTAACAAAACATCACTCATACCATGATCCTCTCAAAGTATGGTTCTGCTGAAAGCCAAATGTGAGTCGATGCCAGATTTCTGATCTCTCTATAAAAATCTATTTGGAAGTCCTTCTTTGCATCATCTTTAGAATAGAAAGCAGTATAAAGAATTTTTGAGGGAAAAAAACAAGCTAGTGATCAGTTACCTCATTTGAACTGGGCTTAAATTATGGTTAAAATAGTTACATGATGCATAGGGTTGTAGAGTTGGCTCTGGGGTTTTTTTTTTGTTTGTTTTTTTTTCCCCAAGTCTGCTTTTGCCCTTATTCAGCAGACAGGGAAAAAAAAGACTTTTGGACAAGTTTTAAATGCATTAGTAGCCATACAACTGTCTACTGAAGACAGTAGGCAACTCTCTCTGTCCTTCAGTGTACATGCAGGCACATAATTGTCACAGACCTGGTTTTCTAATTTAATCACACATGTGGTTAAGTAAACCAGTCAACCCTTGTTAAACCACCAGTAAACTCTTATTAAACCTTCATCGATACTTAAAACATCCTTGCTTAAGAGAGCACACAGTTCACCTGTCAAGTTGCTTTGACATGAAACCTAATGCCTAATCTATCCCTAACAGAGGGATAAGATTGGGACCAAAAAGCTTAGATAATAATAACAAGTATTTATTACTTGAATAATAGCTGTTGTTTCTTAAAAATTAGGTTTGTTTGGGTTGGTTTTGTTATTGTTTTGCTATTGTTTATTGCTGGAAACAAAAGCAGCAGCCTGAGTATGTTGTCACAGAAAGTGCTAGTCCTTTGTTACTGACTCATTTTTTGCTTCATTTCCCACCATTTATTGTGTTTGCCAGCTTTTCTGTTCAGACAATTTACTTAGGGCTAGTGAGATTGACATAGTAGGAACATACAGCCTAATAGTGTTTGCAGGTGGTTAGAGATGTGCTAACAATGTTCCAGTGTTATGATTATTGGTCTTGTTATTTGAGAACAAAAAGAACTGAGAGATTATTGAAAAAAAATTGTCATAACAAACATTTGTTCCATGACTCAGAAAAGTGATGATTGTTTCCCTTTCCACTGCTTCTTCACTGGAGAATTAGGGAAGCAGAGTGCTATCCTGGAAAGAGCTTTGCATGAATTGAAGATGTTTTGATCCTGGGGCTTGATAGATGTCAAATGTCATGTCAGATTCTCCTTCTGGTCAACAAGTAAGCAGAAGCGGGGTGGGGGGAGGGGGGGAGGAAGACTGTGGAATAAAAGGAAAAGAAACTGATGCTTTGTATGCTGTTACACAGTTTCTGTGGATTATTTCATTCTTAAGTGCAAAACCAAAACAAACTAAAAAAAAGGAGCTATGGAAACAGTGTCTCCTTTTTCTTTATTCTACTGAAGAAAGTAGAACAAACACAATAAGAAAAAAAATAAGAGAAAGTGGGGAAATTAGAAAGGACTAGTGGAGGAAAAGACACAATTTTTCTTTTGGAAGGGAAGAAAAACTTGCATCAAATGGAGTTTGTTTTTCTTTGATAAGAAGAACAAAGGTCTGAAGAGACTTTTCAGTCAACTCCATCCATTTCTGCCAAAAAGCCTACATGGAAGAAAGCTGGGATTCCCTAAAGGGAAATCCTAAAAGGACATTTACCCTTTCTTGAAATATAGCAAAGGATTTGTGAGAAAAATCTACTAGTCTGTAGAGTGGTAGTTACTCTGCACAATTAAAAGATGTTTTGAAACACTGAGAGGAAAGTTATGTATTGGATTGTGTGTGCCTGGCTCCACAGCATGCGAAATATAACCTCCTACAGGATAGTTATTCCATACATCGTATTTGTTTCATACTTAGCTATCCTTCCTAGTACTATATGTTCAATTATAAGTTCCTATAGTGAAATAACAGAGTTATGAATTATCTAAAGGCTATGAATGGGTTATTGCAGGTATTACAGTGAAATAATTTTAAATGATAACTTTAGCTACCCCGAAACTCTTAAACTGAAAAGCAAATCTTGATTTTCCGCATAGCCATTTTCAAATAGAAAGTACTCTTTTCTAACACAGAAGGCACAGGATATGATCAGTATTTTATTGTCCCAAGAAATGTGGGAGGAAACATTCCCTATTAAGTTAATTACTATTTTATAGATAACAGTGAAAGAAATCAGGGAAGAAGCAAAATGAGTAGGGGAAAAGCAATGTCTTCAGAATGTGTTTTCCTTTACCCCCCTTATTAAACCACATAAGAATTTTCCATATAGGTGGATTCTTTCTTTTAGTCTCCTAACTAGTTATAAAAAAGACAAGTAAAGGAAATGAAATGATGACTTTCTCCTTATTCCATCCTTATTTTTTTTTCTTGTTATATTGAAAAAACTCTGACAAGACTCACAATATTTCTTATATATACCAGTCACTGTAAACTAGAACAATTTATCCTGCTGGTCCTTTATTTTGAATGACTACAGAAATATAATAATAAATCACTGTTTTCCCTGAAGTTGTTAATCATGCAATAGAAATGCACTATTTTATTATTCTCTTTAATTTCCTTGGAAACTGTAGGAATATCAATAATTATCACTTTATTGAATGACTGCTAGTAGGATGATGTAGAAAATACACTTGCCTAAATATTTTGTAGTGTTTCATACAAGTGGGAGGGGATGTTGTATTGCTTCAAATCCATTTTTATGCCAGAATTGAAAGCTGCAACTGCTTCGCGTTTCTGACAATCAATCCATTTGTTTGAACTTCTCAATGTTATTCATGACATTAATTCCAGGATTCCAAGTTAGTAATGATATTCTGGAATTGTGAGTCATGCAAAATGGTTTTATCCAGCATTTAAGAATATATTTAATTTTAAATATACTTATGATGTTTGAGGTATATATTTTGAAATGGGATCATTGGTGATACTAAGCACAAATTCTCTGTCTTTATACTTAACTGTAGTCAATTTATTGAAACACCAGCTTTCCTTAAGTTTCCTTTGCATTAAACAGAAGAAAAGATGCACACTTATGTGGCAGTTCAGTTTCTCAAATATTTTTCTCATTATTTGAAAACTAAGGGAAGATTTAGAATCTCTCTAAGTTAAGCACATGAAATGAATGTTTGGGACTGTTCAGCCTGGAGAAGACGAAGGCTCCAAGGAGACCTTCCAGTACCTAAAGAGGGCCTGCAAGAGTGCTGGAGAGGGACTTTTTACAAGGGCATGGGATGAAAGGTTAAGAGAGAATGGCTTTAAACTGAAAGAAGGCAAGTTTAGATAAGATACTGGTAAGAAATTCTTTACTGTGGGAATGGTGAGGCACTGGGACAGGTTGCCCAGAGAAGTGGTGGATGCCGCATCCCTGGAAATGTTCAAGCCAGGCTGGATGGGGTTTTGAGCAACGTGGTCTAGTGTAAGGTGTCCATGCTCATTTTCCATGCTCATTCCAGGGGAGTTGGAACTAGTTGATCTTCAATATACCTTCAACTCAAACCATTCTATGTTTCTGTCCAGACAAAACACTTCATTTACCTTCCTCAGTCCCTAGACTTCATTTGTGCCTTTCGTCTATGTGCCTTATATTACCATGTGTAATAGAATACTTTTCCTTAAAATTGTGAGCTTGATTTACTACATTTTTTTTAATTATTATTTTTTAAGCCAAAGACCTTGTTTTGGCTCAGCATTTGTTCATAATGATTCATGCCATTTAAAGCTGTTTGTTTTTTAACTGGGTGGCAGTGAAAGGACCGGAAAGGAGCCCTTGCGGGCGAGAGAACAATGCGATGGTGCGCTTGCAGCGCGGGCGGCGAGGAGCCGACGGCAGGGGCCGCTCCAGGATTTCCAGAGCCGCGGCCGGGGGGAGCCGCTCCTGCAGGAACTGTCCCTGTTATGCCACGCGTGGGATTGCTTAGCGCTGGGTTGTCCAAAGCCAGAAATGCCAGGTGATGCTTTTCACTTCTGTCGAAGCCCAGAGTGAATGATGCCTTTTTCTCTACATAGCATTCTAAGGGGGAGACATTAATTTGGGCATGTCTGATATTGCACGATCACTCTGGTCTGTATATTTCTCACTCTGGGAGAAACGTAATTCAATCATTCTGGACAATTGCGATGTGTAAATAAATGCCTTATCATACTTTCTCCCCTGCTATACATCTGTGTCATTAATCATGTTTCCTGATAGTATTTTTATGACTGGATTTCAACATAGAGATTTAAGCAGGTAGAAGATTTTCAGTCAAGTTCAATAAATATTAAATCAACACACAAATGCTCAGAATATTCTTGTCTGTTAGGGTTAGCATAGCTGCTGTCCTTGTTCATAGTTCACGGCAGACTTTGTTCATAGCTCAGAGATCTTCAAGAAACATCACATTGATTTTAATGTCTATAAAATATATGAGTTATATAAAAGGTCGTTACCCTTTTAATGGCAAGGTTTTGATTTTACATATGTAGCAGCCACTACGAATGGCAACTAAAGTGGGAAAAAGGAAAAATCCTGACAGTATTCTCCAAAAGCCACTGCATGTTTTATGGTATTATTGCAATAACAATTTACAGTAAGTTCATAAGTATAGGAAAAGATTAATTAGTGAGTGCATGTGTTAGAGAAATATTTTTGTCTTCAGTGTTAATATGCAGGTTTTGATCAATCGAAAGACCAAAAAGTAGGTGTGTTTGTTTGTTTGTTATTTGTTAAGCATTGATAATGTAGAATACTCTTGGTCTGAAAGGATGGAAAAATTACTTTAAAAAGTTTTAATTGGCTATTCATATTTCATTACTAATGTCACTGCTAATGAACATGTTCTGAATTAAGCATTTGGCTGCGTAATGCTTAGGTATGGTGTTTTCAGTAGTGACTTAGTCTCTTGCTCAAACGTTGGTAATGCATTTTCTATTTGATTCCCATATCCTCTTAATGCTGAACTTTCACTTCATGGTGAAATATACTCCAATTCACTCAGTAATAGATTCACTCTAAATACCTGGCCCCAGAAACAGTAGCAGAGCAGGGGAGCAGAACTGGGAATGTCACATTTTCAGCTCTTGAGACTGAACTATATTAAAACCTATCAGTCTTTCTCTGTGGAAAGCAAAATGAAACCAAAACAAATTGAGCTAAAAGTCAATGAAATTGTTCCTGTATTAAGCAAAACCTGAGAGTATACAATTTTTTTTTCTCTTAAATCCTCATCTCACCCTTCTTTTTCAAATAAAGACTTGGACTCTAAGCCAAAAGACATCTTTCTGAAAGGTCATACAGAGGGGGGAAGGAAACGCACCTGACTTTAATAGGACTTTTAAAAAAAAATTGTTTTCAAGTACTGGAAAGTTAGCATGCTTTCAATTCTTTTTTTTCTGGGACCACTTCAATTACTTTTAAGAGTACTGGTATTTCAAAGGCTACCAGCATTTTCTGAAAGTAAAGGCCATTAAAGTTCCTTACAGAGTAACTACAAATGTACCCACTCACAGACAGGAGGCATTACAAGTAAGATGTCTTTAAATTACTTTATCCATAATATTCCAGTGATTCATACTCTAACTTTGTTAGAGGCATCCTGAATTTAACTTCTGCTTTTAAAAGTGAATAGAAAGCAAGAACAAAATTGGTTATTACACTTTTATCCAATGACAGAGAAATTGAGCCAACATCTCAACTCTCCTCTTGTATATGATTTTTTCTGATTAATATAGGTTAAACTCAAGTCCTAGTCCTGATGTTGTTAGGATGCCAGATATTTTAAATTTCTTAACATTTTCTTAAAGGTTGGTAAAAATTCTAAAATTTCAGCTGACAGAGCAAATACAACCATGAGAGTATTTTGACTCAATTTTAATCTACCCTTAGGGTTGAGTAGAAATCATAGTTTGCTTGCAAAAGCATATCCTCTCCAGTGCCATCCAAGAGCAAAACGTTGCAGCCCTTGCAAAGATGTCCCCATGTTAGCAGGAGCTCTTGCCGCTGGCAGTGCTGGAGAGAGTGACGATGGTGACACAGAAATTGCTGACAGGCTGACACTGTGTATTAGTCTGTGGACAAGTGGTTCATGGTCAGACCCTGTGCAAGTCACTTGAACCATGTTTCATCCTTTGTTCAATGTGTGGGCTTGTGTGTGGAAGTGAAGTTATTTTATTAGGCGCTATTTACCTACCCACTGTTTTCTTAGGATTGTTGGAAATTATTTCAGATGCTTTCATAAGAATAACTGCTTAGGTTAAGTGGAAATTATTTTCTTGGAACTAGCAAAATGATGCCTAATTATTGCTGTTGAGTATTCACTGCCAAGGCTTTCATCTCTGACTGTAATCTTAGAACTCCAAATTTTAGTTCTTCCCTTTTTCTGTAAACTCTTAGTTCCTGACATCTATCCCAAAGCTCCTACTATAGTCTCATGATGAAGGCTTCTCTTTATAAGTCTTTCCTCTCAAACTGCTCTAATTCTTTCACCTTACCCTCTCTCCTGAAACCACAAACTTACTATCTTAATAAAGACTTTTCTTGAGTCTATCTTGCATCAGAGTCCTTTACATCATCCTCTGAAAGTATTCTAAAGCCTTTCTCTCACTGTTTACTGTGGCTTTTGGACAAGACACAATGATGAAATTGAATAGAATATGTTGAAATTTTGTGCTTAAACTGATTGTTGAAATAATGAAGTAATAAAGTAATTGAGCTCATACTTGTGTAGAGACTGCTGGAGTGACCAAAGATCTTCCATCTTGAGGGTGGTTATACTATAGCACATTTGAGACCCTTATTGATGTTACCTTGTGAAGAATGTGTCTGCTTTGTCTAATATTTCAATGTATATTTTGTATGTGATTTGACAGACAATGAAAAGTGAATAAGCCAGACATCTGTGCCCCAAAAAATGAAGGATAAAATTATTTTTCAAAATGATTTGTAGGTAATTTCCTCAAAGGAAAAAACATAAAGAAAACCTCAGAAACCGAGTGAAAGATGCTGGATGTTTTGGGCTGTTTATTTCACCTCCACTAAAATGCCTTTAAACAACATCTACTGTTGAAATCTCTGCGTATCATTTCTTTTCTGTTTTAGCTACTGAGACACAACAAGCAGCATCAACAGAAGCAGTGGATTAATTTATAATTGACATTTCATGTGTAACATTAATTGTAATGTATACAGAATGGTTGGATTGATTTATGTCTTACTTTCAGAGACATCTTGGCTTTTTTCCAGCATTTATGATTAGGTTGTTACCTTGTCACAATACTCTATCACACTTTTACTCTCAAATCACTTTATCATTTAAGTTGAAAATTACTTTTTGACACTTTTATATTTGGATTTCTTATTTCTTAATTGTTTGGTAAAGTTGGGGGGGTTCCTATTTGTTTGGGTGTTTTTGTTTGTTTTTGTTGTTGTTATTTGTTAAGCATTGATAATGTCAAATACTCTTGGTCTAAAAGGTGTAAATGTTGTTCCTGAGAAAACCTTTTTATTTTAGTTTCTTTAATACTCATATGTCTGCTGTGATGCTTCTTTACTTGTTATTTTCCAATCAACTTTTTCTCATTTTCTTTTAGAAATCCATAGTTAGGTAAACTTATGGACTAAGTGCAATACTTAATACAGTGTCTGGCCACCTCTGTTTTTATGGTGCTCTGCATATTTACTTTCACCATTCTTCAGAATGACATGCTTTAATTCAATTACAACATGTTTTTGTACTTGAATTACTCATTCACTAATTTGCTAGATAAGGTGAAATTGTCAGTAAGTCTATGTAAATATGATTTTTGTATTCTTAAAGAAAAGACACATGTTATTCATATATATCTTTGTAATTTTAAATGTGAAAAAACCTGTATTCTCTGTACTTACCCCATTGTTTTAAAGATGAAAGAAAAATAGGTTTATTGGTCAACAGTTTGTCTAGGGTTGATGCATGTCCAACAAGTGAAAAAATCTTTAAAGTAAATCAAGAATTTTTAGGAGTTTAAATATATGAAGATATACTGGGTTCATGGTCTAGTTTCTCAAATTTAAAAAATGTGGAATTTTAGAACAAAAATTAACAACCTAGAAAAATAAGTAATTTTCAGAATAATCTTTTGTAATAGAACTCTGATTTTTGTTTTTATTTTTCAAGATAAGTATATCTTTACGTCTAGACTCAATGGACAATTTAGTAGAACACTGTCTTTTTTTTTCCCCCATGAAAGTGTTTTCCATAGTGACAAATCATGTTCAAATAATAGAATAGAATAATAGAATCATCAAGGTTGTAAGAGACCTTTGAGATCATCCAGTCTAACCATCAACCCAGCACTACCCCTGTAACCCCTAAACCACATCACCCAGTGCCAGATCCAGATACGTCTAAACACCTCCAGGAATGGTGACCCTACCACCTCTGTGGACAACCTATTCCAATGCCTGACCATCCTACTTATGTTACTTATGATTGTATAATGGAATACAAAGGGAGATTACATGTATACAAAATGCATTAGTAAAGTGGGAAAGAGGAAGTCATTGATACAGCTGCAGAGAAACTGATTGTCCTTCCTTTCATATGCAAATTGTGAGTGCTATAGTGCAGGCAGTGGTGAAAGTGGCACACAATATTTCAGCTGTATGTCTTCCTCATACCTCTTCAGGGAAATGGAGACCAAGGATGGGAAGTGTTGGGCTAGTTTTGTTGGATGAGAACTCAAAAAGGAAAGTAAAGCTGCTTATTTAGCATATTTTAGCAGTAGTTCGTCACTTTTAAAATGGCCTAGTCTTTTTGTAAAACTGCCAGCCTAATTAATAGAAATTATCACATACTTCTGCTGTTATGCCAATCTTACTGACTCTTCACTAAACCCTCTTATTCCCCTGCAATCTGTTTTGTTCTTTCTGTCAGGCATGTGTGCTTTAATTGCACTGGTATGGTGGTTTAAAGTTTGAATAGTTTGCCCTCAGCCTGAAAGGGAATATGGTAATGTCTTTTACCTGGGAAGAGTCACAGCTGCTTGTATTAACTCTTAATAACACTCAGATGAGAAGATGAAAACAAGAAAAAAAGTTTTGATCTCTCCACACCCCTCCTTTCTCATCAATTATGCTGGGATTTTATTCATGTGTTGCTTGTATCTCCTGGTATTGTTTGTGGGAAAAAGGTAGAGAACCTCTGATCCCTGTGATATGGCAGAACTAAGCTTCTGCTTTCCCTTGATCTGATGAGTTTTCCTTTTTGTGGTGAGATCCCAGCTAATGCTGCAATGCTTTCATGCTGAGAAGGAGTGAAAAGAGGTATGTGATGGTCCTTTCATTGTTGTTAATTCTTGTGGTATCCATGTGGTTGTTTGCTTTTGTACTAAGCCACAGTCATAGAAATAAATGAATATTTTACTTCTGATTTTCTTTTTCTTTAAATAAAAGCCTTTCTAGTTCTTCTGGCCTTAAAGAAATACTTGAAAGGGTTACTGTAATATGCTATAATGTATTGTACAGCTATTTTCCTAGGACTAATTAGAGATGTTTCTATAAAGTATGCTATATATTCTTTCAAATTCCTACACAGAATCACAGAATACTCTGAGTAGGAAGGGACCCACAATTGGGCAAATAACCTTTGAAACAGGGATATACAAGTGGGGGAAAGGCCTTTGGGTTCAAATATGTGTGTTTCTTTATTTCTCATTTCCCACTAGACCCAAGATGTTGCTTTAACAAACATCAAATGAGAATTTACTAAAACTTATTTCTGTTCATTCTCCTCAGATTTGTTTGTTTACTGTCAATGTTTCTGAAACTATCAGCCACCTATTCTTTGCAACCTTCCGCCCACAGTGGCACTATAAAAT
The DNA here is from genome assembly GCA_013396655.1 of Campylorhamphus procurvoides. NCBI lineage: Eukaryota > Metazoa > Chordata > Aves > Passeriformes > Dendrocolaptidae > Campylorhamphus > Campylorhamphus procurvoides. The sequence goes on from WBMV01005495.1 coordinate 698,563, forward strand.
GCTGCTATCTATATTGTATAGAGGTTGCTCTCTGCTTTATATTTTCATGGATGGGAATTATTAGATGATGTTCAGAACCATGCAAAGAACAACCATCTTCATCCAAAATATACTATATGCACATATGTACAGCTACTATATACAGATCACAAAGTTATGTGGGTTTCCAGCATGCTTTAATTACTCACGTAGATATTCCTACTGTATGTGCCTGAAAGATGTCGGCTTTCTGTTCAAAATGAAGCAAGCTACCTTTCCAGGGGGTCTGGGCAGTAGGAATAACTTGCCAGTGAAGTGCTGTACAGGTAACGTGGTGTAGTTTCAACATCCCCTCTATTGCATTTCCACTTTAGGAAAGACTTGTGTAGGTCAGTGGAAGACAGAGCCTAAAAACAAATTAGAAGGTTTTGGCCCTTTCCCTTTTGATATATAAAACTAGTGCTGGTAGTAATCTATAAGACCTTCCTCAGATGTGTGATAACTGCTGGGTTACAAATCCTCTGCACTTGAGTACTTTCCAGGTCAAGAATTTGGTTCTACCTGCAGTGATGCTGGTTATAAACAGGCTGTAAACTATCTTGAAGAATTTAAGGAAACTGGCAAAAAGATGAAAGCAAGGCTAATCTTTAAATCTAGGTAAAACCAAAAGCATGATAAATGTGGTGCAAATACTGATTATGGCTTGATTGGTGCAAAACTAGACAGTACTTGTTTTGTTGTCCTCAGTGATATCCTGGATGAGGAATTCAGCTAAACAGAGCAATATCTGTTTATGAATTTCACTGCTATCCTTGGAGATGGAGGATGCATGGCAACTCATTATTTAGTACCTATGAGCTCAGTGTCTGGTCCCCATATGTTTAGGAGATTTTGAGCACTGATTATTCAGCTTAAGAAAATGGACTATAACTCTTGAACTGAATGGTCACCATGGCTTTTTATAAACTGCTGAAAACATTCATATCAGGAAAACAGGAAACCTGTTATGAATAAATGTATAACGAACAGAAGGTGCTCAGGCTTTTTTTAGCTAGTAATGATGAGGAATCAGTAAACACATGAATAAGGTGACTGCAGTGCATTCTGTAGATGAGGTTGCAGAAATCCAGCTGAAGTGTTCCTTAATTATTTTGTTTTTGTTCTGTACCATGAAATATTTCTCACCAAGAATAAATGTTTTGTATAATGTCATTAACTGCCTTATCTTTTAAATCAACATGTACGGGAAATTTTTCTATCTTTAAGTCTAAAGGAAAAAAAATAGTATTAATATTGACTTCTCCAAATTAAAAAAAATGTACAGGAGTTATTTTTGTGCCTCCTTCCCCTAAAGGAGGTGGGGAGGAAGAATGTAATTGATTCTCAATTTCAGACTCTGTCTGAAATGTTGTCCCTGTTCACATAAGAAGCTTCTTAAAATGAACTACTCTAGCCATATATTTGTGGTGTTTTTTTTTTTTCACTCAGAAGGAAAAGATTAGAAATCCTTTCTTGTGATTTTGTTTTGTTGAATTTCTTTTTTTTGCTATTACTATGTTGTTGTTTTCTGTTACTTCTGAGGATAAGTAATATCATACTGCTGCGGTAAAACTTGTGATTTGACAGTTCTTTCTTTATGTCCCATGAGGCAGAAGAGAATAGAATGAAAGTGCTTATTGCCTCTTCATTGCACATAGGCTGCATTGTGTCTTGCAAAGCAATCTGCTTGAAGGGCAAGACTGCTGCACCTTGCCCATGAAGGAATACTCTCTGTATTCTCCCTTCAGGTTCTACAGATGTTACTTATGCACAATAGCTCCTAAACCTCTGGAATGTCTCTTTGTACCCAGCTCAATGCCTACGAGCTGACCCTAATGTTTCAAAAACCTTTCCTGCATGAAGATGCTGTGAAGAGAACGTAGTGACTGCATTGTTTTTCCCTAGCTCTTACACGTACTTATGTCTCTTAGAAAATTAGCTCTGATAAAACTAACAAAAGTTTACTAAATAAAAGGATAGCAAAAGGCATTGGTCCTCTAAAATAGAGGAGATTATACAGATGGGAAGCAGTGCTGTTGAATAATGCCCTGCTTAATCAGGAATGTGAGGTGTGCTTTTTTTTATTAGATAAGCCTTGGATATTTCAAAGGTCACTAAAATACTAACTGAACTTTTAACATTCCTTGAGTTATTTGTCCTGTCCTTGTAGCCCGGAGTCAGAGTTGCAGATCTCTCTCTCTCTCTTAAATCTTCCTAGACCTTAGTGACTTGTGTAAGGTCACACTGAATGATGGGTGATAATCTTGGAAGTCCATTCTGGGTTCTTCTGAACTATAGCTCGGTGTCAAAGTTGTTGAACTATTCATCTTTCTGTAGTAAGAGAGGAATGCTGACAATATGAGTATTGAAACAGTCCTAAAAGTAAAAGTCAGTGTTTTAAAATTCATACTCAAGAAAATATGCCTGATGTTTCAAAGGTGGAAATGGTCCTAGAAACTTTACCAGAACTGTTGCAGCAGCAATTAAAACATTACTACAAAAGTACTGAAAAAACCATGCATGTAGCATACTGCATCATATTGCTATTTAAGAATTATACACCTTCAAAAAAATTATCAGTTCTGCGTGGGGTTTCCAGAATAGTCAGGTCAACAATAGGTGGATCAACAATACTTCAAGGAACAGAAAATGCTCTTCCTCTCCAATTTCTTTCCTTTATGTAAAAATTGATACAGTAAAAGAATGATCCTGTACAAGTTATGAAATTGCTTTTGTGTTGTGAAGCTGCTAACAAAGAAAAGAGCAACTTCAAACTACTACTATTGAGGAAATGAGGAGATACTAATAATCTTAGCCTGTCTCCTGCAGAAATCAGTAGAATATTACTTTGATCAACATTTAAACCCCCAAATTATCTTTATGATTCATGCACCATGGTATATAATTTGAAGCACCAGAATGTTAGCCAAAACCTGTTTAAATCTTTGCTCATGGAGAAAGGAAAGGAAGACAAAACAATGTGGTGCAGTGTTAAAGGATTTCAAGTAGTGTTTTACCTTTTTTTTTTTCCCTAATATCTCTGTCTTAAACACTTCTAAAGGCAAATTTAAATGCTTTAAACAAGCATAAGAGGTTATCTGCTGCAAAAGTATTTTTGTGTACTTATATGGCACGCATACTGCTTTAGAAATTTTACAGAGAGCTATTGAAAAAAGGAGCTTCCTTGAAGAGCTTGCAGCATGTTGCAGGAAGTAAGTGATGGCAATGCTCTGCTAGCTGTTCCTTGTTGTCAGTGATGTGGACTGGTACCCATACTCACTTTGAGGAGTGTGAATGTTCTGTAAGAATGAAGGTCAGCTGGTATATAATTTCAAAGTTACTTCTGAAAAGTCTTGGGCTTTGCTCAGCATCCCCAGGACAGAAGTAGGTATGGAACCATTTAGGTTGGAAAAGACCTTTAAGTTCATCAGGTCCAAGTGGAAAACTAACACTACCAAGTCCACTGCTAATCCAAGAGAATACAGGTGGTAGAAATCACAAAATATTAGGAAGAGACTGTGATGATCTGTCTCTAGAGTATATTAATTTTTCTATTTCTTTCATGCAGCATTATCTGTTACTGAGAAATAACTTTTACAAACAGAAACAAATGTAATCCTTGCCAAGGCTTTCAGCAGCCTGTCGCAAATTGTGTACAAAAAAAAAAAAATCATCTGAAACTAAATGTGTGCAAATAATTCACGTTTCTTAGTGATGTTCTTTTCCAAGGCAGAGAAATGCTGTTTGAGTTTTTTAATACACAGTTCACCTGTGCAGATTAATATGGAGTTCTTTATGCAAAATGAGATTTCTGATTGTAGGACACAAACTTTTACTTGTATTGAATGATTTGAGTAAGAATAGGAAACAAAATTATTGTACTTCTAAGTACCTTTTCTCTTTGTGTCTATCAGCAATAAGTCTCTGAGTAAGGTCTTGAATAATTCCGGTTGCTTTTTTTGGTTCAGTATGCTGCCAATATATTTCTTCATCTGATAGGTTTTGCTTACTTGAACAGCCACTTGCTAAATAAAATGAACACACATTTGTTTGTAATTGCCCTTTTTAATGAGGAGACAGATACAAAAAGAGTTCAGTGTACTCTCTGCACCCTAAGTAAGGTTTATATAAGTAGCTTGTTAAGTTATTTAGGCTCTTATAAGAGTTTGGCATTCTAAGTTTCCTATTTCAATTCCTTAAGCCAATATAGAACCAAAAAAACCCCAAAAAAACCCAGACTCTTTCATAATATTTTGATGCTCCGTTAAAGTCAAAACATAGATTTTGAATTTTATAATAGGAAAAAAAAAGTGTTTCACTGACAATGTTTTCTGTGAAACAAACCTAAAAGAACAAAACATCCAACTCTAAATGGATAACAACTTACAGAACAACTTTCAGGGAGCAAAAGGGGGCCAAAAACTCTTGACCACATCTAGCAGCTAATAGTTTCAAAGTGCCATTTCTCTATTTAGACCTCCTGCAAATACCTGGTAAAATAAGCAGCTGTAGTAGTTGAGCGTGTTCCTTGGGCAATTCCCATGTTCTCCCCAGTGAAAGAGGGGGGACTTGTGTAGTTGTGACTCTGCCATTGCACTTCAGTGTAAGTGGATGTTGACTGCAGGTCTGTGGCTGAGACAGCATGACAATATGCTGTCAACTGTGACAGCTGCAATCTGGGTGCTGCTTCTGGGTTTTTGTTTGTTTGTTTGAACTCCTGCTATGAGGACAGTAACTACAAGGAGCTAAGTACAGGATGAACAGCTGCAGATGGTAACACAAGAAACTACCACAACCATGTTTACCAGTCTGTTGCATCTGTAATATTCATATATCTATTATTCAGCGGTAACTGTAGATGAATGCATGTTAATGTATATCAAACTGAGATCTCAGGGCTGTGGAAAAGTTTGAATCACTATTATTAAAACTTTTCAGAATGTTAACAGAGAAATTCTACTGAAAACTGCTACAAAAACTAATATTGGCTGTGTTTTTCCTTTATTTAAAAGTCTTTTAAGGTTGGAAAGGTTCTAGGAAATGAGAAGAAAAGCTGAGGTCTCATCAGCTCTTAAACAAAATAGACAAAATAACCTCGGTAGCTGGGCTGGTTGCCTGGACACCAGCACTAGACAAGATGATTGAGAATGATATGGGATGCAATCAGACAGTAATGTTAGCACAGCTAATGCCAATCAGCATGGTGCTATGGAAAGCAGGTTGCCTGTTGTATTTTCTATTGATTTGGATTAGAGGTGCTAAGTGAGTCAGTCTTCACTTACGTTTATGTAAGACACAGAGCCTGGATGCAATGTGAATTTTATTAAAGTAATGTATGTACTGACAGCAGATAGGAAACAAATTACAATTATGTTAGTACATATAAAAGTAACTGTAGACATGGAAGCATCCAGTTACATGGGTATTTTCAAATTCAGAGAATTCAATTAGGGCTTGTTCCCTGGTTTTTTTTTTTTTAAATTAATGGGTATTTTGTTGTAGAAGCATAACGTCATTGCTGGCTTAAAGGAGGCAGGGAGAAAATGACAAAAGCTGGCACTATGTGCTTCTGAAATGGGCAGTGAAATGGACTTGAAAGCAGTGAGGTTTTAGGATGCAGTGTGTTAGCAATAATTATTACTAAGAGGGTATTTTTGGAGGCTAAATACATGTGCTACACTGAAATAGAGGTCTCTGGGTAAATACATCTATAAATGTGTTTATAAAAACATCAGTGGCAAATATCAGACCAAAATTTCTCCTTATAAAGACATCAATGTCTTATTACTGTGTGCAATGTGAATTTCTTTTAGCTCTGTGTGTATGCTGGCATGCAAGTCCACTAGCATCATTAAGGATGTGTCTTTTTTCATGAGATGGTAGTTGGAATGCAACTGTTCAAACAAAGCTTGCTCATGTAGCTTGCTCACACCTTCTCTCACAGTACCCTTGGTGGACCAACCCCAGCTCGATGTCCAAAGGCTGCCACATTCAAGAGTCCTTGGTTTCAGCAGGCACACAGGTATCCCTGTGTCTTTTTCTCCATCAGGTGTGGTTTACACAGCTCCATGATGATGCTAATATGTGCTAGTTGCATTGTAAAGGTTGAGCTGAAACTCATGGCTTTTGTTTTTTTGGGGGGAGATGGTCATCTGTGGTTATCTTTCTGCAGTTTTCATATGACTTTTGTTAAGCAAGAATAAAAATTCCTGTATGTTGCTGGCAAATTGTAGATATAATTCATATAGTTACATTTATGTGAGGAGATGCAAGAGCTTTCAGATATACTGAAATGATAGTAGATACAACACTTGTCCATTTCAGAGAATGAGCAAAAAACAGCTTTTTGTGGAGAAAGAAAAACTGTGTTCTTATTGAAACTGTTGAGTCATTCTTTGAGAGAAAATATCTCTAAGTTATGTCAATCCTTCCACTCTGTGGGGTTTTTTTGTGTTTAAATTTTGTTCCAGTCTTGTCTCAAAATTGGTTTTTCAGTGGTTATTACTTGCAGACTGCCAATTAATGATAATCCATCAAAAGCCATGTGGAAAAGGTTGGTATATCCAAAATGGGACTGCCTGAAAGAAATCTCTTTAAATTCTGTAGGAAGGAACCTTCTCAGTTCCTTGTGGGCTGGGTAAAACCTCTCCAAAGTGGTGCTATGACTTTTTAGAAGACATTAGATCCTTTTTTCATGGTTTCAGTTACTTTGTTCTAAATATATTGTCACACATAGGGGACTGAAGTCCTGGCCAGAAACAGACCTCTGTGGATTTTGTTTTCATGAAAAGTAACACAGAGAAACTGCAGAAACAAAATATATGGTCAAATGAGCTGTAGAAATGATCCTCAGGGAAAAAACCTTAAGAATGCCCTTAGGGTAAGTACTGCCTGGAAGGTCCTTGGAATAAGGAAAAATAAATTATGCCATGCATCTTTTCCGTGAACATGGAGGAATTTGGATTTCTTTTTTTAATGAATGCATTATGTGAAGGAAATTACTGTACATAAGTATCTTTCTCTGGAGAGCGGTGTGGGAGAGGTAGGAATCATTTTCTGAAAACAATAGAAATAAACTTTTGTGCAGCTCTTAAATAGATCAGATAACCCTTTCAAAAATTTCAGGAGAAAGGGTGAACAAGATTGTTTTATCTTGTTCATCAGAGAAGTAAGAGTTACTTTTGGATAGTAAGTATGTTGCATATCCAAATTTACTCAGTATATGATGTCCATAAATATCTTCAACTGAGCATTGACGTTTTAAGCTTTCATAGGGATCAGTGAAGTTTAATTATTTATTTCTGAGATATGGAACCAGGCTATACAAGTGAGTCACAACAGTCAGCTTAAAATACAGACAGCTTGCAAAAAATGTGAACATCACAAGGCATGATTTAACCTAGCTTGAAAATACTTGTTTTGTCATAGCTTAAAGTGAAGATGAAAAACTTTAAAGATTATAAGTTGATTTTTACAGAAAACAGAAGGAAGCTTCTTCTGTGATCTTTTCCCAGTAAGGCTGATGTTGAAAATGCTGGTATTAATTGTAGTTGATTTAAGGCATCTTTTGTTATTTATGATTGCTGTTATAATTAGCATCTCCAGAAATATTGTTATAAATCATATTATGTGGACATAAATTACTGACACCAGTGTTCACAGCAACATGACACCACTTGAATGCTTGTATAGATGACTACTGCCTGGAGAAGACAACCCAAGGCCTTTCTTTGCCTTGAGGAAGGCTGTGCTTCATTTGCTGAGTCTGTCACCTATAAAGCAGCTCTGCCCATCAGATGGTGGTAGCAAGAGCAGCTGCAGCATCAGTCACTGTCTCTCTCTCTGCAGCCCTTTTGACCCAGTCTGGCAGTAGGAGAGAATACATCCCATACCAGTGCCAGCTGCTGCTGCAGCAAAATGACAGGTGACAGTCACAAGCCATGGACCAAATGGGGGCTGTTACTTGAGAGGAGCTGTTGTGGAAGGCAGGAGAAACAATTGGCAGGCAGGATGCAGCAGATGACAGGTCTACCCTAATATGAAGCTTCCTAGAATATTGACCTATTCCAAAATTATTCTGAAATTCCTATTGACCTTTTCCAAAATTAAACTCCAAAACAAACAAAAAGTCTTACTTAAAGCAAAATATCTTCTTTTTTTAACTGCTGTAACAAGATTGATTATTTTTTCTTCTTTTGTTTCTTGTAGAAAGGGCCCTGCTTCATCAAACCTCTGTTCTCCTTTTTCCTGAACTAAAGTTCCTGGCAAACCTAAATGATGTTTTACTACATGTGACTATCAGAAATGTGGTACTAATCTGAATTAGAAACTTTCATAGAAACTGGTAAACAGGACTATAAGTCTTGCAATGAAGTATTGGATGTTTAATTGAGAAAAATCCCCAAACATCAACTGCCTTTGAAAAAACACTCTCTAAAAAACCCTAACATTTAGTACAAAGTTTTAATTTTCTATTGCCTTTTTTTTTTTAAAGGGCATAAAGGGTGGGCAACACTGAGGAGGTGATTCATAATTAAATACCTAAATGACATTGAGACAGATTAAATGCATACAGGAGTTCTTGCAGCTCAGCTCTTAAACAAATAGCAGAGGTCAAACGTGTTGTAAGGATAAATGTGAGAGCTCTGTTGCAATCGGTTAAGTTATCACTTCTAATGTCCAGGATGGATTTAACTGTTAAGTATATAAAGGTGAGGCTCTGTTTGCCTCTGTTATCCCTCAGTGGAAAGTGTTAGTCATTCTGTGAAAGGTGTATAGCTTTTGATTTTTTTTTTTTTGATGAAATGAGGCAGTCGAGGGGATTGCTGTAGTTTGACCATGACACAGGAGCATCCATATGCAGAACCAAACAGGACCAATGAGCAGGGGTGAGGGAAAGGGCCAGATCTATCATATTTCTCAGAAATCCATGCCTGCATAAAATAAATTCTCTGAAATCCTGTAGATTGGAACTGCTGCCAAGGGGAAAGATCTGGTGATTAAAGAAAATAATCCTTGCCTTTTGATGGCTTGTTCAGAATTTGTGCAGAGGATGAAGCAAAGCATCAAATGCACCTAAAAAGGCAAAATAGATATTTTCTGTTGGCTGACATTTATTTTTATTTTCTTTCATTATAATGGCTTTAAACATCCATTTGCTCAGGATTTTGTGTGACATTACGTGTGTGCTTCACATATCGGTAAAAAGAGAGGTAACCTTTAAATCTATCACTTTTTCACAATATTAACTCAGAATGTCCTCGTGGGGGTAAAGGCTCTGAAACTTGTAAAGAAAGAGATTATTGGAAATCCATGTGCTCAAACTAAATTCTGTCTGCATTGGAACTACATATGTTCCCAGATTAAACCATGCTTTTCTAGTGTCTGAGAATGGTTTAGCTAATTTTGATTACTAATTGAAGTGGGATGTGGATGAATGGCTACAAAATTAGCAGTATGGTAGACTTTTTTCCAAATATTTTTATTCCAATTGGGAATGTTGCTATTTTCTATCATATCAGATGTGGCTTCATATCTCATCTGACACATTCTGTGTTTAAATATGAAAAAAAAATTGGAATTAGGCATTGAAAGAATTGTGAATGATTCATAATTGCTCTTATGATATTTTTTACTACGATGATTTTTATCTGCCTTTTGCTTTCTGTAATTTAGAGGTGGTAGTGGTGGTGAGGGGGAGGTTAAGGTTCTCAGGCTACTGCTCCTTATGTTAAGAAATGTTAAGAAATTGCTACTACTCATAATCGATTCTACTAAAGAATGCTGCTTCTCTCACATTTTGCTGTGACTCAGGTCATTGAATATCTGCTGAGATCCAGGCCTGCCAGAAAATCAGTAGATTCCACGATAAGGTTTGGAGGCACTTGAGTGTGGTCTTATTACCTTTCACACTGGCTTGGTAGGGAATCTGAGAACTGTAATAGGATGGTCAGCTATGGATAGCTGCACTAGTGCCAATGGGGGAGTATTACCAGGATGCTATTTTTCCCCATTCCTCCTACAAAAGCCTTCTTGAAAGGTAGCTGGGGAAAATGAATCATAGGAGCAATGCACAAAATAAAAGGGTAGCTCTGAGACCTCAGGCTTACTCCTGAAAAGTTCTCCACTGTCAGTCATTCGGTCTTGTAGCTTTTAAAAAGGTTGATTGTGTTTTGCCCTGATCCTCCAACTGATGTTAATATACCCAGGAATTGTGGGGGCAGTGGGTAGGTTGTTTAATAGGTTGGGTTTTATTTGTTGGTTTTGTTTTGTGTGTGGGTTTGCGGATAGTTTGGCATTTTGTGTAGGATGTGTTTGGCTTCTTTTTGTTTGTTGTTTCATTGTTTTTGTGTTTAGTTTTGCTTTAAAAAGATGGGTGTTCTTTTAAGAGACCATCACCCTGGAAGTCTGTTCTGTCCAGGAAGATTCTTTTCCTTTCATGCTGACATAATGGTGTGACTTTGCCTAAGAAGTAGTAGAATTTAAATTATAAAACAAGCAAAGAGCCTCTTGAAGCAGTACCTCCAGTGTTTGGAAGAGCCAATATCTGTTCAAGTCCTTTTTTTTCTTTTTTTTCCCTAAATAATTATCTGTACAGTTATGAGTGAACGATTGGAGGTGCCTCCTTTTAAGTTCCCCTTATGGGAATAGCTGAAACCTAATGACAAGTTTCAATAGATGAGGCCACTGGAGAGACAAGACCTGAGTTATAAATGAAGAGTGGTCCAGAAGCATTCATGTACAACATAATTTCCATTTAAAATTTATTCTCTTTGATGTTGTAATTGTACTCTGCTATCAACCAGTAAATAGTGCAATTCTGTTTTTTGTGGAGTTTGACAGAATCATTATACATTCCTAAAAGAAGAAAAAGGATTTTAAAGGCTTTCTTTTAGTGCTTTTTTTAAGTCCTGCGAAGTTTCTTCATGCCTGTAACTTATGCCAAAATACAGTGACTAATTATAAATGTGATGTATTGAATGAACAGTTAAATTACAACTTGTTTTTGTGTGATGTAGCTAATCATAGTTTGGTTTCCTTGTACTGAGTAAAGACTGGTGTAACTTTCTGTACTCTGTAGAGACTGTGATTTCTGTAAACCTTCCTCTTGAGATGTCATAAAAACTATGAAAATATTAGTATTAAATTCAACACAAAACTATACTTCCTAACAAAATTCCAAGAGTCAAAACCTGCCTCTCTGACATCCTGCACCACTCAGGCAGTGAACTTCAGGCAGGCTGGTTTAACCCCACTGCCATCTGTTAGACATGCTGAGTTAACTTGCAAATTTTGTTTTTCTGAGTGTTTTTGGGGGTGTTTTAAATAGGATTTTGGTTATCCCAGCCCATGTGAGGACAGTGTGAAGGATGCCCCAGTTACATTTTGAAAGTTTTTTATCTTCTTCTGGAATTTTTCCACGCTAAACTGGTGTTTCTTTGTAACGAGTCAAATTGAAGAAAGTGGGAGGCACAAGCTGTACAGGACTCTCCCTGCTCCCTCTTACTGCTTATCTGAATCCTGCTGTGCATCTCAGTATGCACTGCATTTCAGACTCTCTTTTGGCATTGTAACTTAGGCCTTAGCTGTCTCAGTAAGAGTTGAGCTCTGAAAAGATTGTGTGTCCTCAGGTCAGGGTCCTGCGGAGCCTATTTGTAGTCAAAGGCTTTCTGCAACAAAAGCAGCTGATATTTGCAAATGTGCAGTAGGATTTCCACAAACCCCCCTCCCCTTTTGAATGAGGTTTCCTAGGATGAAAGGTGTTGCTCTCCTGTGTGCTTCACAGAGAACCAATTAATGTTGATTTTTTGGATTCTCTTAGTTTGGTTTTTTCTTTTCCCTCCCATAGCTCTTTCCTCAGTTTGGAAAATAAAAATGTGGATGAGTCATCCTTTCAGCTTTCCAATCCTTATTTTACCTGTGATTTTTACAGCTCCTAATAAGCTGTAGGGATAAATAGTTGAGATTTCCAATAGGGAGACAGGACACTGCTATGACAAAGCAAATAAGTGGTGCTGTCTCTCACGGGATAAGTTTTACCAACTCTGTAACTCCCAGAGCAGGTATAAATAATTTAGTTGATACTAGGCATGAATAACTTAATTGGATTTAACTGCATTCCAGTTAAATCCACTGCTATATGCTTTTTATTTTCCATACCATGTCTTGTTTGAAACAGCATCATTATCTGTAAAAAGAATGTCTTTTTTTTTTTTAGGTTAAATGATAGTTCAGCCTTGTGGATAGTTGCCTATAGGAAACATCCAAGCAATTTCTTCCTTCTTTTCATGAAAATAGTGTCGTGATGTGGGTGATAATTAATATTTAGAGTGCTTTTATTAAAAAAGAACAAAAGGAACAACACCCACAATCAAACACACACTTTCTAACAGTATTAATTTGAATTTAATTGGAAGCTTATCAGGATGAATGCACTTAAGAACTATATTGCAGTAAAGGCAAGTGTTATAGTCATCCCTGGTGCACTTCCAATGTACTGCAAAACTACATGATGAATAGTTTTAGCATGCTTTCCACATATATTTTTGAGGCTGTTTGGGGCAAGCATACTCAAGAGTTAAAAGTGTGAGTTTAGACAGCCTATTGGAGAGAATACGTCTGTGGTCCTTGTGACCCTTTAAAAAATTCAGTTGGTTCCATTTCACTTTTTTTTTTTCTAAATATGTACCTAAATAGATGAGTTCTTTTCTGGTAGCTTTTTATAGGCCAGGGGAAGCCTTACAGCAGCCATGAAGGTTGGAAAGCAACAAGAGCCTTGTGATGGGTATAAGTGACTTAATGAACGGCTGGAACTGTCTAAACAAAGGAGATCCTGTTCTTGTTAAGCAGTATGGTTTCAAAGCAGTGCACTTGGCTGCAACGCAGAAAACTTTGGATTCCTGCCATGCAGCAACTCTGTGATGTTAGGAAAATCTCTCCTTCCTGAGTGTTTCATTTATCTTTCTGAAAATTTATAATGATCTCTCTTATACACCATGAGCTTTGCAGTTTAAAGTCCAGGTAAAACAAGCTATAATCTGCAGAAAACCTGCTAACAGAACTTCTTGGAACAAGGGACATTATGCATGGCAGCCTGTTGCTTTGGAGACAGGGAGATATGTTCTGTATCCTGCTCAGTTCCTTGGCTTAGAAGAATCACATAGTCTTATGATGAAGAATAAATATTGTACATGTTTGAGCAAAACACTCCGATGGATCTGAAATTTGCAGGCTCTGTGTCTTGTCTAGTAATTTCTCTTGAATGTTAGACAGTTTCTTTTCTTTTGTTTTCCTACCTCTGTAATAGATCTGGACCTCTGCTTCTGAGAGATGCATTTTCAGACATCTGTAATTTGATTCCCAATAATTAATTAACCTTTTCATTCTGTAATATCATGCATCCTAAAGTTCTGCAAGGACACCTTCATTCCTGTCTACCTAACCTTTAAAAGCCCTTGTGCAACTCTCTTTAACATTACCTGTTGGTCCCCTTTTTCAAGGACGCCCCAGGGCACCTCCAGCCAAGCCTACTGCTATTGTGCCTTGCCTTACCTCATTATCTAGAACCTTTCTGAGCAGATGTTTAGCTAAAGAGTCTCTTGCACTGCACAATAAAAAGGGTCTCCTTAAGACCTTATAAACAAGCATGTAGACTTCTAGTAACTCTACAAAAAACCTGGAAGCAAAATTGTACCTTTTTGAAGAAGAGGGAATTGAAATTTGACACTCAAGCAAGCAAAAAGCTTTCTGACAATGGTGATGGGCTGCAGCATCAGAATCCTAGAAAGATTTGTTTTATGATTATTGATAACTTATTTTTGTACTAGATGCTACATGGGTGCGTGAGCTAGTAAGTGTGTCAATCACATAGCAGTTAACTTAATCCACATCTTCTACATTGGAGTTCTAATAGAGAATGATTTTCCCAAATTGCTAATGAACACTTTAAAATCTTTGAAATGAACGTGTAATTAAGGTGCTTCATGTTTTTCCTCATTTAAAAAGTTCTAATTTTGTCTTTATTCTATTGGTTTAAAGTAAAAGTCAAAGTTGAAATCATTGAGTGTATGTCTATTCTGCTTGTAGGCAGGCTTAGATGGTATTTTGCCTGTCCAACTAAGGTTTGAAGTTCCTTTTTTTTTCTCTCTATAAATTTTAAGAAGATAGAAACAGTTTTGGATTGTTTTTAAACTACCAATATGACTGAGATAGATCTCCATAGGAACACAATATCCTTTTGTGCTCAAATTGCCATCTTTTAATTGGAATGCAGAAGCCTTTTCCTCCTTTTATTTTCATTTCCTCTATTCCTCATCAAGTGTGTTGCAAGTAATTAACAAACAGGATTTTGGAGACAAGATCTTATTCTATTTAACTCTCACTTGTTCCAGTGCTGCAAAAAAGTACTGCACAGACTTTTTTCCTTTTAGGAATTCCTTGAAAGAGACTTTCTCCCTCTGGCAATTCTGCTGTGCTTATATAAATTGCATCATAGAATCATAGAATATCCTGAGTTGGAAAGGACCCAAAGTATCATCAAAGTCCAGCTCCTGTCCCTCCACAGGACAGATCCAAAGAATCAGACTGTGTGCCTGAGAGCACTGTCTGGACATTTTTTGAACTCTGACAGTCTTGCTGCTGTGACTGCTTACTTCCTTTGAGAACCTCTTCCAGTGCCCATTCTTGACTTGCAGACATTTAGTCACAGCTAACTTGTCTCTTTGCCAGAGGTTTACAGCCTGCGCTCTCCAGACAAAGGAATTTTTGATTTTCTTATGATATCTATGGAAGTTGACTATTCCTGATAGATTTTTTTCAGTCCTAGACCAGGAAGAAACACTGATTCTTTTAATGTATCCCATTTTGTTCTCCTTTTTTTACCTTCTGCACTTTTTTCCTCATGAACATAGGCAATCACCCCCTCTGATTCCTCCTTTTCCTCTCTTAAATGTCTGGATTTGACTTTTTCTTGTGCTTAGGCAAAGCCAGACTTCATATTGTTTCTTTTTCTATTGCTGCTTGTGCTTTCCTCTCATCTGTGATCCTGGTCAAAGTTCAGAACTTGTACTCTTATTTTTATGCTTGTGAATTGAATTCCCTCCCTCTGCTTGCTTTCTTATCTCCTTTGGTACTTCTCATTCTTCATTGCCTGTTATACCACATTGTTCTGCCACCTCCAGTTCATTAGTATTTGTCCAACAACCTGCTCATTTGGGAGCATCTGAGCCATAGGACACATCATCATCTGAGAAGAAGCAATGACCTCCCTGAGCCCTTGTCCTGCTTCTTGTCTTGTGTCTGACTCAACACCTAAATCAGCATACCTGTCACAGATCCAGACTCTGTCAGAAATTATCAAAGCCACCATAATCCTTCTCTAATGATGAGATAGAGTATTTGCATGTTCACCTCTGAACTTTATCAAAGTGGCTACGTTTCTGATGGTTTTTCTCACTTTAAATATCTTTTTCAAGCAAAAGATTGTTAGGGTAAGTAGGACAGAAGTTTCTGGCACCAGCTGTTAGGGTGTTCTGACTTGAATAGCGTCCTTAAAAGGAATGGCACAGATATTTGTGTAATCTTTGCCTGCTGCTTACTCTGCATTGTGCACAATGAGTTTTTCAGGGCAAAGAGAATGAAGCAGGGGATAGAAGCCTGATTTGACAATGTTTTTTTTAACAGTTTTTGACTGATTTTTTTTTTATGTGCCAGTGTTTGCCCTTCAAATTCTAGGACTTCTGTGATCCCTGGATAAAATATCCTCAGTGAGAACTGCTGAAGGAGGAGAATGCTTGATGCAGGCCATGGGTTTACTTGTGCCTGGGTTGAACCTGGTAGGAGGCTGATTCTCAAACTTATTTCCTTAACAATTAACAACTCACAAGGAGAAACTTGTGCAAAAATTGGTTTGTTTTCAGCCAGACTGCTTAGCTATCCTTTAATAGAACAAAGTCTGAGTCATGGCTGTCCTCAGGGTTGCTCCACACTCAACTGCTGTGTGCATATGTAAGAGGTTCAGGAAATCTTCCTTCTTGAAAAGTCAAATGGTTCAGTTTTCTTATTAAAAAAAATAGCTCTGTGAGTTTGAAATAAAATACAAGGAATGGACTCATATTGTGATGGTGGTAGTGGTGTACTCTCCCTTATAGGCAACACTGAAGGACACTCAAGGCCAGGATCAGATCAGCTTGGTTCACATATCTTTTGTTGTAGGAGTCAGAAAAGAGACTGAAATGTTAGTTTATTTATTTTAATGGGGATCATGAAAACCCTATTCTCTTCCTGGGTTTGATAAATATTTGATACAGAATGAACTAGAGGGAATTCAACAGAGGAATACCACAAGTTTCATGGCAAGAATTCATACTTGGGAAGAGAGAGCTGAATCAATCTCCCAGTTTAGTTCTGTGAATTTTGTAAAATGCTGAATGAAAAGATATAAGATAACATCTCCACAGTACTGCATTTCCATTCAAACAAATTTTTTCTGGACTAGGCTTGACAATTATTCCTGCAAAAACTCTGAATTGGCCATTTGGGTTTTGATGGATAAACTGTTTTCTAAAATGATTGTCTTATCATTAAGCATCTTAATTTACAATCTCAACAGTTTCATGTTACATACTAGGGATTGTTCATCTGTGACAAAAAATTATGGATGACTTTTTATACTGATGTCAGCATGAAATTGTGGTTGATGAAGTTCGTGGTATTATAAATTTTTAGGATTTTGTGAAGCTCATGCTCTTTTGTTAAACTAGTCAGCTTTTCTCTTTTTTTTCTTTTTCCTGAGGTAATTAAAATGCAACCACAATCAGATCTCTGCTATGATATTAATTCTGCATTGCAGACAACTATTACTTCTTAATAAAGTCTGGGATTAACTGAAATACGATCCTACTATAGAATCACACAGATTCAGGTATTAATACTTCCTTGCTACGTATTACTTCCAAAAACATGTACTTGGAGGAAAGAGAATGCCCTACTATCTGAAAACAAACAGTAACTTGTAATACTGTTTCAGAATTGTATGGTGACACAAAATCTGTTGAGAATAAACCAACATCTCTTTATGTGGCTAGAGGCACTTAAGCAAGTTTACTGTTACCTGTTTGCATATTTTGTTGTCTCCTCTACTTTAATAATGATTAAAAACTGTGTTATAAAGACCTTCATACCTCTTGTTATGCATGGATAGACTCCTGTGAGGCAAAGCTACTTAGCACATAAGATTAAAAAAAAACAAAACGGTAGGAGGCACAAAGTCTTGAATGCAGGTTCAGTGGAGATAACAAGGTAACTGTAAAGGGAGGCTATCAGAGTTGTGTCTATTTATAGAAAGTATGTGTCAGGGGCATAATGCACTGAATGGAAGAAGAAATCTTTGAGCTGGCAATGTGCGCAGTGGCACATACACATATAAATCATTCCTATGTGTTCTATAGTGTATTTGCAGCTTTTTTTTTTTTTCTGAAAGTGAATTTATTTCTTGTGAAAGTTGGTATAATGAGGGTATTAGAAATAAGAATGCTTTGGCTACCTGCAAACAGGGGACAGTATGAAACAATGTCATGTTCAAGCTTCCTTTGTTAGTACTCTTGAATACGTTTGTTTTTTTTTTGTTTGTTTGTTTGGGTTGTTTTTTAAAAGGTGCCAGGTGCCAGATGAAGTTTTGAGTTTTACACAATCATTTTACAACTCCATCATTTCAGGGTGTCCATGGAAAATGTCTCTGTCTTAATGCTCATCTGTTTTCTTGGCCAGTCCTCCTGGCATTGGAGGAGGAACATCTTAGAGCGTTTACAGTGGTGACTGAAGAGAACTTTAAGTCAGAAGTTTGTAGTGCTGATGGTGCACTGAAGCAAGCATCTAAACTAACAAAAAAGTTTCAGGGAGTTGTGATGTCTCGTTTGCTTGTGTATTCATGCTTTTAGAGGTCTGGGAATGACTAAAGAAAAATTTGACGATAAGCTGCTCTCCTCTTCCTTCAAACACCCTAATAAAGGAAAGAGGCAGAGGGGCAAAGTTACTATGTGCTGTCTCTAAAATAACTTTGAAGTATGCCACCATGAAATGCTGCTGCAAAAGACTAAGTCCCAGAATATTTTGACCCCTTGAAAAAATGAATAAGAGAGATCAAATTCAGGTTTTGGAGTAATGTATGATCTGAGCATTTCTGCTAATCTGCTGTACTGGTTCTGTCCCTAACCTGATGGCTTGGTTGTATGCTAGGAACTGGATTATTTCTGAAACACCATACTATGTCAAAAGGTTCGGTTTGGCTTGGATTAAAAAAAAATAAATTCTTTTGGATTTAAAGGAAGTCACTGAGCATTTTTCTTTCATAAATACCTCTTTCATGTCCTACATCTCTTTGTATTGGTGTGGCTACAAAACATAACCCATATTTTTTCACTTTCTGTTTCAGCCAGGTTAATGCTCATTTTTGTCTTTTTACTGTATTTGCTGTTAATTAGTGTAGTAGCACAGATTATTCTTAACAACATGATATTTTTTTGTTATGTCTATTGTGACAAATTAGTGTAGGACGTAGTAGGTCAACATTCTGCACGACAATAAATTTTGGTGTAGCAACCCAGTCACTACAGTGGTCTCAAAGATGGTAAAGGAGTTGTTTTGCAACTGTAACTGCCACTGAAGTATGAAAATTAGGCATCTGATAACACCCACATCCATTTATTTTATACACCCTTACCTTCAAAGATGAAGTTTCAGTATCTGTAGTGTATGAGCTGATGTACTGGGTGGAAAGTTCTTGATCCAAACAACTGCCTATGCTCAAATGACTTAAGTACTGGGCTCCATTTGTTCTTTCTCATAATTGCTTCAGTAATAATAAATAAATAAACAAACCAAGAAAGAAAGTGAAAATTTCTTTGCTAGATATGTTAATTTTTTAGTAGTTTAGAGGACTATTTTAACTGATGATCTGTTATTACATAGGGTGTTTGCAAAATGAAAGTGAAAATAAAGCATTGGAGGTTGAAAATTACTGAACTATGTTGGAGTTTAGACTTAACAGGGAAGAAAAATATTCATGGCATAGCCATTAGAAGTGCATCAAACTGTTGGTTATTATCGAATGCCTCAGCATTTTTACTTTGTAGATGATATTGCTGTTCCACATCAACATAAGGATATCTGTTAGGTAACTTCATTGAGGTTATGGAAGTGCAGGTGTACCTTACAACGAGCAAGAGAATTGTCTTAAAGCTGAGTTAAGACAAGCTGGCATACTGAGAAAACTATAAGACTAAAATTTTTTTCTTGTCCTACAGAGCAATATTCTGGGTGATGAAGCAGTGTGGTAGGACAGTGCAAGGAAACTGGTCTTGACCCTATGAATGTGGCAAAGTAGGAGGTCTGTTCTGTCTCTTAATTAGTAAAATGTAATATTAAACCAGTGTATTCTTAAATTTTATGTTCATTCAGCAGCAATAAAAGAAATCAAAAGGCTGGTTTTTAGTAATAAGTTCATCTGGCATGTTTACATTTCCATGGAGGAAAACTGTCCCTGTGCAAACATTTTCAGACAATCATAAACGATTAGTAGAGATTGCATTAAGACAGCAGTTGAACAAAGAGCACCCTCTAAAGCCAGAGGAATAATTAAGAGTAGCTGAGCAAAGCACAATTTCAAGCTTATTGGTACCTGAGTCCTTTCAGATACTGTTTGAAAGGGAGACAAAGCAACTGTGTTTGCTGTGCTGTTTCAGGGCTCATTCATTTTCTTCCAGTCAATATTAATGGATAATTGACAAACTGTATAGAAATGCATTGTATCTGATGTATTTGTAGCAACGGCATCATTCTTATTAGGAGGACATAAGAGTATGCAGTGACATCTCAGAAGCTAGGAAATACTAAAGTTCACAGCAACAAACCTCCAAATCAATTTTCTCACAAGACTCCTTGGTTTATTGGTCTGAATATAAATATTTAGAGGGTGATGTAATGAACAAGCATTTCTATAGGACCTTTTTCTTGTTTAGCAGAGCCAGAAAAAACAGAAGTTGATTGTAAACTTTGTGTAAAGTTGGTAAATTATTTTAATCACAAGAAAATAAGACTATGATTACAGAAAACAATATTCCAGGAAAAGCTTTATTACATGATACTTGACTTTTTCTGTCTGTGAGAACAGAGGGTGCTGGAGGTTGCCAGTGCATCAGGTCAATGACAATAGCATGGTGATATATCACAATGCTCATTTCAAGTCAAGAACTCAGGGCTATTAAGAGGTGTCTTGGTGCTAGCAGTAGAACCTAGAGGGAGCAACTTAAACTGACTTTCTATAAATGGGAGGAAAACTTGATCTCCTTTGTTGCTTTTCTATAAAACAGGAATATCTGGATTTTGAGAGGACAGCAGAGACAGGTACCTTAATGTTGGATAATATATTGATGTATACACTATGAACATTTGAGTTATAAAATATATAACATGTACTAGAAATCTGGTAGAAATGGAACTGTAAGTCTGGCCTGGGATTGTAGATGAATACTATGACGTAAAGAAAATCTATCGTTGCACACTAACCAAATAACAAGAAAACAAAGTACTGCAATGAGCATGTGTCCATCTGTTGCACAGAATAATGTGTGGGGACTGTAGGGAGGAAAGAGAACAACATGCATTCACTAGACACTGGAATTCAAGATTCCTTTAGTTGTTTCTGCTTTAGACTGCTTACAAACATAAGTACTTCTGAATTAATTTTTCCTGAATTAACATTGTTCAGTCTTCTGCTTTCAAAGAGGTTAAAAGATAGTGTTGTTGTCATAAGGAATCCACAGGTTCCCAGGATTCCTTGGTTTCACACACTTGAGCAAATTGTGCAGGTGTTGTGGAAACACATATTATGACGGGAATTTTCAGTTCTTCATCCTTTGAATCAACCAGATAGTCAAACCTGATAAACTGAACCTGCACAGAAAAAGAGGTGACTTCCTAAGGAAAATAATATCCAAACTGCCTGGAAACAGGAAGAATGAAACAAATGAGTGTGCAAAGGAGTTTTTGAGAAGTTGAGAAAGAGGAATCAGAGGAAAAAAGAGCAGGAGGAGCAAGCTTTAGGTTAGGCTTATTAGAGTGCAGGTGAAGTGATTGCTACTAAGCAGGAATAAAGCTTGTTTGATGTGATCAGAGGGAACACAAGAGCAACACAGAAGTGAGTATGAAAGGCAAAACAGTGCACTTAATCATCAAGGACTTTTTGACCACTGAAAAAAATAACAGAGAAAACATCAATGCAGACTCCTCCACAAAGTCATAATATGGTATATCTTATAGAAAACGATGTTTGGGTCATAATTGGATTTTGATGTCTGTGAGGTCAAAACCTGTAAAATTACTAAGGATCAATACTACTGTAGTATTTCTATAGTCTCCTGCCCTGTTCAGTTTTGTGTTCTACCCTGAGACACACGTACCCAGGGCAATACAATTTTGCAGTACACAGACCTTCTGCTATAGCCATAGGGAGAAGAAGAGGGAAGAGAGCTGGAGGTGAACTGTGTTCACTCTCTGCTTGTTCTCTTCTCCCTCTCTGTCTTCCTGTTTTCTAGCCAGCCAGAAGCCTCTCCTTGCCACCCCAGCCAAGTGACAGAGCAGAGAATATCTCCACTCATGGAATCTGAATTGGGATGAGAGTGGGAAGACAGGAGCTGTTTCTTTCGTGGGAGGGGTGGGATCTAGCTGACTCAGACAGCAGTGTGCCTGTAGGAATGAAGACTCTTCAAGGACAAATTCCGGCCGCTTTCTCTCTCTCTTTCTTTCTCTCTCTCTTTCTTTCTCTCTCTCTTTCTTTCTCTCTCTCTCTCTCTCTCTCT
>WBMV01005495.1:721086-890141 GCA_013396655.1 Campylorhamphus procurvoides
TTTCTTTCTCTCTTTCTCTCTCTCTCTCTCTCTTTCTCTCTCTTTTCTCCTTTTTTTTCCACCTACAATATCAGATCAGATGTCAAGCAGGGGATTAGAGGCAACAAAGAGAGAAGCTTGCATTTATACCGTCTTTCAACTCTCAGTTATCCTAAAAACTGAATGGTATTACCACCATTTTATTTTGGTATCCATATGGAAGAGTATTTAAATGTTGGTCTTGGGGAACTCCCTTGGTGAACTGAGACCCCTCAAATAAATAATTTCTTGCTCAAGTTAAATTTCCTTGTATATCATTCATATGAACAATGCATCTGTCTTGTAAACTGACCTCTTTCTTGCTGAGGAGTGTAGAGTTGGATTGCTGGATTGGCAGGAGGGAGACTGAGTGGTAAGTAACAGGAGCCTTGTGTGCAGCTGATAACAAATGTGTTCTGCTATGTCTGTCCTATTATCCATTCCTCCTTGTAGGCCAATGAAATAGAAAGGAGAGGAAGAAATAAAGAGGTTGAGATGAGATAATGTTGAAGTTTGTCTTTTTTTTATTTACCGAATCAGGAACTTTTCTGAACTCTAATTTGAGAAAACTTACTTAAATAATCAGTATAAAAGATTGATGTGGATGTTAAATCCAACCTCCTATGAAAAAATGCAGGGTTGAGTGACTGGAAAATATTATTTAATTTACCTAGTGTATTTTTCTTCTATAAATTTCCTTGTTTTCTCAGTTTCCACGAGTACTGAATTGTTTCTCTCTATTGTTTTTGTAGCAAATCTGACTTTGAAACTATCATAGCACCATAAAGAGGAAAATCAAAATTAATTCAGGCTTCCAGGCCTGATATCATTTGCTTGTTCTAATAGAACAACTGGAATTTATAAATATCAAAACAGTTCAGTTTATACAGTTCAGCTCATAGGTGAAAAAAATTGGAATACAGTTTCAGAGTATTTTATGACAAAATGGAAAAGGATGAATTCACCGATCAGGTTAATGTGTTTCACATTTTTCTTTCTTTTACAATGCCTTCTATCATACCAGAAGGCAGACAGGAAAGAGGGTCACTTTAACGGACAAAATCAAACATGATTTTTACCATTTGTGAGTTAGAAAATTTTCTAGTTGTGAGTTTCAGTAACTTTTCTGTTTGGACCATTTTAAATAGTGTGTAATGATATGAAGGAATAAGAATGTCTTAAAATGGTTAATATGTTTGGGGATTAGTTTTGATTACTTAGGAGAATAAAAGTCTGCGTCAGTCACCCTATTCTCTTTCCTGGTATCCCAGGACCTCTACCTTACATGACCCCTGTGGGCTCCAAACTCCATTTGATGTGGACAGTAACAAAAAATGAATGAGGTTTGTTAGAAATTTTTGGGGTTAGGTTTTTTTTTTTTTAAGGTAACAACTAAAAGTACTGAACTCTGAATAGTGGTGAGATCATAGCTTTCCCCATGGTGGACCATACTTGTATTTCATTTGTGGGATGATTATTATTGGACAGAGATGGGATATTCCTAGTGTAGGAGCTGGATCCCTGCAAAGAACTGTAAAGCTTCCCCTGGAGGAAAATGTAGAGACTGACAGTGGCCTGAACCAGCCCACCAGTCACTCACTACCAGCTCTTCTTTTCTGTGACTATTTTTAACTTTACAGTGAGTGAGGAAAAATAAGATGGGTGGGGTAGGCACAGGTAGGAAATGCCTCCAGTGTTACCACACAGCATATCTGTGTCTGTTGCTAGCATACCATACCATACCTTTGATCTCCAGAATAAGTCTACTTTGCTTTTCCTTCTTGTGAGAGCCATATTTGAGACAGAATAGGGCTCAAATGCTTATGATCTTACTTTAACAGAAATGGATTAAATGCCATCAAAGCAATGGTTTAACCATCTGTTTTTTAGACTCACGTGTACTTCAGTATTTAAGTGGTAAGCATTATTCCAGAGTCCTGAGATGGTGATATACAAAATCCTAAGTGTATGCAGTTTTGGAAAGCCACAATATTCTGTGTAGTCTGTTCAACACTGTACATGCTGGGTGTGAGCAGGACAGAAGGATCTAAATAAACATATTGATTTTTATTTTATGGGCTCATCCATCTGAAACACACAACTTTTTTTTTCATCCTGCAATTTTGTGTGAAAAGTGTTGAACTACTCTTGGAAAAGTTTGTTGAATGTTTTATTTTTGACTTATGACATGACAGATTCTGTGCATGTTTGTATTTATGGTTCTTTTTTCTTTCCTAAAATAAAAACCTGTTGGCAGAATTTTATATTCAGAAGAATAATTCTATGTTTCTAAAGAACATAAACCTTTTAGCATTTTATTTTGTGAATTGCTACACTGAATGGATCAGACCCTTTTTGCTGTAAATAATGTATTTCAATGTGCGTCAGACTACAACACACTGTAAATAATGTGTTCTGATCTATAGTATATGAGGATTTGGCCACTAAAAAGCAATTCTGTGTATTTTTGTGAAGGAGCTAATGTTCTTGCCTTTTGCGAAACAGTACAACCTCCTTTAATACTTTGCAGCTCTATTGCGAAAGGGTTTACATAAAACTAATGTAAATGGCTCAATAGAATTTAGATTTTGAAGCTCCTTCTAAGGTAGACATTTTATCCTTATTAAAATTTCAGTCTTGATTTTAGAAAGTTTCCGTTGCATTTTTTTCTCTAATAAACATTATATGTTATTCTCATACTTTGAAAATACCAACAGTACCCCCCCCCCAACCCCTTTCAGTCTTCAGGGTATCTTTATTTTATTTTTAATGTATTTATTTAAAAGCTTCAGAGGATAAAGAATTAAGAAGTTTTCTTTGCAAGGATTGTGAAACTATCCAGCATTTTAACAAAGCCATTGTTAGTGCTTTGGAAAGGCTTTTCTTTAATCAGATATTTAGTGCTGCACCAATCAGAAAAGGATAATGTTGATGCTTTATCAGCTTGGAAAATAGGAACAATGGCTATTGTAGTATGTAGCAATGGTCCTTAACTGTCTATCTAACATAGCTTAACACCTGTTAAGAGCAAAGGAATGTGTATTTTTCTCCTATTTTGAACAGTTTCCATCATCCTCTATTACTACTTAATGTAATACATGACAAGGATTTATTGGTTGTGTACTGATGAATATCTCGTCTTGCTGTGATGGCTGAAATCTTTCCTATTTGATAGGGTAAAACCTAGAAAGGCCTTGAAGATCATCAAATCCTTTTATGCCTAGAAACCATGGGCCCTTTTAATAACTACATACCAAATGTCCTCTCCAAATTGGTCAGCAATTTGAATTATGGGTTGCAGTCAGACCCTGGAATTTTATCAGGGAAACCTTGGTTAAAGTGGTTTTCACATTCTCTGATTTATATAACATCTTTTTCATTTGTAAGTTAAGAAATAGAAAAGAGTACCACCAAACTTTTTTTTTTTTTTGCCTTCAGCAAGCATATTACGGAATATCTTCACTATGTACTTTTGTCTGAAGTTCTAACTTTCTCTATAAATAGCCACAGAAATAGGATGCCTGTGGCTGTGAGGGGGGCATGCTGAATACAAGTCCATAAGTATTTAATTGCATAGAAGAGAACAAAATCAAAACATATTGTTGAAAGAGATGCGCCACAGAATATCTCAAAGCCAAATCAGGAAAATAATTTTCAAATGCTTACTCTAAACCCCCCCCAAACTTTGGGGATCTAACTGGAGGTTTTAACTAGTAGGAAGTAATGGTAAGGTTACATGGAATGGAAAGACTGCATTTAATTGGTTTTGTTTCCAAATTTCCTTCGGCTTTTTTAATTGTCTCATTTAAAAATGCTGGAAGCAAAAGTGGTGTTAGATTCATTTTTTATTCAGGGTAGTGGAAATAACCAACCATAAATTCCAGTTGTTTTTGGAACTGAAAGTGAATGTACAAATATGTTGCTCATAGACAGGGCATTCCAGTTTATGCTACTGGTTTGGAGATCAACCTTAACATCTTCCAGCAGAGCAACTCATGTATTTCCTGCCAAAATTGTAAATTACGTGGCCCTAGCATGTTAAAGGAAAAAATAACTAGTGCTATTGTATGACAGAAGGAAATTCACTTCAATCTTTGCTACACTATTAAAAACCTGAATGTGATCTACATGTATTGTATTATGTCTCCCTTTCCAACTCTGGAACAAGGAAAAAGAGTGGAGGACTTCAGACCAGTAACTTAGATGTGATTTTTTGGCAAGTTCTTTTACTTACTTTTTGCCTTTATTAGCAGTAAGATTAGGAAAAAAGGTTAAGTTCTTGCTAAATGGAAGACAAATATTATCCCAACTGTGACAGGAAAAGTTGAACTTCCTCAGTATGAAGGTTGTCAACTGTCAAGTGATTGTGGGATACTGGTCAGTCAGAGCAACATTCCAGTAAAGCCTACTGGATCCTGTTGGAAAAGGAGCTGTAAGGATTACAGGAACAGAGTTTTCATATTCTGAATTGATGAGTTTCCCTGGCTCAGAGCGGAAACTTGATTTAGGATTCAAGAAGAGATCCATGTTTTAAGAGGAGGGTTGGCTGATGGTGAACAATTTTTCGGTTTTGTGTAAGTGTCCTTTTTTCAAACAGAATATCACCTTTTCCCTAAATGAGACATTTGAGAGATATTTTGTGCATTCAGTAGAGGATTCAAGCAGTTAGGGAAATGCCCATCAGATCACCACAAAATTTATATATGAAATCAGCAGTAGATAGTGATTTACGTGTTGGACGTAAAATAAAGCATTGAGGTAGTAGGAATCTGTCCATAAATGCTTTCTGTATGAGCTTTGCAGTAATTGAAGTAGTAACCTCATCCTAAACCTTTGTCTACAGGAACAGGAAACCTGGTGTTTTTCCTTCACCCACTCTTCTAGGACCTCAGAGTGAACAGCTCCCTTGCTAAAGAGTTTGCACTGGATTGGGTGCCTCTGTTAAAAAAAAAGTGGGCAAAAATATCTTTATTTATCTCTGAGGTAGATTAGTAACTGTTACACATGAAAATAAATACTTATAAAACAGGGTGCATACACACCAAGTAGGATGGCCATTATTTGTACATATGTGCTGTAAACCACAGGCACATGTGGTGCTAGGGATCCTGAGAGTGGACAGAATAGCTGTCTATACTGAGCTTACAACACATTTCTTCCTTAGTAAAGTAGTGAGAAACCTTTACACTCAGAATACACTGTCAAATCTCCTTTTCCTGAACTGTTACAGTTGCGTGGTGAAGAAATGAACAAGTTCTTACAGTGCTACTCAAAGTATGGCAACCTTAAAAATCCAAAGAAGGCAAGATATTTAGATTATAATGTTTTTTAAAGGAATGTCAACTAAAGAAAGTAGCTGCTTCAGGCTGGACAGGCTAAACAATAGATGTCTACTCTTTAATGTAAGATCTTTCTCTGAAAGTCAGGCTAGCAAACACACTGTAAGAATACATCAGGGCACTGGACAGCTGGGTTGGAGCACAAATAAAAAAGACCTAACCTCTAGCTTTGTGCTTAGCTGGATCTAAAGAAAGTCTTAGGGGAAAAAAAAGAAAGAAAGAAAAAAGAGAACTCTTGCATTACTGTGCACATCAATTCTGTCCTTTTGTGCAGCTTTTGATGGGCTGTAATTGTCTTCCTGGCATTCACAGTGAATCACATTAATTTTGCTTTTAACTCCTTGGAAATTCAATAGAAAAATATGCAAATGGTTCTGGAGGAAGTATGTAATTCAAAAGAGGTGTTGTATAGAGAGGGTGTTTTTTTTTTTCAGAAGTGAAAGCAGCTTCATTGTCTTTTCAGAACTACTTTATTCATCTTGATAAATGAGGAGTCTGTTTCTTCCCCCAAATTTCCAGTTTAATTTTTCCAGCTGCTTATCATATTCTATTGTTTCTAGTGTGTATGGAAGAAGGAAGGGGTTTCCATTGTTGTTATTATTTAATTGCCTACATTACTCCATAACAAAATGGGTTGTTTCCTTATGGATTTTACTAAAAATGAAACCATCACAGTGATATTAACTCATTTAGTCATCAAAGTAGAGAGGGGATTAACTCTGCTCAGAGAGTCTCCTTGTGAATAAAGTTGCTACTTTGTAAGTATGATATGTCAGGAATCCAGTGTATGATCAAATGCATCTTGCAGAAGTAAGGTTTATGAGGTGACACTGCCTTCGTTATAGTCTGGAGAGACATATTTGCTTGTCAAGACTTATAACCCAAGCTGTTAACACACTGAAAAAATCTCTTATCCCAAAATATAATGTGAAATGTTCCTCAATTTATGTGTCAACAAAATAAACTGTGGATGACCATGCAGAAAAGTGAAGTACACTGTACACAAGCTATGTCTGGGTGCCAGCTACCCAACTGCAGAATTACTCTTTCAGTCCCTCATATCATATGCATGAATAAGTCAAACCCAAGGAAGATGCCCCACTGATGATATGATAGGCAGGATCCATATGCATGGTACTTGAAATAGCTATTACCCAGCTTGGATTGGATCACTGACTGAGAAGTAATTACAAATTCCAGTAACTGCCCTGCTTCTCATAACATATTCTTGAGGTGTTCTGCATAAAATTTAGACAGGTTAGGTAACGGGACTGAAATGTCCCGTTATGTGCTTGAGGCTATTGGAAATTGTTTGGGTTCAAAAGGGAAAGTCTTCCCAATATTTGAGATCCTGTCAATAAGCCAGATAATACTTTTGTTGAGGGAATGGTACCATTCAATATAGGTCACTTTGCTATAGAGGAAGTCCTGTGAAATGTACGGAAGGAACTCACTGAATGGGAGATGAATGGCTTGGTTTGACACTTTCTAGAATTTCTGGAATTTTCACACCTGAAGTGTCATTCCATCAACTGAGCAGTGGGATGGCTGAAATAATATTCCAGTAATTAACACTTGTAGCATCAGAACATTTCTAACAAATTCTCTTGAATTTTGTCCCCCAGTAGTCCAGTCTCCCCTGTTCAAATACTGATTCCAAACTTGAATGAGGACTTTTGTTTTCCCCTTTCGAGTGGGATGGGATATTGATGAGAGGAGGAACAGAAGAACACCCTACCAAACAAACCAATTCACTGTGGAACCTTGCCCTTTGCACAAATATCACCACTAGATGGGAGATATTCATCTATTCAAACTCCATCATGTTTAGCTTGATGACAATGCAAATGCATATTGAAATCTATTGCTTACTGTTGATCTACTGTGAACAGAAGATCAGGTCATACATAAAGGCATTGGCCTCTCATCCTATGTGCTTCTAGAATTTACTTAGTAGTGTGTGAACATGAGCACTGTCCTGACTGCCTTTGCTTTGATTTTCCAGCTTGATTCCAACCACTGCCTTTGTCAGAAAAACTTCTCAACTGGAAAGATAGAGCAGTCTTATTGTACCCCACTCCCTGCCAGAGAGCATCCCCCTGGAATACTTGTGTCTTCTTCTCTTATGAAATCAAGTAGATAGTAGAAAGGTAAAGACACAGAAGCACAGTAAATGGTTATTGATAGTCATTTTAATATCTCACAGCTTTGACCTAGGAGCAAGCTATTACCCATCAGCATCACACTAAGTACAAAATAGAAACAACTAAGAGCAGTTATTGTGGAGAAAACACTTTGTGCCAACTCTCTATCCTGTGGGAACTTCTGTTTGAGAACGGAGCAATTAATGTCTGGGAGGCTAAAGCGGATATCGGTCATTAAGGTGTACTTCATGTATATTTCTCCTGTTGTATTTGTGACTAATATCAGCCCCTGGGAGCTAGCTGAGGGGTAAAATCTTGCTGCTTTAAGCTTTTGGCTACTGTGGCTGTCAGAGGGAGCTGGTAATGTGAGGGGAAGGTGGGAACCAAGTAAGGGAAAGCAAGGAGCCTTGGGATGAATTGGCAATGTGTCTGCTAAATAGGGGGGAAACAATAGCCATTTCTGCTTGGCAGGTATGTTTGGTGTGCCAGATCTTTCAGACTGCATCACCTTAAACCTTTTCTTTTAGCCTTATTCCCACAGTTTGAGTTTCTTTTACTTACGAGAAAGGTATGTCTAGTGCATTTGTGCACTTGGGGATAGGTGTACGTTTCCGATAAATTCTGCAAGTGAGGTTGTGTGTGGGAAATACTGAAAAATTACTGATACTTCTAAAAGGTTTTTAGTCTTAATGCTCTTTTAGTCTGTTTGTGCTCACATCTGAGGTTCTGCAAGTGCTGGGTTTGGTAGCAGGAGAGGCCTAAGGTTTCTGACCTCAGTTCTTTTTTCCCATCCTTGCGCAGAAGTTATACAAAAACAACTGGTGGGGCAGCCATATGGTAAACTCAAATTTTAAACTATTTAAAAGTATTATTTTCATGCTATGAAGGGAAGGAAGGGACTATATTATTCCAATGGCAATGTTGTTTTTGTGCTGTTTGGGGAGCAGACAGTGAACAATAATAAAATGTCAACACCTCCACAAGTTAGCTTTCAAAACCGTCCTGGAACCATGGCTTAAATCTGTTCTTTATTTGTGTGAGAGGTCTTTTCTGTTTATCCTGGAATTGTTAATGAACAGTATGTCACTATCTTCAGCCTTTTATGCCAACTACAAGTGTGTCCCTTTAACCTTGTTTTTATCTTCACCTGTTCATATAAATACTTTGAAAAAATATATTCCTTGGCTTGCATTGTATTGTCACTTGTTGGTTCCTGTATGTGGTGCCTATGCACACTTGTATTTTCAAGTACATTAGTCTGAAATCTTAGACTCTGCAATAGTTCCATAGCTAAAAGAAGGGAGTTCACACTTAAGTGAAAGAGTGCAGTAGGAAATATTTTGCTCCATCCTTTCTTGCTGCCTCCCTTTCTCACTCTTGCTTTTTGCTCATTCTCACAAATTCCTGTTTTCACTAGCCTGTCTCACAAAGGGATTTCCCTTGTCATTCTCCTTTAGTACAGGAGAAATCTAAGTTTTTGTGTTTACATAAATTTATTGCCAACATCCAGGCTTGTCTTGCGGTACCTGTAGCTCAAAATGTGTTGCCATACACTATGAGCAGATTGAGAATAGTACTGTTTCACTTTTTTCTTTTTTCTTTTTTTTTAATTATCTATTGCAATATTATCTGATAAAGAAACTTTATCTTTTCCATGCATAATCATGAGAGAAAAGGATGATTTATCCTTTCTCCTGACATAGAAGGAAGTCAGAGAATGAACATGGGAAAAGTGCTTTGGCTCCCTGTGTTAACTGAAATTTTAGCCACTGGTAACTATGTTCAAGAACTTAGAAAAGATACGGTTGCTGTAGTTTTTGAATTCTATAATAAAGCAACAGACAATGTGGGTTCCTCTTTGCTTTTGCTCCTTCCAAGTATATCACTCACATTTGGTCTCTACTTTGTAAGCAGTGTGAGTCAAAGTCTTTCTGCTGGATTTCTTGTAATTGTATTTAAAATCTCTGCACCTGATGGTGCCTTCCCTGGGGGAGAATTTGGGCTAGAAAGAGCAAGAATTTTGCCAGGGAGTAGAATAAAAATCTCATGCTAACAGAGAGATGCTTGAAAGGACGGGCTGGACATACCTTAAGTATTATGGTCTAAAAGAAGATTGCTCTTCCTCAAACCTGAAACCTTCCATGATTGTGTTTGCTAAGCCAGTCTAATGAATTTAGGTGAATTGCTCACAATTCTTGAGTAGCTGGATTTATAATGTGATCTTGTAGAGGAATACGTAGCCTATTTTAATAATATAGTGCTGCCTAAATAGATTACACAGCTTTTATACAATTCTACTTTTCAGTGCTAGTAAGGCAGAGTCAGAAGTATTCAGAGCACAGCATAGGTGTACCAGACTGAGCCTTCTCCTAAAATGGCTGTAAATCTACTTATTGTTCATACAGCTTTAAACCCTCTTTTGTCTCTGAAGAGGAAAGAGGATTGTTTGTACTGTGAGATTTGATGTATCTAACTGAGCCTTGGCTTTTAATTTATACACCTACATAATCCCTGCAGAGAGGGAAGTGCTCTGAATTGTTCCCTCTGGATGCTTGTCTTCCTCTATTGACAGAGAGGAGAGATGGAGGGGAGGGCAATGTTCCCTAACATTTAGTTGCAAAGACATGAATATACCCCCTTCTCTTCCACTACCCATGCCGATGAATGTTTTATTCAAGCCAACTAATTTCCAGACCTGGAAAAAAATTTTTGAGAAAATATATGGTGATTTAAAAGCAAAGTGAAAAGCTGCTGTGGAGAGCAGACAAAATGCCTGTGCGTGTTTGTTGGAAGCATGAAAGCCCATGGAGGGAGCAGTAGGGACTAGAATTAAACATTCCGCTACCGGTGTATAAACTGCAAGATAGAGTAAGAGCCAATTCTTTGATCTCAACAGCATGAGCCTTGCAATCAAAGTTGTCTTTGTTTTTAATTGTCACCTGGACTGTCAGCCAGCTTAGTGTTCTCACACAGAAAAGTGCATTTATCTTCATGGCCACATCTGGAGCTAAAGTTGCTTATGCACATCTGCTTCTGCTTGCTGTCTCTGATAGCAGGCTCCTCTGAAATGCTCGGGATGCACTTCCAGAGGAGTCATCAGGAATGCTTTACACTTGAAAGTGCTTAATTTTTATTTAGATTCCCACTTCCCCCTCTTTAGGCTCTGGCAGTGGGGGGAAAATGGTCAATCTAATGAGCTTTGAATCCAGAGGCACTTGTTAGGTGGATATTTTTGTTGGTATGATTGGAAAAAAGTCTATTTGGTTTCTGAAATGGAAATTCAAGCCCTTTATATTTTTCTGAAAATTTAAATATTTCAGTTATATTAAAAGAATAAGTCCTCCATTGCTTTATTGATTGATATATGTGTGCTTAAGGAGAACACACACTATTTACCTCAATCCCCCACAATGTTTCTTTGATCTTTGTGAAAAGCAGGCAAAGAACTGACTATCTCAGAATAACTATAATTGCCTTCTCTCCCTCTTTAATATTAATATCAATCAACAATGGCTTTAGTGAAACTTTCTGAAACAGTTCATATAAAAATCACTGCTAAGTAATCCAAAGGACAATCAAATCCATTATAAAACCAGGTTGCAAATCCCCATCAGACCGCTGATATCAGTGGAATCTATTGTTGGTTTAAAATTCTGATAAGTTTAATAACTTTGGAGTAGCAGAGGTGATGGTATCAGTGTACAAGCTAGGATCCACTGTGCTGAAGTGGTAGGGTTCAGATTTCAAATAGCTTTTTTTCTGTTTAAGAACAATATTTTTTCCTCTGCCTGAGAAAGAGTTGCATGACCTACAATCCAGACTTTCTTTTTTTGTAAGATCAGTTGTTCATGGTTCATATTTGAAATTCCAAAAATTCTTGAGCTTAGTTCTACTAGTATCTGTCTTCCTACTGATTTTTTTTTTCTAATGTGGTTATTTGGGACCATTTTAGAACGTATTTAGAATGCAATGTATGTAATGTATGCTATCTTTATAATACCAACAAAGTGTTTTAGCTTTTTGACAAAAGATAATTAAAGTTCTTGATGATATTTTTTCACGGGCATTTTATTAGACAACATGACATGCCTGGGAAACTTCTGGCTTGTAACAGTAAATGTATATTTGTTGCGAATAGTCATGCCAAACCAAACTAATTTCTTCCAGTGACAAGGTAGCAGGCCTTTTGCATAGCAAAAGGAAAAAAAGGTGTTGAATACCTTTAGTAAGCTTTGTTATTGATTTGCACTATATTACCACAAGCAAACTACATTTAGTTGTAACTAGTAAAAGACACTTTCAGTAGTACTGGGACAGGACAAAATGGATGAGTAAACAAAGTAGGATGCTTCAGGGATCCATCGTGCCTAAAATACAATTCAATGTTTTCATCATTTACTATGATGACAAAACTGAGAATGTTCCTTCAGTTTTATACTCCCATTTAACTTGAGGAACAGCTGTGCAGGCAGCAGTTCAGGAAAGAATTCTGGGAGGTAGTGTGGATCAAAAGCTGAGCAGAAGATACCAGAGTAACACAACTGTCAGGAGGAGAGAGGAAAATGAAATGAAGGAGTTGGAAAAATGTGAAATTCTGATCATTGGTAAAAATGTAGTTGAAACATGGTGGCAAGTTTTGATTTAGAAGACAATCATGCGCCCTGCACATGACAATTGTGGCAATTGAATCCAGCATATGATGATAATAAGAGCTATTATGCTAAGTTTCACTGAGCACAATGTAATTTAGGGAGACCCCAGAGCAGGAATCCTAGGAGTGCATGAATTCCTTTTTAAATTTTTTTTTTTTTTCCTAAAGTCCTTTTACAGCACTGAAGTTGCTATTGGTTAGAACTGACCTTTTCCTTTCATATTTTATAGCTGTAGAGGAAAAAAAACATGACTTGAAATCCCAGCAGCCTTCAAAAATAATAGTTATCCTAAATAGCACAATAATGCAAATTAGTACAAATGATCAAAAATGTTCACTGTGTGATATCCACTCAAAGGGCTTCGGCAGCTCCAGGATTCCAGATTCCACTCTTTTACTCAACTGAATTTCAGGATAGAGGGTAAATGACTCCACAGTATTTATCTCTGTTCGCTACAGGCAGGTTTTAAAGTATCCTAATGATTTTTAATTCCACTGACTATTAAGCACCAAAGGACCAAGTTTCCTTTTACTTGCTGATTCTCCTTTCTTTAGGGCCATTGCTCTCCATGAAAATCCCTATGGCTCTTCAGACAGTTCTCACTGTGAAGCCACTGACTGCAGTTTTTGGGGAGAAAGCTGCTTTCATGATAGCTGCCGTCACTCTTATTGTTAAAAGTTGAGATAAAGGGATGGAAAATTATTATGAAGTTGAATCACCTGTTAAAAAAATATCAATTGCTAGTAATGCTAGATGCACGTACAAATTTTTTCAGTTACAGCCTTTTTACTGTGACACCAAAAAAAGAGCAACTTGCCATAAAAAGATCTGACTTTAAACGCTGGGTGTTTCGGACCTGGGGGAATTTTGGAAAGATCTAATTTAAGGAAGGTGAAAAAACTCTTAAAACAATGGTAAATAGTAAAAGTTATTTGTGGTAATGGCCACTGGGGAATTCAGAGTTTGGGACATTAGAAGCCAGTGAGATTGTTCTCTCTCTCACATGACAAAGGAAGCAAATGAGCTTAAAGCTTCCCAGTGCACTGTGCTTGCTGCCTCACCATTCCAATAGCCCAGCTAACCCTCAGAGCTCCTTCTGGTGCACAATTGGAGGGTTGGGCAGGCTACCAACTGGACCAGGGAATCATTTTCACCAGGAACTTTCATTTGTTGCCAAAGAACAATGAAATTCTTCTTTCTTAATGACATCCAGCAGATCCTGAACCTGCAATGGGTAGCAATGCCGCTGGAGAGGATATGCCAGGATTTCGCTGCTGCTCAGAGAGATAATTATAAATATATATATATATATATTTTTTTCTAATGAGCAGCTTGCATTCCTGTTTAGTAAATGCTAAGCTAGCCAGGCAGTGCAGTCCTACAGTTTAGTTACAGAAAAAACACCATGGGCATGCTTTCCCTGTACTGAGGCAATGCAGCAACTAGCAAAGAAGAGGATCAGCTGAGGGAGAGAAAGAAATGCTGGTAAAACAGAATAAAGAAAAGAGAGAGTAAGGGACCCAAAAAAAAATTAAACATAGGAGTAAAAAAGGTGTCCTCAGTGTATAGCTCCACATAGCTCTATATAAGGTCCTGCACTTGACATAAGTAAATTAAATCTGCTTTGCGATTTGGATCATGTGGGATCTCTCAGCACCTTTTGATATCTCAGTGAGTGGAGATGGTGAAAAGTGAAGAACAGTCTGCCTTGGGTTCTCATCACACCCCCTGAAGAAGGGAGCTTGGGCATTCCTCTCTTCGCCCTTGCTCATTCATCTTACATGAATGCCCACCAGAGTGCTCTGAGCTGCCCTCCATAGAGAAGAGCAGAACCTGTCTCCTCACCTGTCAAAGGTCCAATAAACTGCACTCAGCTGTCCAGGTGCCAGATACAGGTAGTCCTATGATAGCAGTGCCACGTGAGCTAAAAACCTTGCTTTTCCTTTAGCCAGCAGCAACCACTGGAAACAGACACAGCTCTTCCTGTTTTCATACTATCTGAAAACACATTGTGAAAATGACTATGCTGGTTCTTTCAGCTCTCACTGCTGGAAGGGCATTGTGAAGGAAGAGCATTATCTCATTCATATTAATACAATCTGTTCTGTTATTGCATTTACATTCTGTAACGGCTCAAATTCTGAATTGTAAGATAGATTTTTTTCAAGGTGTCAGATGTATCTGTGTCAAAAATGAGTGCCTTGCCCATGTCTTACTCTTCCTGAGCAAAGTAAGTGCAATAGTGAAAGTACATAAGTAATAACAAAAATACTTTGGTCTGTAATAGGCAAAATATTTTGCTTATAGAAACTTGATGGTATGAATCTTAGTTGTTATAGGATTAGGGCACAACTTCATGTATTTCCTTTTTCTTTCTTTCATGGAAAATTATTAACACACACACACCTCCTTCATACGAGCCTTTGATTAAATGTGTCTGCATGTTTAAACCAGTTTACAGCACTTGGGAACCCCTTTTGTTAAATTATATGCTGTGTGCTGTTAAAAATGTCACAGTGTTATGTGGACCAAATATAAGTTCAGTCTGTAGTTTTTTTCAATGATATCTGCCTTATAGGATTTATTTCCCAACTATAATAATACTTGTGAAATTTTCCTTTGCTCTTGGTGATGAGGAAGGTTTTATTCTTCCATCTGTGGTTACATCATTCAACTTTGCTTTCTCTGTCCTGTCTCTTTCCACCTACTACAGTCAGCGTCCTTGCTCCTGCTGGTGCAAGCTGTTGTCCCAGTCTGCTCCAGACTTTTAATTTGTGATTCTTGATGTTTATTTTAAGTTGTCCTTTGCTATAGTCTCCCTGGGAGTGAGTGGTTACAGCTGCTACTGGCTTTCCTGCCCTGCCAATCTTCCAAATTAATTTCTTTTATTCCCAAATTTCTATCTTTCTGGTACTACAAAGTAGATTGTGTTCCTGATATTATGATTTTTGTGAATAGCTTTATGCCTTTTACTGTATCAGTGAACCCCGGCATTGTTACTGCTGCTTGATCAAATGAGTGTGCTGACCTAGCAGCAATTTCTTTCTCCCTCCTGCATTGCTATTTTTGTTTCTTGCCATTCTAATCATTACTAAGTTTTGGGGTTTTTTTGAATCAGCTAATGCTGATTCATATAATTTTCCTCACCTCATTCCTGTCCCATGAACCTGCCACATTTGATTTGCTCAGCGATTTATTTGACTCCTCGGGCTTTGTGTGCATATACACATGTTTTATGTGGACTTTTTTTCCTCTTTCCCTAATGGCTTTTGCAAATGTGGCTGATTTCAGCCATACCCTAGAGAGGTAAAGTTATGTAGGAAAATGTAGTTTATACCTTTCTTGTGAAAACATACAGCAGTGAAAAAGTGTACCAGTGTAGGTGTTTCAATGCTTGTGTTATTGGACACTAGAGATGCTGTGCTGCAGAGATTACTTTAAAAGGCCTCAGAAGAGAGACACTTGAGATTGAGGCTCACACTTATGGCATGTATTCATGTGAAAAAAAACCCCTCTATTAGTTGCTATTTATTTTATTTACAGTTTCTATCACTGTAACAGAAGGCAGAAGTTTTGCTAATATGTATCTTTCTCAGTTGCCAGTATATATGGAATTTGTGTACAACTGCAGTGAAAAATTAATCATGTTCAATTATATATAGCTGTTTAAAAAAAACAATCTCTCTACTATGGTAAATAATGTAGGATATATATATTTTATTTCCCCATGAAGACTTGTTTACTTGATAGACCAATGTTTCTGCCTTTTTTGCATATACCTGAGAGATGCTTTTGATTCTTCTTGCTTTCTCCTTTATGGGCTTCACAGGCTGCTGTTGAACAGTTTTGTGCTATCCTGTCATAAATAAATCATGCTGGTACTTAACTGTTCTGTGTGACTTTTTTTTTTTTTACTGCATTTATCATATGAGTTTATTTTTATCTTTATCCTCGCCCCGCTTACCCCGTAAAAAAGAATGCTATTTGAATGGAATCTCTCTTCTTTGGCTCTATCTTGCCAGAGGTTATTCTACTGAGACTGTCAGTGGAAATGAATGAAGCTGAAAAGTCTGCAACAGCAAAAGGTTGCTGTAGTGTTTTAGTGTCATTCTACAGGCAATAAGGTCTTTTAGGGGTAAAATAAGTTTACAGTTCAGGCACTAACTGTAGTTATATTATGTCTCATCTGTGGGATACATTAAAAAATGGCTTTGGTTTAAGTGCAGATTTCCTGGCATGGAGAATACTGTTGACATGGTCGACAGCATCTGTTTGGACGAGTGTATTTCCAATTTCCAGAGCTCTTCAGAAAAGCTCTGTTACTCTAAGAGTTTCCAATATGGCAATGCTTATTTTTGTTTTGCCACATCTGGAGGGAATTCTTTTTATCATTCATTAATTTCAGTAATGATTATCTACACAGAAACTCAAGCATCTTCAGTGGGGTCACTTTAATTGGGAACAGTTGATTGACATAAAACAAGAGACATCCGGGTGAGGCTGTACAGTGAAAGGACTGTACAATCCAGAGGTCTTGCAAATGGAGGTGAGGATGACTGGCAGAGGGTATAATGCTTCTGAGAGGCACACCTTATCTCTACTACTAGACTTTGGCATTTTGAAATGGTCTGTCTTTCACAGCTTCCATCTCCTTATCTGTGTTAACATCAAGTGTAGATACCTTTCCCACAAGATTTCCCACTCAGTATTTCAGGCAAGAGTGAACAGTTCCACAAGGCACTGTGGTGACATGTTTGATTGTCCTTCCCTGCCTAAGTCCTGTTAATTACTTTCCTCAGCATTGTCTTTTTGGAGAAAGATAATACTTTGTGGCTGAAGGTGGGACTGTTTCAGATGATATGAAATAGCCATTAGGTATTTCCTGGTTTCTGTATTGTCAATAAAATCGTAAGGATTCTTTCCATCTGATGTCAGGATGCTCTCAAAGACCAGAGAATTCATTAAATGTGTTGTTCAAAACTATCATGCTGGAGGGGAAGATAGATAAAAATTTCATTGAGTGACACTCGCCTTTCTTAGCTTTGCTGTCTTTTGTCAGTGCAAATGAAGGAACTTCTTTCCTCCAGCCCAGGCTTGAAATCTAAACATACCTAAAAGTAAGATCTCTTTCTTTAGGAGAATAAATAAAAAAAAAATGAAAACTTAAAGTACCTGGAAGTGTGATGACTTCAGAATCTCTGAGAGGGATGTTCAAAC
The DNA here is from genome assembly GCA_013396655.1 of Campylorhamphus procurvoides. Lineage (NCBI taxonomy): Eukaryota > Metazoa > Chordata > Aves > Passeriformes > Dendrocolaptidae > Campylorhamphus > Campylorhamphus procurvoides. The sequence goes on from WBMV01005495.1 coordinate 738,457, forward strand.
AGTCTTCATTGCATGATAATTTTTATCACTGCTGACAGAGCGGAGTCATATGGCCATAGTACTATGGAGAGAAGAAATGTGGAAAAGAAAGGACTTAATATCACAGAAAGACTCATGTTTATGACAGCTTCTGAAAGCTGTTTCTGTAGCCAGTCAAAATAAAATTCTGATGCTAAATTGCCTCAGATACATTCACATACAATAAAAATTTGAGATGAAGAGTGGCATAAACATGTAGTATAAGTTTGGCTTCTGTAAGAGAGAAGTTCTTTTAATTTGTAATGCAAATCTCAAAAGCTGTATAATGAACATAAAGAGGAAAAAAAAAAATCATGACTTAAAATTACCATGAAGGAAATTGGTCTTAAATGGTGCAAGTAGGAACAATTTAAAATTATTGTATAATGCAAAAGATTCTTCTTCTATAAGAATGAAAATTGTGGAATGTTTACATCACAGTTTCTGAGAGGAGACTGGAAAGAAAATTTTTGTAGTGAATCTTGCCTTTCGACAACCCCCCTTACCACCAGGGCAGAGATCTGAAGGGACTGATTATTTCAAGGATGCCCTATAAGACCTAGCTCAGTCTCAGACAACTAACAAGAATCAAGCAATTTTCAATCAACAGAGCATATGGTGAATCTGTCTGTTTTGTAGCATGCCCTCTTGTAGTTAGCTTATGAAAGCTTTCCTAACCTAGTACAAATAAAAAGTAGCTGTTTTTTTAAGTTTTTTTTTTTTTTACAGCAATCAGCTGTAGTGTGCTTTGGTTTTCCACAGAGAATAAAAACTTTGCTTCACAGCAGATTATCACAATAAAGTATGTTGGCATTTCATTCAGTATTCTATGTTCCTCCACTAACTTATATGGTAGGGACCTAAGATATGCATTGATCACCGAATGTCCTTTTTCCACAATCAGTGGCTAGTTGCTGCTAAACTCTTGCTGTTGTGACTCGGAGCTTCCAACACTGACGCACTGTCATTCCCAACTGATTTGGGCAGGAAGCTGCTCCACTAACAGACCTTCTGGGAAGGGCAGTCACTCTGGGCCAAGCCAATAAGCTTGTGGGACACCTTCATGTAACTGACCACAGGTCACTAAAGCTCTTGTCTAGCTGTACCACAAGGATGACCTGATTTGCGATTTTGTATCTAGTTGCAAGGATGAAGAAAGGAAGTAGAAAACCATTAAATTGGGATGAAACAGCTTATGTGGGGGCATGGAAGTACACCTGCATCCTGCAGCTCACAACCCTTTTGGCATATGATGGACAGTTTTTGTGGCTGATACGTATGGAAATGAAATGATCTGACAGAGTATCTAAGTGGTAAATAAAATTCAAGTGAAATCTAAAGGCTGTGATAGCTGAAATAAAAAAAAATGGTGGCTCAACAAAAAAATGTGAATATAGGGCAGCTATCTTTTGGCAAATGCAAGGTTGTCTGAAGTCACTCTTTTTTGTTTGTCCTGAAGAATAAGTAAGGAAGAACAGGCACATGGATAACTGGTTTCACGTAGCTGATATGATGAAGCTAACTTTTGTTACAGTGTCTAAGCCCTATCAGGTTAGTTCAAATATTTCACTTACATGTTTGACCTAAAATAATTTTAAGCAAGTGCTTTAAATTACTTTAGAGAGTTGATATTAGTTCCCAAAGTCTTAATGCATTTATGATCAGTTTACTTAGTTTTTTAGTATAAGGAAAACCTTTGTTTGAACTTCAAATTTCTAAAGTACCTTTTTATTATCCTTGATCTGAGCTTCTATTCAAATACTCAAATATTGTTGGAATAACATTTTATCATGAGAAAAAATTTGACAGAACTGAGGGAGAATGTATCACTAGTGGAATCAACATAGTGCACCAAGACATACATAAATTATTTCTGAAAAAGAAATTGTTTTGAGAACGTCTCATTTTTTTCTAGAAGTTTGCATTGACTGCCAGAAATATTTCCAAATGCATTAAAATTGATACTTTCTGGCAACAGTTTTCATTTTGTTCAATTAATATTTTCTAACATTTCTCCCCCATCTTTGTCAAAAATAAAAAGTACGCAACCCCAAAATATTTTGTTAACAAGATCATGACCAAACCAATCTGACATCATTTGTGTTCAGGAACTGATACATATAAACAAAGGTTGATTTCATGTCACTGATCTGTTTGAAAGCTGGCTCAACATCTGTTACTATTTGGCAGAAGGGTACAGAATGTACAGATTTTAAAGCCTTGTAAAAAGATTTCATATTTATTTAATGATGGATATTTCGTTGTAATTACTAACTTGATAAAATTCTTCACCAGAGGATGAGGGAAGTTGAGACAAGCACATCTGCTAGTCTTGAAGATCCAACGAACTTCTAAATGAGATTTAAACTTGAAAGGAGTTCAATGTCTATTTTCATCCTCAAACCTGGAGAGGATAGTAATGGGCTGAAAGGGAGCACACTGTATTGCCATAAAATGTATCCCAGAGGAACCTTTATGATGGGTCTATCATCAGTTTCATTAGTCAAATGTTTTTGTTGGCAAAATAATGGGAAGCTGGCTGTTTTCCTAGCAAGTGGATACTACCATTTATGATACTTCTGCTTCTAATGATTATTAAAAAATACTTTAAAATATTCCTTCTCACAAATGATGGTAATTATGTAGCTGTAATTAGAATGGAGCAAGACTTCTGAAAAGACTGTGAGCAGCAAACACATTCTGAAAAATATAATTCATTAAATGGCAGAAAAGTGAAATTTTGAGCTAATAGTTGCCATCTTAAGTGTTGAAGGATTCTATTTGAGTTATTCTTAATTTGTTTACATTTGGGATACATTACTCTTTAAATCAGATATTAAATATTTAATGTAACTAGATGTTATCCTTAGTAAGTTTTGTGGTATCAAAATTTCTGTGTCTGGTCTATTCTGTAAGGTGATGAACAGATGATGTTAAAAGAGCTGGATACAGAAGTGTAGTCGCTCCACTAGCCCCAGCCAGCTTGTTGTTTAGCCTGGAAGCAGGTGGTGGAGCTGAGATCAGAGCCAGAATCATTAGTAGCATTTTGCAGTATCCCATGGGTGATAATCCTCTTTGCTTAGGGGTAGGTTGAGATCCCCTGCAAAAGAAACACGATGCTCAGAGCATGTACACTTCCCTGTGGAGTCCACAGCAAAGTGTCTTTGTCTTTCCTGAGGCTAACTGGCTGAACATCAGGTTCATATCTTTGTTGGCACTGGGGTTTCTCTCAATCCTGGGATAAGGCAAGCCACACAGCTGTCTTCTCAGTCAACTGAATTTACAAAATTAGGGATTTAAACTTAGTTTCTCCCTTAACCTACAGCTAGTGTGGCAGCCAGTGTTTCCAAGCAAAAGTGAAGGTAAAACAACAGCTGACATTTCTTGAAAAGGGCAGTTGTATGTCAAAAGAAGCCATTTTTATGGTAGTGTTTTAGAATATACCTGACCTTCAGTGTATTATAATGATATACAATTTAAATTTACAAAATTAAACAATGAAAATTGGAAAAGGGCCAAAATTTAGGCTATGAGCTCTCATGTGCCATGCATCATGGCACAATCTCTGCTCTCCATAAGATTTCTCATTCTCTTTTCCTTCCAGTATAATCTTTTGTGGATTTGAGCTTGACAGACTGAGCAAGCAACAGACACACCCCTTCTGGGTTTAGTTTCTTTCATGGAACAAATGCAGGGGAAACTGTAAAAGAACAAATCCAATACAAAGGGAACTTGTCAAGAACACAAATGCTAGGCAAGCCTCTGTTGATCATGTGCTAATTATAATGGAGTGATTTTCCCAGAATAATCTTAATTGCACCTTTTGAATCTGTTTTGCTATTATGTATGTTGCCTCTGCTCTAAATAATAGTTTTATTGAATTATGTTAAAAAGCCTTCCAATCTGAGAAATCTACAGAAACATGGCTTCCCAAACTTTTTCTGGAAAACCATGGCTTGTCTCAGGATACTAAGTGAATGAATACATTTTGCGTGAAACAAAAACAAGGCTTTGAAAATTTTGGCATCACTGACAGAAATTTTTAATAGCTAAGTGAATGTAAACAGAAAAGGATTGGAGCCTTTTACCAAATGATATAATAGAACCTTTTAGTAATGATATTCCTGTTTTTTTCAACTTTTTAGTACATTTGTTAGTAGAAAAGTTATTTAAACTGTCATTCCCTTCCACAACCAAATTCTTTAGCAGAACAAACATGAATGTTTCCTAGATACTTTCAGCCTACAATGAAAGAAAATAAAATTAAATTGAAATATTTTAATTTCAAAAGCACAAACAGTTGATGCTAAAAGTGAAAATCGTCATTCCCAAACATGGTGCACATCAATTTAAGTTTAATTAAAAGTAACAGCATCAATAACATCTTGATGCTTGTCAGAATATTGAAGAGTTTGTTGGCAGATGCTGGGAATACAGCAGTAATTATGAACCTTTCCCTGTTGTATCATTTCACATTTTAATGAAATCACACCATTTATAGACTCTTCAGGTACATTTAGGTCCACAGCCTATTGTGCACACAACACAGCATGCGCCAACCTGTTTTCTTAGGTGAAATCTATGCAAGTCTAAAAATAACCCTATGAACATATGTGCTACAGTACTTTGAGGTAACCTTTGTTTTCTCTCAACTTAATGTAATAAATCAAACAAGCACATGCTGTTGCAGCTCCTCTTGCATAGTCGTACATCACTTGTCAGTGTAAGAAGGAAAGTTCTGATAATATATAATTTGTAGAAAACACTCATGAATTTTTACCTGTCTTTAATAGCAACCCAAAGTGTCAGCAGACAAACAGTATTTTTTCTACCAAGAGCTCTGACTGAAGGCTTCAGCTTCTTCAATCAAAGAAAAACACTTCACTCAGTCCTGGGATAGATTTTTTAGTAAGCCCTGGTCAGCAAGCAAATAATGAAGTTCATGGTCTAATAAGGAAAGGGATTTTTAGCTTCATTGCTCATCTGTTGGAAAAGAAGAGTTACGTGAAGGGACATGAGTGTAGAACCTTGGTGCAGCCTCTTGGACAGCACTGGTGCTGGTCACAGGTGAGGAAGTCAGGCTGTTGTGTCCTGACTCTCCCTCCCTGTGGGGAGTGCCGATATTGGCAGATTTTTTTGTCTCCTGTCAAAAGGTCACAACACAGAGGGGTGATGTATTACATATAAATGCCATATGGTACCGCATGATAATACTGTTGTAATTAAAAATAACACCTGAACACTGTAAGACTACTTTGGATTGTGCTTTTTCAATCTATCCCATTTGCAAATTTCCCATTGCATTTTATTTTGTTTTCATTGAAACGAGACAAGCTGAAATTTTTATAACATGTGAATCACAGTAAATCACTAGAAATACTGAAATACAGGAGGCAAGTAAACAAACACATCTATTTTAACACAACCAGTAATCCCTTTACTGTAAATTATGTCAAGCATATAAAAAGACAAGGTATTTCACTCAGACTATTTAATCCCTTTCAAGATAACTTTCTTAGGTGAGGCTAAAATGTTGTATGTAAAATGTTAATACAAGTTATTCTGCTTTTGTTGCCTGTGAATTATTCAGATAAGAGTATTGGCTATGTGAAGTCTGGAAGTTCACAGAAGAACCTTATCTAACTACTCTGACAGTCGATCATTAGAACCTTTAAAAAAGCCTAATGTGCTCTAGTGCTGTAACTCAGCGGATTGCAGTAACACAGCTCAACGTGAAACTTTTGCACTGTGAAAGATATTAACACACAACTACCCTTTTTCTTATGAAGAGAGGTGTTTGCAAATCACAGTTACATCCAGTAAAGTAAATTATTGTGCAAAAGCCATATTGAAGTCTTCTTTGAGTTTTAGGTGTCTTTGCCTCAGCTGAAACACATGCCTTTTTTTGATGCTTGGCATGGCATGCAGGTATAAAACCAATTCATCAACAAGCAGTCTTTTAGCAATTAGGTAACCATGTCTAGATGCATCACAAAATGATTAAAAGAGTGTAGTGATCCAAGACTTGACTCGGCATAAGAAGAAACAGTTGACTGGAAACAGCAGTGAGGTGGTGGAGGCTGGGGCTATACCCCTTGGTTAGGCAGTCGTTTTCACCTTTCCGATCTTGTCCTCCTTTTGTCTGGTTCTCATTTTCTTCAGGGCAGAGGTCACCTGCAGCTGTGTGTGTGTTGTAGTACATGACATTGCACATTGGGGTCGTGAGAAAGGGGAAGTGTTAAATCATATCCCTGCAATATAGCGTATGATATACATTATATATAATAGATATAGATATATAGAGAGTATGATAGAGATAATAAGGGTGCTAAGAGGAGATGGAAGTTATGGTGTTGTGGGTTTTTTTGTTTGTTTTGTTTTGGGTTTTTATCTCCTATAACAGTCACTTGTGAAATGTGAAGACAGAAATAATTTGGACGATAGAGTGCATGTGGATGGATAGGTTTCTAGAAGAAAGATGTAAAGGCGAAAGAAAAGGTATAGCAGAGGGAAGTTAGAAAGTTATAAAAAGGAGAACAAAGTCTGTATTTCCCATGGAAGGAAAAATGACTGAATTTTTATTGAAAATTACTTCTAAACATTTTCATATCTTTACTCCCTGTTAAAGTTGGGAGAGTTGTGGGGGAGAGCAGTAGCAAGTTTAGGACAGAACTGAAAAATTAGCACATGTTTTGGTCCACTTTCATGTGTAGTATCTTAAGTTTTATTTTTAATGTAACATTGCACATGGCACACATAAATGAGGATGGTCATAATGACCTGTCTCAAAAGAGGGAAGAAGCCTTTTGGACAGCTTTTCAGCCCTCTAGATGTCCTGTGATCTAGCTGTTTGAGGTAGTTCTGCAGGCTAGTTTCCTGCTCTCTTAATACCACTCTCCATTCAAGCCTGTTCCAGTAAACTCCACTATAGCAGGGTTCAGCTTGTTATGAAAGCTGAATGCACTTACCTTTCAGAAAAAATGAAAGTCTCAATCCTTTCAAAAGCTACCAAACATGCCACACTGTTTCCTGGCTTGCATCCAAGTCTGCCCCTGCTTCTCAGAAGCACGGTGGCATTTTGGTTAGTCAGCAGGAGACAAACTTCAGCCCCAAAGAGCCAAGGAGGCTCCAAATACAGATCCCATTGTTTTAAACTGCATTCAGAAGTCTAAAGATATTATCTGTACACACACCCTGTTTCCTTAACCTATTGCAAGAAATTGTCTTGTTCACTGTATCTAGCTACTGGATTCAGCTACCTGATTTTTATTTCTCAGGTGTCACCACACACAAATCTCTTTGAGTATGCAGGTCCAGGTTGTTTATCTGGTTCTGATTTCTCAGTATCTGAATTTCTCTGAATAATTAAAGGACAACAAAAGGGGAAGAGGAAATCACAACTCTGTTTCTAGGCTTTTTGTCATTCAGATGCTAGCTTGGATATGTTTTCTGGATGCTGCTTGTTATGCCATGGTGCTCCTTTTACTGTGCCTTTATAGTTCATGTAATGATTTTCTGTGGTGTTTCTCTTGATACCTGGAAACAGATTTTCAGGAGCAGATTAAAGGTAAGTAAAATTGTCAGAGGCAATATGCAGTAATTGCTTTGTTCTTCAGAGAGCTTAAAAGAAGTGGCATACACTCAAATGAGAATCTTCTTATCCAGGATTTTCTATGAAAGTGAGAGATAATAAAGAAGGGCTAATAGAAAAGTTTGTTTTGAAAACCACTCAAAACTGCTTCAGTACACAGTATTATTACAAACCATTATTGCATATAACTTGCTAGAGATGCATGAGCGAGTTAAAAGTGGGTTTGGACATGAATTATGCCTCTTGGTAACATCTGCTATTCAAATAAATATTGGACAGTATTTGGGTGTGAAAAATATGGAGGAAGGAAAATGGAAATTTGCAAAGAAAAGATGGAAATATGACTATACAATAAAACTGTTGTAAGGGAGTGGCAACAGGGAGAGTGCTAAATGCAGGAAAGGACATAAAGAAGGCATGATTATTATTTTTATTCATTTGTTGAAGTTTATATGCCTCTCCAGGAACATAACAGAAATGTGCAACTACTTTGAAACTCTGCATCATCCCTCTAGTACAAAAGAAACAAAGGGTTCTTGAAAAAATGAATGTTCAGTTGTGCAAATAAAGGTTACATGGATGTGGTTCAGATTGCAGATGACTCTGGTAATGCAGTGCATGATGGTGTCTTAAAGATCATCAGTCTGAAGGCTGTGAAGAGGGCAGAATGCTAACATCAGCCAGGGGAGAAGCAGAGTCTGTAAATGTGTGTCAGGAAGAGTAAACTCTCTTCTTAAATTATGAAATGTGTGCAAGTTTTCTTTTGCACTATCAAAGAGAGACCATAAAATGCTTCCTGAATGTTGCACTATGCTCATGTTAGGCTGAAAAAGAAAATGCCGTGGTGGCTTTATAACTTCTGTTAACTCAGTCTCCATTTACAAATGAAAAGAAGTTACATTGCAAATGTGATGTCACCAGTTTTTGTACTGCATGTATTTGTGTAAGTTTCTGCATATGCTTTGTATGCGTCTTAAAAACCGTATACCTGATGAGATGGGTTGCTGTCATGTTACCAATTATGTGATATTAAAAAGAAAATGCCAATATCTAGATATAATTGACCTTATTAAATACTCTTGTTTTATTTCAAGATTTCTTATCACTCAGTAGCTCTCTAACATTTCTCCCCATTATTCATATATTGACAGAGACACTCATAAAATTTTTGTCTTTATAGGTATATGCTTTCTTTGTTTGATTGCTTTTGCCTTTTTTAATTTTATTTTGCTGTTTGCTGTCTGTCAGGGATTGGGTGTTACAAGTATTCAAAATTACATTTAGGAAATGTGCAAATTGCCTGGAGAGCAGTAGAAAGGTGTTGCATCCATTTCTTTTTGTAACTGAATAAGATAACAAGGTCACAGCTTTCACCTTGAGTGTCACCAGGAATTCAGGGGAGGGGGCTGGTGCAGTTTTCATATAGGTCATGTAATTATTGAGCATTTGAATGGCTTGTGTGAGCTGTCAGGGGACTGGATGGTCGGTGTTGGTGGCCAGCCAGTTACTCAACAAACAGGATGTACACTGGTACCAAGGTGGGTTGAGAGTAAGCTGGCATGTGAAGTGCTTAGCAATGTTTGAGAGATGGTATCAGCTGCTAGAGGGGAGCTGTCCTGTGACTCCAGAGATCTCATGCCTGTTTCTGATTTTGTTGCCAGTCTGCTGGGTATCTGTCACTGGCAAATTGCTTTTCCTGCCTATGCTGCTGCACTTCAGCAATTTATATACCCTCTGTGTTAAAAAGGGAGCTTTTGCTGGTATGGATTGTCACACACTGCGCATGTACACAGTTCATTTGTGTCTCGCTGTCATGTCCTGTGCTGCTGTTAGCTGTCAAAAATCCCAGAGAATTTTTAACTGTCAAAACCTTTCATAATTCCCCAGTAGAATATTTTGCTGTGGTCATCCCTGTTTTGGGGCTTCTGCCTGCTTCTTGTCATTCTGTGCAATTACCAGCCCCACTACCATTATTTTTTAATATGCATGTGCAGACATACACACCTCACAAATTTTTGCTCATTGCTTCTCACAGGGTTTCCTTCGTTGCATTCCTCTTGCAGTAGAAGTGCCTCCCTCTCTGAAGGCTAATTGCTTGTGTTTGCTACCTACTGCTGAGGCTTTTCATTTGAAGGATTATCAGACTTCACTAAAAACGTTTTGGCTAGAAAGCTAATTATAGTGGCAGCCAAAGACTGCCCAGGTTACAAGGTTCTTTGCATCCTGGACATCCAGGTGTACCCTGATCTGAATGAGAAAACCTCTATGATGAAAGGGGTCAATGAGTCTGAGTTGAAATAACTTGATGGAAGTTGATCCAGTTGTTAATGAGCTTCCATAAGGAAATTTAATTTGAGGGCTCTTTGTTTCCTTCACTTGTGTAATGGAGTGACGTGTGAAATGGAGCAGATAGAAGATAGGAAAAATAAGAAAAAAGGAGGAAAGGATTTTGCACCAGCTGGGCAACCTGTTTTGATTTTGCTTTGAGTTTTTTCTTATTTTTTCTTAGGCTGGCTTTAAAGAAGCAGATTTAAGTCTAGTATTGAATTATTTGTAATTTAAATTTATTTTAGTTATCATCAGCTGCAGAAGTACATAGAGCACATTAATTTTTTTTCTTCGAAGTTCACTGGTAATGTAAATGCTGGGGTGGGGACCATCTCACTTTGAGAGAGAACAAATAAGTTTTGAAGTTTCTACTGAACTGGAAGTTTGAAAATAATTGACTTTTGAGTAGATATGCAGTGTTCTTTCAGGTTTTTAACACTTGATTTTAAAATTAATGGAAAGAAACAGTTGAAACAGCAAGAAGGTTGTCTTAACAGCACAGCTATATGTTTGATACAGCACTGGAGCCTTAGAAGTCCTATTTCTCTTGCTGAAAACTGTAACTCGGTGGTTTTACCTGAAGTGGAGCATACCTCAGGAAATTTTAGTTTTCACTTATAATGATATTTATTAGCTATTCAAGTGACTGCTCTCTCCATTTGATGCTTAATGCTTCCTTAGAGAGTTCAGAGAGAAAGATGAAGTTTTTTATTGTTGCTGTATGAGTCTGCCCTTGGTGGTATCTGATTCCTTCCTTAGCTAAGCAAATCAAAAACCCTTATGTGACAGTTTAGGAGTCTCAGGGAACTGCTCCTGATGACAAAAGTATTGTATAAATAGAAAAGCAGAAAACTACCTGCAGGTTGGAAATTTGTGTTTCCATCCCTATAACACAGTTTCACAAGTGAAAGGCAAGGAATTACCAAAGGAAAGAAAATATGAAAGTGTTAATAACACCCAAAGTATTAGAAATTTATCTGGAAATAGTTCTAGAGAATCATGTGAAAAAGTTTATTCTGTCAGCATGCTGACTGTTTCTGTAGAGGAGAGCGAGGCTGATTACATATTAGAAGGCCTTAATTGGCAGCCATCTGAATGAGGTATTCTATTCAGAACTAAAAAACTGTAAAAAATGTCCCTCCCTAGACAAAGAGTTAATATAACTTTTTGGGTCTCCTCAAAAAGTTGTCACTTAGAGAATGAGCTGCTTTGTGACTCCTGTAAAAGATGAAAAATGCATGCTTCTGCTTGGAGCAGAAGATAATAGGAAAGTGGTATCTGTGGTTCGCAGACTGGCGCTCCTTGCAGAGTGAATGCACGCTTCCTTGACCTTCAAACTCAGCTGGCTGAAAGCACTTGCGTAAAGAAAATGGTCTCTTCACCATAGATCAGGCAAGGATGGTAGGCGTTTTTCAGTTATTCTATAGTACTTATTAATGGAAAAATAACAGCTCAAAATAATTTTCTAAAATGTTTGGATAAAATAAGCATAACAAAGAAGGACACTGCCTTATTGAGGCAGTGTCAATAAAGTACACATTATCAAGACAGCTGAGATACAGTGGTCCAAAGCTGGAATTTCTGTTCAGTAAGAAACCTGGAGAGCTGGTGTTTTATCTATATCTGAAACAAATAGTACCTTTTGAAAGGTTTTTGAAACCTCTTCTTGTGTAGTTATTTGAAAATGATGTATTTATTATTGTGCATATGACATAGTTTCTGAAACTGCAAAGCTGAGTTCTCAAAGTTCTTGAGATTAGAAATTAAGATTTAGTCTTCCTTAGTATACATGTGTCGTGGGTTTATCTGGTTAGGTTTTTTTTTTATAAGAGGAAGATTGGCTTCTGTTGGAAGCCTCTGGAAGTTTCCCTCCATCCTATAGAGCAGGGCCAATGAGGGCCAGCTCCGAGGAAAGCTTCCTGCTTTTGAACCATTAAGTTACGCCCCTGCATGAAAACATATTTAAGAAGTTGTGGTGCAGTTAGAATTCGGCAGCCATGGATTAACATCACAACGCAGACATCAAGGTCAGTGCAGGAGGAGAAGAGGAGAAGGAAGGGGGAGGGACCCCATAGATCACGGAGAGGACTTAAAACTATTATTCCCTGAACACATTGGTGATGACCGTGGTGATTGCAAGTTGTCCCCTCGAAGCNCTAGGGGTGGTGGTGGAAAAGTGTTTCTAACCTGTTTTTATTTCTTAATTTTAGTTTTTAGTTTGTTAGTAATAAATTTAAGCATTATTCTAAGTTCTGGTTTGCCCGCGGTATTAATGAAAGCTCTTCTTTCGGTTGTTATCTCTAGTCGTAAATTCCTAGCTGGTTTTTTTTCCCCTTCCCTCTGGAAGGTGAAAGGTGGGGGGGGGAGGAAGGCCTTGAAGGAGTTTTGCTGGACACCAGGCATTTATCCAGGGTCAAACCACCACAACATTGTCTAAGCTTCCAGTGCCTCCACAGTTTGGTATCGGAAAGATAAAATCCTCTGGTATTCTGCACAACAGGGGCTGCCCCGGAAGAGCAGACTTGGAAAGCCCAAACTCTATCAGGTTGTCTGGGGCCTGTCTAGATTTTTTTAAACATCAATGGCAGCATAGGCATTTTTAGAAAGTATTTCAAATTCAGTTAATTCCAAATTTTCCAGTTAAATTTGTTTCACCTGAAAATTCCCAGGAGCATGTGGGTTACCCAGACCTTCATGATTTATGAGTGCAGAAAACACATTGCTGCATCTGTATTTAAGTTATTAGTCTACAACTTTTAGCTCACCAGTCTCAGTGGAAATCTAATTCTGATGTTTTTCAAAATTGCACATGACTGCTTTTGGGTCATACCAATATCAGTGCTAGTTCAGCCCTGTACCCTAAAAAATTGCAAGTAGAAAGATATCCATTTTCCTCATTATCTGAAACAGAGGCTATGTTACCTTCAATATGGAAACCATAAAGGCTGTTGATGGATAAGGATGTTCCATTTTTGATAAAAATGGAGAATGTACATTGACAGCTTTTTTTTTTCTTATGTAAAACAACCACACGAGAGAGAAAAATGCATTGAAGGTACAGAACAAAATAAGCCAACCTATAGGAGAAAAAGTAGAAAACACAAAAATAGTTTTAGGAACACATAAGCTAAGAAACTGGAGTGCAGATTAAGAAATTCTGCAGAAAAATAAAACAAGGACATGAGATCAAGAAAACCATGTCTTATGGGTATTTTCAGTCTGATGTAGCAGAGTATTTGCAGAGTCTGATGTACCCTGAACCACTAGGCAACTTAAAGCAGGTCCTGGGGTTCTGTTATTGCCTTCCTGCATGTCATTAGCTGAAAACAAGAATGTGAGAATTTGTGTGATTTTTGTTACTGACATTACCAAGAGAAGAATTCAGCCCTAAAAACAAGTCCTGAGGTTCATCATGTATCACAGAGAGCCTTTGTATCCACCCCTAATTTGGGATAATGCCACAGATTGCTGTTGAGCCTTAAAGTTGTTGGTAGGCTTTTGCAATCTTCTTTCTGTGTGTGGTGATTCTTTCCACTCCCTTGCAGTTAGTCTCTGGCTTTGGTTGTTGTTTTACAGGTTTTTCTTGTTAAATGTTTTCTAACCAGCCATGAATCGTCATGTGTTACTTTGTCTGCTTTCCACTGTTCTGAGGACCTCTTTATTTATTAATGAGAACAATAGCAGACTGAAATGCGTGGCCTTTTCATATTCATTGTTTGGAAAGCACATTATTCCAGGCAACATTGCACCTGTGTTATAAATTAAGTCTTTAACACGCACTTAACATGCATACAATGAATAATAAAACTAGTGTTCATTTGGTGCCAATTTAAAAATAATGTATTTACACTCTGTGTGTTTTAATATGTGGCTGAATCTGAATAAGACAATGAATTCCTTTTATCTTGCAATTAAGCCATTTATTTTATACCAGTGTTGCTCACATGACAGAATTTACACAGGATAAAATAAAACGAGCTCAGGATCAGAAAACTGTCCCTGTGGAGAAGAAAAAGGTTATTTCTAAGTCACCACATTCTGGTTTAAAACAAACAGTAACGGGAAAGTAGAAAGTGAAAATGGATTTACATCAATATTAAGAATTAAGAGTTCACACAGGAAAGCTCAGGCTGGATGAAAATCATACCCTGGCTGAAGAAATGCAATAAGGCTGTAGTTAAGGAAAAAAAACCCAGATTCGTTTCTGCCACTGACATTTATGACCGAAAAAATAAATAAAATTAAATGTTCTTCCATCCTGCAGAACTCAGCTGGCAAGGGACCCTAGAAATACTGGGAACTCGTAATAAACTCTCTAGGTTAGTCTTGTATGTGGCTGGAAAGTTCAGTGCTGTTATTTGTGAGAAGAAAGAGTACAGGGGACTATTTCACTGTTGGAAACTTTCACTTCTCAAATACAGTTTGAAGAACAAATGCCACTAACAGTGGTAGGCAAAAAACATGTTGGTGAGATGACAGCTTGCAGATTTACTCACCAAATGGTCACTGAAAAAAAACCAAGAGGAAGGTCCTGTACCAGGTCTATTTTGGACTTCTAACTGGGTTGTTGCAGAAGGTAACCTTAGACCAACTGACCACATTTAGAGAGTTTAAATTAAATGGAAAATAAAAGTCTGAAAGTTTATGCATGTGACAGTCTGAAGGCAGTTGAACTAACTGGATTTCCTTCAAATTGAAGATATAACAAAATATGTAAAGTCTCTATTCCTAGAAAGAGGACAGTTCTTTTAGAGACAGGTTCTAGTTTTAGCATCCTCATCCACGCAAGCATTCATGTCTATGTTGGCCTATTCAGCATCACCTGACTAATTAGTTAAGCAGTGAGTCATCAAACTCTGTTAATAATATTGAATTGGTTCAGATTTTAGACATGAATGTTGGCTGTAAATAACTGTAAAGGACATTGTTGCTGCTGATTTTGGGGGAACCTGTTCCCATTCCCAAAACTGCTAAATTTTTCCTTACCTAGTAGAGTACCTCAGTGTATATTAACTCATACAAAGCTTATGGTGGGAGGCAACATGGAGCATGATTTTTCTTTTTTTTTTTTTTTTTTCTTTTTCCCCTCCAGTTTGTTTAGTTTTGATTGCGTATTTCTCAAGCTATAGTTTGTTTCTGGTTTCAGGTAGGGCCTGGGCTCTTCCACCAACTGCTTGCACAATGATCAGGGGAAAAGGTGTAGAAGTGAAAGCACAGGATATCTCTCAAGGACCTGACTGCCTGTGTTTGCAAGGTTGACTGTAAGAGCAGTGAGGCTTACACAGCTGTACGTCCAGTCAGCAGATGTGCTGTGTATTGCTGGAACATGTTGGCTGCCTTCTTATTCCTGAAAATACTTGACTGAGGTAAACTTTGTCCTTACTGTGCAGGTATTGCTCAGATGTGGCTATTATGTCTGATGGCAAGTTAAGGAAAAGGGCTGCTCTGCTAACATGGGATTGCAGGTGCGATACAAACCTTATGCAAGTCCTTCAAAGACTTCATTTTTTTTTCTACCTTGCACACTTGAAGTGGCTAATTATCAAAGTGGCTGGCATAATTCAAGCACCTGCTCTCAGAAACTTAATAAGTACAGTTAGAGAAACTGCTGTGCCATATAGCCCTCAGCACAGACAACCCTCCCATGTGTCTTGCTTGTAGGTACTCTATTTTTGTACAAAGCACAGTGCTGGGAATCCTTTAGTGTGAGTGCTTGGAAAGGCTTTCTGCTCTCCCAGGGCTCTGTTCCCTGGTGCAGCTCATGCTGCTTCCCCACTGCTGAGCAACGGGGCAGGCAGGGAGTCCACTCCTGCTGGCTGCTGCTGGGCTGGGCAGAGGAACCCAAGCCCAGGCATCCAGCTGCTCTGCTCCTGCCTTCCTGCAAGGCATTGTGGGACCTTGGATAAATTTTTCATGATCCTTTTTCTCTTCTTTGTGCTACTTCTTTTTTTGTTAGGTTGAAAGCTCCCAAACTTTGTATTATCTTGATATACTGTGATGAATACAACAGACCCCTGAACTCTTTTAGGTACTCCAGTTTCTACTGCAATGTGAATAATTGCAAAACTAAGCTCCATATGATGCCATTTATTTTCAAATACAATTTTCTTATGGAAGGAAAGGGCAACTAACACTTCAAAAGACTGTATGCTGTGCTATGGTTCTAGTGAGGATATTGTCAAATGTCCCTGAGGGCTTTTGCACTTCTCCTGCTTAATTTTTTTTGCTGGTAAGTGGCTGTATAGAAACAAGCTTTTCATAACAGCTGGTTGCAGCAAGACTCTGTTCTTACCAGTAGCTGAAAGAACACTTATGTTGGCATACTGGTATGCATAAGGAATAGGCAGCTTCTCACCTTGGATGCTCTATACTTGTCTTGCTGTTTACCAAGATAATTCAGTTCTAAAGTAAAGTGTATTAAATATTAAAGGATATTAAGTTAGAGTTTTACAAAAGACTAACTAGCAATTTATTTAAAAAAATATCCCAAACCAAAACCTGTTTACCTCTTGTAGGAGTGGTGGGGAATGAGGAAGATTCTCTGATATAGTACAAGTGCCAGTAGCTATTAGTACACTCTATAAATACATTCATCAGATATTCTGAGGCACAATCTGTAGGGCAAACTGGTAATTTTCTATGTAAAAAATAAGCAGGTGATTGTGTATCCTTCAACATGCAATAGCTGCTTGGCAGGCATGACCCAGTAACATTTTAAAATGCTGTTATGAGATAGTGTAGCATTCAGAGAACGTGTGTGTTGGTGGTGCTATTTGTGTCTGTCCCATGTCATGTTCCCCCTCTCCCACAATTTCATTGTAATCAAAGATGCAGGAGAGAATTTTGCTGTATACTTTTGGAAAACAATTTCAGACTAATGTGAGTGAGATGAAAAATATTTTCTATTGTGTGGTTATCATTCTGCTTTCCCATGAACAATTATAAAGCAAGAAATCCATTCATTTTTTTGCATAGTACAGGTTTTAGAATTCTGTTTAAAATCCATTTACCTGGTTATTGAAAAAACGTTGGCAATTCCCTAGTAAGAATTTGAGCTGTATTCCTGTGAATCAGTGCTGTGTAGGGGTGGGAAAAAATCCAGCAGTACTAGATATATGTGTTAAGTTACAAAATCGTGTAGGGAAACTTAGGAAGCAAATGATTGACAGTGTTGGCCTTTAAAAGGCACAATTAGTCTGTAAAGTTACCGCCTGTTGAGGCTTGTGTTTCCAGTTTGTCTCAGGCTGCTGCTGTTTTTGTCTTGTCTTACTGCAGAGTCAAAAAGGAACCAGTGAGTGGGATTTGATTGTTTGTACATAGGGTGGTTAACAGTGGGTAAGGGTTTTTTTCCTCCTTCTTGAAGGAAGCTTTGATTTTTTTTGAACAAGAAGCGAAATCTTTAAGGTGCATCATGAAGAAAAAAAATCTCCAATCATGTGGTTTTTAACACTCTACATAGTTATCTTGTGTTGTATCAGAGTGAGCAAAGAAAGATGTAGTGCATTTAATTGCACAAAGAGGTCAGAAGTAGAATATACCAAAAGTAAGGAATCAGAATAGGGTAAATACATACACATAACATCCCGCATTACATATGAAATGTGAAATTTAAGTGCAGATAAGGTGGACTTAAACATTTGGAAACTTGTACTGACTGTCCTCAATCCTGTGTGGGGACTGTTAAATGTGAAGGCTGCTGAGCTTTTAATTTAAAAAAAAAAAGAGGTCCTTTTATCTTCGGACATTTCCCTGAGAAATCTTCTGCTGCTTTTTGATTTACTTAATACTTCCACTATTGTTTTGTAAGACTCTAAAATTCTTCTGTGCAAACTCTACCTTTATCTTTTTCTGATATTTTTGATTTGTGCTGGAAACAGGGTTGATAATACAGAGATAGTTTTGTTATTGCTGAGCAGGACTACCCAGAGCCAAGGCCTTTTCTGCTCCTCACTCCACCCATCAGTGAGGGTGCTGGGGGTGCACAAGAAGCTGGGAGGGGACACAGCTGACCTAAAGGGACCCAAGGGATATCCCATACCCAATCATGTCATGCTCATTGTATTAAAGCTGGGGGAAGAAGGCAGAGAGGGACATTTGGAGTGATAGCATTTGTCTTCCCAAGTCACCGTTGTGCACAACTGAGCCCTGCTCTCTTGTAGATGGCTGTTCATGGGAAGTACTGAATGAATTCCTTTGCTTTCATACCCAGTTTTGCTTTCCCTATTAAACTGCCTTTATCTCAACACATGATTTTTCCAGCTTTTACTTTTCCAATTTTCTCCCCTGTTCTGACATGAGGAGAGTGAGTGACTACATGGGGCTTGGTGCTGGCTGGGATAAAACCACAACACCTGGAATGAACTCTTGTCCTGTCTGAAGTTCCTTGAGCTTTTCCCTGGAAGGCAGTATGCTCACCTGTGTGATGCCTTTCTTAGAGTCTGTGCAATGCAGATGTATTCCTTGAAGCTGTAGCAAATACAAATGGCATAATGTTTGCTAGCTTTGTTTAAGATATGTTTTTCAGTTGCAGAAACAAGGAGCTACTTAGGACAGATATCCTTGTGCTATTTCTTCTCAATTACTACACATGAATTTCTTTATTCAAGAATTAAATGTACAACAGTAAAGCTATGGGTATTTACTCCAAGTGATTTTTTCATGTTTCCACTGATGTTTTTAAACTTTCATAAAAAGCTAACACAAAAACTCCAGAACAAAACATCCAGTTTTAATCTCATGACACCAGTGTTTATATTGAAAAATAAAAACAGTGCCAAAACTTTCAAGCTTATACATAACACTTTATATAGTATAAAATGAAAAAGCAAACACTGCTGTCAGTTTATATATATAATGGAAATTGTCAAAAGATATTGAGAACTAAGCATGTTAGAAAATAATGTTTGTGGAGCCCCAGTCAGTAACTGGGATACAAGGAGCTTACATAAGCCTGTGTATTTTATTAATGCAATAGTTTGAGGACAAGTTACCTTGTGTGGTGTGAAGAAGTGAAGGATGAGGATTTGCAGACAGCTGTGCTGCATGTGCCTGTGCACCCCAAGGAACCAGCATCTGCTCCTTATGGTGAGGACAGGATTGGGCTACAGCTCTACGGTGTGCTGGCTGGCAGCTGAGGTGAGGCAGTGCCACAGATCCACTGAGCTTCTGGCAAACCGGGCTGTGCCAGAGTGCACCTGCCTTGGGCACGGAGAGCAGGAAGCCTCCCCCAGCCCCAGCCTCCCAACCAGCGCTGTGGAGAGCTGGGTGATGGCAGATGGCTGAAGATGAACCAGGATTGTTTTGCAGCAATACCATAGACCTATATTTGCTACTATTTGTTGGGGTTTTTTGTTGTTGTTTTATTTTATTTCTGGGATATACCTCATTTAATTAGCATTTCTCTATTAAACCTTAATCTAAGCAAAAACTGGAATAGAGAGAAAGTAAGAAACCCTATACATAAACACTCATGTTGAAGTGTAGACACTGACAAAATTCAGGCAGCTCAAAATAAGAGATGACACTTTTTCCTTAATTTGTACCAGTGGGAAAACGGATGCGAGGGGATGTAAGTTGGGCACAGAGAATCAGCTGGGGTTTGTGTTCCTGCACACATCCAAATGTTAACAATGAACTTAGTCTTTGAAGTTTTCATAAAAAACTCAAATTCTTAAGGAAGTTAAATATAAATCTCTTCTGTGAAAGTATTAATTTGATAACCAGATTTTACATTAATTTTTAAATGTAACTTATTTAACTTATCTGGTTTAGGGCATTTATTTTGGGTTGTAAGCATGGTCTTTAGCAAGCTTGTTAAAGAACAAGTAAATATGATGCATATTGTGCATTTTAAAATATATAAATCAAAATTCCAATGCAAAACAGTAACTCTGGTTGACCTGTAGCAATATATTTCTAGTACATTAAATACTGAAGAAAAAAAAATTCCTTTGGACATTAAATCAGGTTCTGGATTAAACAATTTGCCAAATCTATAGCATTTTTTTTTCTTTCTGACTGTATGTCAAAACTATCTTTTAGAGATCTAAGTAAAAGATCATCAAATAAATATTTTAATGTATTTCTTTGATTCTGATTAAATCATTGTAATTTTCTCCTTTAATTTGCTCAGTGCTTTTCATCCTTCTTAATTTTCTTATCTAGATATAAAAACCCAAAAGAGAGATGTGTTGTAAAATGTTGTTAGTCTTCCAAATGAGAGTGCAATATTAAGACACCAAGAGTACTTAATGTTATCAGTATAATAACTTGCTTTTTAAGTAGTGATAGCTTATTATAGGATATAACATTCCAGCTGTTTTATTTTTTAAATAAAATAATACCTTAATTTATTTGTATTCCACCAGAATGAATACATTCATTGCAAATTGCATGCACATAAAAGCGAATCCATTTGTAAACTACATGGTATCTTATCAGTAAATAGTATTTGATCTAATACATGATGGTAGTGCATTTCTTGTTAAAACTGCAAGCTTTTACCAAAATGAAACCAAACTTATTATTTTTATAAATATTTTAAATAATTTTAAGTACATTTCATACCAAGTATATAAAAATAGTATTTTTAGGTAAATTAAGAGGTTTAATTTACATGACAAATAACGTGCAGCAACTAACCACTCTCTAGCAGCTCTATTTGGTTGATTGTCTAGATGACATGCAGTGAATATTGTCCCTCTGCCTTCACAGAACTGACAAAATGACCAGCAGGACCCACGATCACCTGAAGCAAACAATGCCATAGATATTGTTTGGTAACAACAGTCAGACACTCTGGGAAAACCTTTGCTTCGATGAACAAAAGCCACCCATGATAGTTCTTTGTCCTAGACTTCCAGCTGCTCTGACCCTCAGGGTCTTTGAACTATCACAAAAGTCTGTCAAACAGACAAAGAAGTTATATCTGTATTCAAAATGTTTTTCAACATGCTTCTAGAATCTAGAAATTTATTGTTTTTCCTATAGAATGAACCTTTTCTTACTTTCTATAAGTCTGAATTTTCATGTTTGTAATCGTCATGATCGCCAAAAAAGAGATCAAATAAGCAGTCATGCAGTACTCTCTAAATTTAGAGCTGACAGCTGTGGAACATGCTTTGAGTACCACTTCATTGTTTCTCATACATCTATGGCTTGGTAATCTTTATCTTTAACATCCTTTGTGCTTGTCACAATGTCTACTGGGAAATCTGGGGTCTGTGCAGAAATTACTCCAGCTGTTCCTTCCAGGTCCCACGATCCTGGCAGGTTCTCTAGACTTAGAGAACTGATTGCTCCTTGGCTGAAGCTACCTTCCTCAGATCTGCTGGGCAGCACGAGGTGTAATGATGTCTCTGATGAAGAGCATACTGAAGGAGAAAGAGTTGCTGAAATAGACTGAAGCGGAGTCAAGGTAGTGTCTGAGCGGGGTGAGGTGCATCTTAAAAATTGCAGATTGTCTTTCTGAATTACCTGATACTGGGAGGGGGAATTTTGAAGGCCTGTTGTATAATAAAATTCACCATCCATAGAATTTTGCAGGTTGGGTTCAGTCCTTTGGGGACTGCTGCCTACAGAGGACAGATCTGTATTCCAAATGTCACATAGTGTGTTTCCACGGCAAAGTTGTGCTTTGGTGCAAGGGAAGTTCCCATCTTGCATGTGTGAGCAAGGTTGATGTGTAGTCCAGGCCATTCGAGACTGCAGACTATCCAGTGTGGGACTTCGAGATATGCTGTGCACAGCACAGAATCCTGGAGGCTTCTGGGAGGTGAGCAGGTTCTCCAGAAGGTGCATCACATTCTTCATATCCTTACGTAATTGTGAGACTTCTTGAGTTAAAGTTGTCACCTGTTATGGGAGGGCAAAATATCAGTGTTTATTTATGCACCATGCCTGAAACACACAAGTACATACCTTTTTGCCTTCTAGTAATGTTGGCTTTGAGCTGTGACACAGTGCCCTTACATTAAAAAAATTTACTAATATATGTGTGGGAAATTGTCCATCCATCTACCTTACTAAAGCTGCATGTTAAGGTTCCTGTGGCATATTGAAATAATTAAAGAAAGTCAATGAAAATATATGATTGAAGCACCATAGGTATAGTAAACCTGATTTTAAATGATTCTCTGTATATAAAGAATTATCTTAGGGTCAGAATTGAGATGATTTCTGGTGGCAGTATGATGTCAATAGCTTCTTGATCAATTATTTAATATTTTAAAGCATAAGCATTTTTTAATTAACCAATTTTATACTGATGAATAATATAAAAATGATGTCTTCTGAATCTTGTTCAGAAATACATGTGACGTATACTGCTCTTTTCATAGCAAGATAAAAGAAACCCATACTCCCAATTGTTGGATGCAGGTAGTACTTACATGAAAATCTAGTGGACTACTACTAAAAACAAGAAAAGAAGCAGAAAAACTGTAAACTCTAAAAATCACTTGCTACCTCTAAACATTTAAGCAATATAAAAGATTGTGAAAGGGTTTACTTTCACGTACTTTATGTTTGGAAGGTATTGCATATAACAGTGAGACAGCAATCCATAGGTTAGTCTGGTATGTATGCAAAAGTAAGAATCAGATTATTTTTTAGACCTTTTTTCTTAAATGCCGAAACTACTGAGCGCATCCAGTTGAATTTGTAAATTAAATTGATATATGAACAGTAATGGGGACATTTGTTAGGACTTTATAAGGACATTTTGGGCAACAAATGGTCCAATCCAAACATAAAAGTAACACACTTACCATTTCAAATGTATTTATCTTTCTTTTTTATTTCTTAGGGAAAAGTTTTTAGGAAGTTAAAATTGGTCCATTATTTTTAATAAAGGGAAATGAATCTATCAAGAGGTAGAAATGAACTTTGTCTCCATGGTAGCTAATCAATCTATTTTCGGTCAAAGCACTCTCATTACCATTAAAATAGATTTTCTCATACTGATGCTAAGGAAAATACTCTGTTGAAAAAAACCCCATGACTCCATATTTATCTTTAAGCCACATGTCAAAAAGAAAAAAGGTTAATTCAGGAGGCTTTTCTTTGACCTCCAGTAAAGACACCACCAATTAAATGCCCTACACAGATTAATTTTCATGTAATCAGAAATAGAAATACACTTCTCATTTTTCTGACAGGATAATTCTGAAGAAATCTGCTGGAAAGATATTTCAGGCTTAGTGTGACTGTGTTACTATGGGCACAATAATTATAAAGAAGGTCTGAGAAGACAGTGGGAAGCTCCAACACAGATCCTATAGATGTCTCTGAGCTAAGAGTTCAAACCCATCCTATTGTTCAATAGTTTTGTAATGAATCACACTACCTCTGGAGGGAAAATCCTTAAAGACAGGAGGCTCTTGGGTGGCAGATAACAGCATCTCTCTGTGTCTCTGCATTTCTCTTTCTTTCTGCCTTGTTACGTAATTGAGTCATGCTAGATAGAAAAAAAAAGAGATCCCCTTTTGCCAGCTGAGATTAAGGTTTGACTTTCTGGTAGCTCATCTGCACTACAGTTAATGTGAGGGATTAAAATATGTTGCAAAAGTGATTTGTGAACATGCTTTCAGTTGGGTCAGAGCAGCCAGAGACGGTTCTTGGTACTGTCAGACTGTAAGAAGTACACTGTGAGATTTCTGGACTAATCAACTACACAAGAACTTCTGTGTTCTGTTGGAAACTAGGAGATGACATTGCAAAATTTCCAAATGTTTATTTGGGAAGAATGGGGGAAGACAGACAATCAAACCGATAGCTCTCTAGATTCAGTGGTTATCGGTTGCTTTTAGGATCATCACTGGCCCCTACTCCTAGGGGATAAAGCAACAGTTTTCTGTGTCTAATTTCCCAATTTCCACCAAACTTCCAGGACTTTCTGCAGTTGGGGAGATAGAAAGATGGACACCATCTTATGCACCTTACCCAGACTATGAATGATGTGCGAAAATATCTACAGCTTTAAAATATCTTATTTGGTTTGATCCATGCTTTTATTTTCCATCTCTGATCACTTACGTAGTTTTTAAAAGTTTAAAAATCCTTTAACTTGTTTCTTTTGCCAATTCATTCAGACAGTACAGTGAAGATCAATCCCAGCATCAGTACTTGTGGCAGTCCTGACTTTCTGTTTATTACAACTTGCTCAAGTGCCCAGATACTATTTTTGTGATATGCCAGCTTTTAGAGTATTGTATTCTCATAAGCTTGCTCTCACACAGACATAGGATCTGACCTGACAAACCTGCCTTTGATGTATGCTTTAATAGTTTCTAGTAGTACGATAGTCAGAGTAGTTATGCCAAACTTAATTAGAAATTCACTACCACCAGTTATTAAGATCTATTTGGACCAATACTGTTCATCACATACACAATAAATGTAGCTTTCAGGATTTTACAAACTATTAATCTTAGAAGATTAAACCTCCAGTATCTGTGCCACTATTAATGATAGTGATATTAATGATATTAATCTATATTACTATACTTATATACTTACAAAGTATAGTATCACTGTTACTATTAATGTTATACTCTCTATGCTATTATTTTTGCAGCCTGCAGAGATTCTGAGAGAGCAGATGCAAACAAACAGGTGCAACAGGGGGAAGCAATTTTATCAGTAATACTAAAAATTTCACAGTGCTGCAGAAAGTGCGAAGGAACAGAGTTTAAAAGCAAAAGGAATTTTAAGTCCACTAAACAGAAATTGAAGGCAGTACAGTTTCCTCCTGAGCAAAAGGGCTAATTCCTTGCATGCTGGCAAGGCTGCATTCTTTTCAGGAGCTCACTGATTATCGCTAGGCAAAACAGCTAGAGGTACAAATGGTTCCCGCTGTGCTAGGCAGACAGCTTTAAAATTATCTGTAAGATCCCAAATATACTTGAGATGCTGCCTTAACACTTTCTAGGACTCGAAAAAGATACTGCAATGTTTCTGGATATAGAAATTGTGACATATGGATTTAGTTTGAAGTAGGAAGAGAAGCTTCTCAGACTGGTTGAAAGCAACGTGCTGGTACTTTTTTAGTAGACTTGGTTATCAGGAGAGAATATCTTCAAAATAGAGGTTAAAAGAAGCAGAATTTTTTTAGCACATGGACTTTAATAATAGCATTTTTGATGGCCTGACCAATATAATTTTTTTTAGTTGTATTGTGCATTTTCAAATTACTTCAACAGTTTCAGTAGAAAGATTTTCTTTGCTACCAGTATTAAACTGTTGAGCAGTTTGAGTACTTTGTTCCATAGTAGGAAAGGAGTGATGAAAAGCTCTATATAGTGTCGAGTGATGATGGTGATTGCTTTGTGTAAATGGTATTAGCAAAACAGGCTTTTTTTTTCCATTATATATTCCAATTTTTTTTTTTAAATGTCAAATGTTCAAATAGAATGTCTATCTCTTGCCACTGTTTCTGGATAAATCTGGAATAAGACTTGGGATTTTTTTGATTATAAGACAAATCTGATTAATACATTGTTGGTTTTTTTTCCTCACTGTAGTTTATTCCCTTTTGAAATTCAAATTTCACCTAGGCATCTTCCTACTATGACTCTTTATGAACACCTAAAGAAGTGAAGAATATTTGCTTCTTGAGAAATGGAAGTTGCATTTTGGCAGTGCAGAGAAGCTGCCAGGCTTGTGCTGCATATGGCAGCTTCTCTATTCCCTTGCTTAGTCTTTAATTGCTTCTTCTATTCTGCTTTTTCATATAGTCAAGGAGGCTTTCAGCTAGCATGAGTTGTCTTTCAAGGCTCAGAATGACTAGCTGCTGATATTCTGTTTCTCAATAAGTGCATTGTTGAATGAATGAAAGGAGGAGTGAGCTGAGACAGACTTCACGGATCAGCTACCAGCAATGCCATTGGTATTATGGTGAGAGACATGTCTGATTTAATGGCACTTTAGTAATAAAGGTAGATACAGAAGGAAAAAAAACCAAACAGCACAGCTAATCTGAGTTCAGATTAATTATATAGGATTTGTGCAATGATATGGTGGTTCAGTTTCAGTGAAATAAATCCAGAAATATGGAAGGTTGTGGAATTGTTTTTACTGTGTAGGACTAGAAAATTTGCTGGTTTGTTTGATGACTCACTAGATTATTTAAATGTCAACAGGGCTCCCATGAAATTCAATCTAGAAAAAGGGTTCCCAAACTGCAGATCTAATAATAACTTGTCTCTCTTCACTGAGAGTGAGTCTGGCGTGGTGGTTGGGAGCATGGGCATGATGGTTAGAGGTATGGAGCTCCTCTGCTATGTGTAAAGGTTAAGAAAATTGGGATTTTTCAGTCTGGAAAAGAGAAGCCTTTGGGGTGACATAATTACAGCCTTCCAGTATCTGAAGGGAGACTACAAGAAAGATGGAGAGGGACTATTTATAAGAGCATGTAGTGACAGGAAAAGAAGGAATGGTTTCAGACCAAAAGAGAGTAGGTTTAGATTAGATATTAAGAAAAAATTCTTTACTATGAGAGTAGTGAGGCACTGAAACAAGTTGTCCAGAGAAGTTCTGGATGTCTCATCCCTGGCAGTTCAAAGTCAAGTTGGATAGGGCTCTGAGCAACCTGGTCTAGTGGAAGGTATCCCCACCCATGGCAGTGGGGCTGGAACCAGGTAATCTTTAAGGACCCTTCCAACACAAGCCATTCTGGGATTCTTTGATTGTTGGATGTGGATTCTGACTTTAGGTTGGCATAGAATCAGGATAGTGTCAACATAATGGTAAAAATAAGAAAACCAGGTTTGGGAATTACTGCTTCGAGGAAATCAGAAAGTATCAGGGACAACTCAAATCCCAGGTGGCCTGAAGCAGAGAAGCTGGTAATATGTACTGATGAAAGAAACCCTGAGGTGGTATATATGATGTTGGGCAAAAATATTAAACAATTTCTCTAAGCACTGAAAAGAATAATTAAAAGAAAACAGGCAACATACATTTCTTAAGAATAAACCATGGCAAAACAAAATAATTCCCTTCTTTAACTGAAAAGCTGCCTTAATATATAAGAAGAAACTTTAGATGCAATATTTATCTTGTCATAAAACTTCTCAGATGTTACTGGCTGCCTGATATTTCTCTGGAGCAACTAAGAAAATATGAAGGAGATGTAATCATCATGAGTTGAATTCATACATGATTGGAATGACTTATGATCAATAGTTGCTGCCATCCATGGACCTTTTAAGCTATTCTTTTTAGCATCTTATCCTGGTCTGGTTTTATTTAATGCTTATTTTTAATGTCTAAATGGAATTCATGTTCACTTTTAAATATCACTAATATGAAATTCAACAAAGGTAAATGTTAAACATTACATTTGAAAAGAAAATATCAGAGACATGAATATAATATTCTGCCTATACAGAGTATTACAGAGAAATGTGGAGTTTTGCTGAATGACACTTTGCAGGCATTAATCATACTCCCAGGATATATTACAGCATATTTTGTTTTATTTGACAGAGGAAGGGAATTCTCTTCACAAGGAATTACTTAGACTGCTCAAAATACACTGCAGTTTGGGATTGTGTACTTTGTAAGTGACTTCAAAGATCTAACCAAAGACAATCCAGAAGAAAATGCTACCAATGAAGAACATTAGAAAAGGTAATGAGTAAATCAAAACAGAAGGAATTTGGTTTGCTGAGATCTGCTGGAGTAGTATATATCCAGAATAACTTGCTTTTAGCAGGAGAACAGCAATCAACTTTTTCATATTGTCTTCTAGGTCTAAAAGAAAAGCAGTGAACTTGAAAAACAGCAGAGAGTTACATTTATATGTTAGGGAAATAGATTTTTTCATTACAGGAACACTTTGGAATGCCTGTTAGAGAGTTAGCTGGATAAATGTCGCCATCTGTCATGGCAGTAACATTTTTTATTCAAATCTGAAGTCAGATTTTGTTGTCCAGTTGATTTCTCTACTGCATGGCTGCCTCTCTGCTAATTTCTTTGTTTCAGGTACCTTTACCCCAAGGAAAGCGTATGGGACTTATGCCATGTATGTGCAGTATGTCCTGCTTAAAAAGAAATTAACCTAAGCTTTAGAGCATCAGCTCACTTGTTATCTTCATCTGTCAGTAGCTATAAAGCTAACATTAAAAGAACACAAATATTAACTGGAAAGATTACTGCACAGTCATTAATGTACAAGAGCAGAGAGAGAGACAAAACAACAAGGTAGGAGTTCTTTGGAAATATGAATGTCATTGCTGAAAGAAAAATGTATTTTTAAAATATTAGCAGGCAAAGTGTGTCTACTTGATGCATATGGTTTAGAAAGCTTTTACTTCATAATAAAAATGGTACTAGGTTTTATGTCTTGGTTTTGATGTGAAACTTACATGGCTAAACCCAAAATGGATAGATTAGTTGTAATAGTGTCATCATACATAAATGTTGTTAGTTCACATCTTGATGTGATTTTCTTGATTGAAAGGTGTTTTCAAAATCAAATTACTGGGATAGCCTTGCTGCTGATGCCTAAAGGTTTGGGGCAAATTTTGTGGATTTTTGGAATTTTAGAGGTATAGGTTTCTTGCTCACATATTAAAGGGTGTTTGAAGNAAGTAATTTCTCTCATGTGAAAATATAGTTGTGAACTTGTTAAAAAGAACATGTATTTAATTACTCTAAGTCAAGCAAGTTCACTATATGACCTCTCAAGCTGCAAACTGAACTTTAGCAGTATCTCCCCTATGTAAAACTGGAGGACTGATTAACTTTACTAGATTTTCTTCATTGGCACTGATTATCACTTGCATACATTTTTAATATTAAGGAATGATTTTTTTCCCTTTCCTGTACTGAGAGGAGAATGAGGTTATTTTTTGGCAGGTGGATGTGAAATACATTTTAAACTAATATATTTAAAGAATGCCTTTAGGTGATTTGGAAAAGAAACTTTTTTATTTAGAATTGTTCTTTTTGTTACATGAAAATGAAATATTCCTGTGAATGCATTTTCTCTGTTCTGAATACGTGCCAGATGCCTAGAGTATTTTAAGCACTTGCATTTAAAAACCTAAAATTAAAAATAGCTGAATTTCCACTAAGTGCTCCAACATGGAGCTAAATAGAAGGCAATTATCTAGTACAAAACCTAACCCTATTTGTATTTCCTCATGTTTGTTTGTTTTTCTGTTGAATGGGAGAAATGTGAGTACTTGTGTTCATTATATTGGTTTAGTACTGTAATTGTGGGATCTACTGATATCATAAAGTATGAAATCAGCCCCCAGATTCTGAGTCTGGGGTCTGCACTGAAGCTGGTTTGCATATGGGAAGAACAGGGGACATGACAGAGCAGTCTGGGTTTTTCTGCATTCACTGCATGAGATGTTATTTAAATCTGAGCACAAAATCATGTGCCCATGTTTTTGAATGGCACATGTGTACATGTCATTAGAGAAGAAAAAATATGATGAAATTTTGGGTATTTTCTTATTAGTAACTGGTCTATGTTTGAATTAATTCAGATTTGAGTTTTGCAAATTGAATAAAAGTACTTCCATTCTCTTTTCATATAGTTGCAATCAAATGATAGAAAGCTGAAAGCCTACTAGGACACAGGCAAGGAGACAGTGATAGGCAGGTGTTTGATCTAGGCTTTTTGGCCATCTGTATACCTCAGAAAACCTGCTTAGTGGTTTCCTATTTTTGCTTTGTGGGTTTGTTGGTAGTTACCTATGATTGCATCAGATAAATGGTGCCTCTGAAAAATGCTGAATGTTTAAATACACTCATTTGATCAGCCTTTGCAGACAAACACATTGGAAAACACCAGACCAAAAGTACAGATCTCTGCAAAGGAGGGATACATATTTGTAAAGCAGAAAACTATTCCTGAATTTTTACTCTGCCTAATCTGGAGCAGGTCCTTGAATCAAGCTTTCCCCAGCTCAGCAAATGTACAATACTGCTACATATTCAGTAACCTAATCTTGAAACTATTACTTAAATACTTGTGTTTTTACTGGAACAAGAACCTGAAACTTAACTCTCACCTGCCACATATGGAATGTAATGAACTCTAATGAATGTCATGCCTGTTTTATTCCTTGATTATTGATTATAAGTGGAAGGGGCAAATAAGGTAGGAGATAAAGCAGTCCTCCACATTGCAATACTGAACTGAATGGAAACTCCAGTATCAGCTTGGATCTCATTCAGGCTCAAAATCAGTCATGAGGTTGGGTGAAGGAATAAAGAAGCTGGGTAACTGGCTGAGCAGCCAAATCATGGAGCTATACAGCAGGATTTCAGAGTGTGTTCAAATTTGTCTCACATTGGCTGGGCTGACTTTAGAGGCTGCTCTGCTCAGAGAAAATTTGTGCATCCATTCCTCCTAAAGATAATATGTAACAAATCTGAGAAGTGAAATCAAGGCACTGACTTCTGTTACTCCCTTTGTTAGGTAAAAATCCTTTCCTTTAGATTATGTAGTCAATGTGACACACCTAAAATACTGATAAAAGCTCAGCTGGATTTCTAAACTAGGTATAGCTGATTTTGTAGATTTTTCCCTGGAATAACTTTTTGTTTTACTTTGCTAACAACAGACAGTATTGAATTTCTGAATTGAAAGATGCATGTCTTTGCTTCCCCAATGAACAGCTGAAATGTTTTTAAGCTAACTACTGAACTGTTGTAATACAATTGCCTTTTGTGAAAGAGGTTATTTTTGCATTTGTTGATTGACTTCTGATCTCCACGGGAAAATGTATTAATGACAGCATTTGCTGCTGTTGGCTACTTGTGACTTGTTTTCTCATATTTTCCAGGAGGAGACTGCATGTCTTTAAGAGAGAACTTTGTTTCTAACTCTGCTGTGTTTTAACTATTGCTAGTAGCCTGCTGCAGCATCAATCATAATTTTCCATTGCTGTCCATCAACAAATGATGGAATGATGAAAGCACTGGGTTTAAAAGTGTTCAATTCTTAATGTAACAACAAGAAACCCCAAGAAACAACTAGTGTATGTCAGCAAGGCTACCCAGAGGCTCATTTGGGTAACCACCAAGTAAGTACTGTCAGTTCAGAAACTCCAGATGGGGCATGCTTGAGTATATGTAGAATATGCAGTTAGGCAGCCTTAGGGTCATGCAGTTTTTGCAATGTAAATTTTGATCCCTGGGAGTACTTGGAGGATACCCATCTGTCTCTGGGATTTGAGCCCAGAATGTTACCTATGAAGTCTAGATCTACATCAGTAGAATTGCTCCTCATACCTTTTTTTACTTTTTAATGTCTCAGTCCAGTATATGTCCATATTGTATGCCTATGCATTGTTACATCAAATTGAGAATTATCACATATATAAGTCTTTAAATATTCAAGATTTACTTGGTCAGAATGCTGTTTTCTTTGCTAGGGGACATAGAGAGAAAACAAAATACAAGCTTGTAAAGTAGAGAATACTCCTTTCTAGTACTGTAAGGCACCACCAACAATATTAATCTTCAGTATGTCTACAGTAGTATAGATGTCTGCTATGTAATGTACTCTGTACAGCATGGAGTGAAATAATCTTAGAGATTCTGCAAGGCTTAATACAAATGTTCTCTTGGGTTCCTCGACTAAGTCTAGTGTATTTTCCAGAGTGTTGGGGTTTTTATAATCGTTCACATAGCCTCATGTAGCTCTGTAATTTTCATAAGTTCCATGAGGTTCTTTAATGAGAGAAAGGTATTTTTTTTCTGCTGTGCACAGCAAGTACAACTATTTTCAGAATTTTTTCAATGTTATTATTTGTGTCTTCTGGCTATGTTATTGTTAATATCGTTTTTTCACTAACCAAATTTGGTGTAAATCAATTCAGGTGTTGACAAAAGATGTCTAAACCTACCAAAACTTTTTATGACTTTCAGTTTTACTACTTATCACACCATCTTGGCACAGAACTCAGTCAGTTTTGCAGCATTAGAACAAGTTCTGTCTTACACACCAAGCTAGCAAGACTCCTGCAGTTCTTTTTAAATCTCCAGAGAGTCTCTTCTTTTTACTTACAGGATTCCTAATAACTGCTCAAGGGACTGAGACTGTAGATTAACTCCCTTCTGCCCCACTTCTATGGAAAGAAGAGGAGGACCAGCTAGTGATGACTTCTTTTTGTCTGACAAATTAATGATTGGATTGCTTAATCAAGAGTTAGTTGTTAAAATCTCTCTGTCCCAGGAGAGATTGCAGAAATCTTGGGAGGTAAGTACCTCTTATTTCAAGTGGTCTCACAGGCAGCAGCTCTTATGAAAAAATGGACAGTCCCACCTCTTCAATTTTAAAATAAAAGAGTGAACCATGTTTACAACAGTGACAAATTTTTCTCTGAGTTTGGATTCTGTATCCTTGTGTGGAAACTTCAGTGGTTTACTGCATGTGGTCCTATTTCCTGTTTTATGTTAGTGTGAGCAAAAAAAGTTACATAACGTTTTGTTCAGATAGTGTTAGCAGGGAAAAATTAAGATTGTACATGGAGGAAAATGACCTTGATCATGTGGAGTTTTTTATTTCTTTTGATTAAGGTATTGCCCTGCTCCAAGATTTATCTCCCTCTTTTCACTAGAAAAACTACGACAAGCCTGGAACTGTTACAGTTGAAAGGTTTGGTTAATCCACAAGATGCCTGTTTTAGCACATCTGTCACCATGATGTATTTTTCCAATTGCATCTTGTGTATAGCCTTGTCATACATCCTCCTATTTTAAAAATACCTGTCCTCAAAAGGGATGGATCAATATGTCTGTTTCCAGAGCATTACATAGAAAATATAAATTTCTCCCATAATGGTGTTGTCAATGAACATCTTGAAGGTTTTTTTGGGTTCTTTAACCAAGCCTTATAAAAAAGTGTAGTTAATGGGGTATGAGATTTTTGTCTGAACCCTATGGTTTGACACACAAATGAATTGATGCATTCACAGTGACTAATCATGCATGCTTAGGATATTTTAGTTATCTAACCAAGTTAAACCAATTCAGGTTGAAAGAGGTTTACAAGCCCAATATCTCCTAAGTGGGAAATAAAAAATAACTACATTAAGTGTACACAATATAGAAGGAAAAATAAAAATAAAACTTGACAGTTTTGGCAACCAAAGAGCTCAGGAAGGAAGTAAAACTGTGTGGCAGGACTTATTTAAATGTTTCCTTGTGTGGAATCATAACAAATTGTATCTAATCTCTTCACATTGAAAGACAGCGTATGCTGGGAAGAGATTTTAATCTTGTAGTATACTGTGAAGTTAAAGTCTGATGCTTTCATCTTGTTAGCTAAAACACTACAATGCCTGGCTATATGAAACAGTTTAGCCACAGAATACCTCCTTTTAGTGTTGGATTAATAGTTGATTACAGGTTAGAAGTTATTAGAAGGGAGGAATAAAACCCACCACTAAACAATACTGGCCCTGCATCCCTCAGGCCATATTGCTTGAGCAGGAAGGGATGAATTTCCTTTTCATTCTAAGTAGACACAGGTAAAGTGATTTGAAACATTTTATGTGAATTTAAACATGACTGTATTTGCATTTTTTTCAAGAAATTCTCTAAAAACATAGCGTGCTTCAAGACAAGGTGGAAGAAGGAGCTTGGAGAATTAATGAGGAAAGAGAAACAGAAGCACATCCAGAAGAGAATAGATCCTGCGAAAATTACTTACACTAACCACACTGACCTCATTTTGTTTTTAGTTCTAGCATATGATGTGAACTTTTATATAGGTTTCACGTAGAAAATTAATCTCAGAATGTTCCTGCCCTACATGCAGGAACCTCAACCAGTTTTATAAGTTTGTTTATAACATATTTATCATATTCCTAAGTTCTCTGAGTTTTCTCCAGAATTCCTTGAATCATTGTTAATATCCTTCAACCCCCACAAAAGCTTCTTACCTCACTATTAAGCCTGCTGATCTGCTGTTTGGTCTCTTCTGCTTTGATAATGAGTACAGCAGCACCAATTTCAGCCTCTGAAAATAATTCAAATACATGCAAATGAGATAAGTATTATCACTTGTAAATAGTAATACTATTCTTGCACTTAACGAATGCCTTAAATTTAAAACTAGATTGCCTTTGCTAGAATGAAAATAAAATCATGTGTTTAATGTTCAGTGTATAATGTGTAAGAGAAGTGCAATCAATCAAGTCTATACTGCGCTCTTCAGTCTGGACCTGAAAAGATTGAAAATGACAACCCAGGTGCCAACCATGTGACATGACACTTTAAAAATCATAGATAAGAGTAAACTTTTATTATTATTTTCCTGTTTGACTTTAAGAGGAGCAATATATGTTCTAATTGCTTCCATGCAAAAACCCCTTGTTATTCAAGGTTTTCACTCCTCTACTTTCAAAAAATTCTGTTCTTCCATACTCCTCTTCTTTTGTTAATAGCTTTAAAAAAGTTGGGACCCAGGTTTACATATGACTGCTAATGAATTGTTGGGTTTGCGGTTTGCTGTTGTTAGCAGAAAAACAACAAATGAACTTTGGGACCTCGCTGTAATTTTCTACAGTACCAAGTGGGGCACTGAGATAATACTGAGAGCACAAATGTACGTTTAACCCAGTTATGCCACTTCTGAGGATCAAAGAAGGAAAGGGGAACAAAAAGCAGTTATGAAAACTGTTTTCTCTAAAGAGTGATCTTCCCAGGAAAAACTTACGTCCAGTTGTAGGAGATAACCTGGATTCCTGCCTTAGCTGATCAGAGCTGAAGTCAAAGGTTTGGCTTTCCTCATTATGGTTTCCGTCTTCAATCCCATCGACAATTCTGTTGAGAAAAATCAGGGTAATAGAGCAGTTTCAAAAGCATCACGTTCACAATTATGATGTAAAAATTATTGTTAAAGGGCACATTTTTAAGCAACAGTAAACTTTGAACAACATTAAGTTTAGACAAAAGTAAAAACTATTATATTCGTATTATTTCCTGTGAGTGGCTAAAGATTAGACTTACTGTTAATGGAAGGAACATGAGGCCAAAAATAATTAACTGAAGTTTCAAAGTTATCATGACTTTTGATGCATATCTGAAGTCTTATCTAAATCTATACAGAATATAGTTTGCTTTTCATATCTCAAGTAATCTGTTGCCATTCTTTCCTCTGCACAAGCTAAAGAGGCTTCACTATTCTCTTGTTAAGCTAAAATCTCCATGCACACAACAGCCAGGCTCTTATATTAGGCTTACTTAGGCAGAGCCTAACTACCTGAGTAATATATTTATGCAAACATCTCTGTAAACCTCAGTCAAAAGTGTCATTTCCATGCAAAAAGTTATTCTAAATTTGTTTAAATTTAACTAGCTCAGGCAGGGCAATCTTGTTTGCAAATTGATTATAGAAAGATGTGCAGACCATTCTGCAGTGTCCCAGTTACATTAATATTGGTATTGGGTCTGACTACTAGAAAAGGTATTTTTGTCAGTTATTTCTACTCCGGCACAGCAGTTATTTCCAATTTGCAGTGTCAAGAAAACCAAAGGAAAAAAATACAGTATTTATACAATAATCAATTCTGCATACAAAGAATACAAAACAGGTATCAGATGGAGAAATCAATACACAGTATTAAAAATACATAATTATGAATATTTTTTGTTCTCAATTATAATAAATTGTGCTATAAATGAACTGGTTTACAGTCAATGAAAGAGGCTGACAACTGGCAATGGACAGATATAAAGCATCAATTTCTTCTTTTGCTAGGCACAAACTTCATATTTTGCCTCATAGTAGCCAGATGAGTTAATACTAATCTGGAAGGGCTAAAGCAGACAGTTCTTGGCCTCTCAGTTATTAGTGATAACTTTGTGATGATGGAAATTAGACTTTTCATCTAATAACGATATTTTCAAGAAAACCTCTTGGCTGGAAATGTCTGGAAAAAGGAAGAACAGATAACACAGATATCTGTGATGTATTTGGCTTGAAAGACCCATATAACTTAGGCCTCTGTGTACATACTATGTTTTCTTGTCTTTTTTGGCTCTTCATGTGAATTTTGGGCTCTGTTTCATCTCTGAGTGTTCATGATGACAGCTGGATGTTACTAGACTTCACTCTAATATTAACCAACCTCTGGGGAGAATGAGACTCAAATGGGGTGCTTGAACTGGTCTGGCCTATACAGCTATCTGCAGCTGGAGAGCTGAATAATTACCTTGTTTGAAATTTACTATAAAACCTATTTAATGTCATCTGGCCTCACTGCTTCAGAAAAGAATTTTAAAACACCAATATCCCTTTTGCAGAAATTTCTAATTACATAAAATGATAATATTTTAACTGCCTATAAAGCACAGAGGAGAAAGCTTACTCAGACTTGACTTGGAATTTATAGACGCTATCTTCTTTAAAGTGTTTAAAGATTCAGTCTAAAACTATAGTAGCAAAAATAGCTAGTTGTGGAGCACCAAAAGACAGGTTTCTATGCGGGAAATATGTAATGGGCAATATGTTTATTCATATACAAGGAATAGGCTGTGGAGCAACATAATCTATTAAATTGAAAACACAAGGGGACAAAAGTAGTTGGTAAGTCTCACACCTTTCTGAATCAGCTATTGTACAGCCCTGATTTTTTCCTCATAAGAAAAACAGATGACTCCACACCCAGAAGCCAAAAAGTCAGAAAAGATTACCCTGTGGCCTCTTCTATTCAGTTGCTTGGGGCTAGAGTGCACTCCTCCATGCAAGTCTGAGGAGCTTTAAATATATAAATGCCTCTTCCCAGGACTGCCTCTATTGTTACTTATATTTTCATCCTTTTGGTACTCCCCCATTTCATAGGCAGTACCCAAAAAGGGATTGGGAAGACTGGGACTGTATTCTAGAAGTTACAATGCTAGCTTCTGGTCCCTGTACCAAGAACTCCTTAAATATTTTACAGGCTCTGGGATTTATTGGCTTCACTGTGGTGCACAGTGAAAGAACCTGTAGTAGTCACAGAACTCTG
The DNA here is from genome assembly GCA_013396655.1 of Campylorhamphus procurvoides. Lineage (NCBI taxonomy): Eukaryota > Metazoa > Chordata > Aves > Passeriformes > Dendrocolaptidae > Campylorhamphus > Campylorhamphus procurvoides. Next base: position 775,375 of record WBMV01005495.1, read on the forward strand.
TGAAGAGTTCTGTTTGGCTTACTCTAGGAAACAACACAGTGAACAAGTTTCTTAAGCAGACAAAGTATGTTCTCTTGAGGAAGTGTGGTTATACTGAACTGACTGAACATATCAACCAGAGTCTTGTCTTTCCCTCATCTTCCCATGTCCCACAGCAAATAAAAGGGAAAATTTCAATTAAGGTTTAACTTTCTCTCTAATACTTACAAAGAAACATTTAAGACTCTTTTTAAAAAATGGCATTACCTTGTCAGTTTAAATATTCTGATAACATAAACTTATTCTAGGAAATAACAGAAAACTGTCTTACCTGGAAAACACACATTTTGGGCCTGTTTACCAGCCTATTAGCAGCATTATTCATCAGTTATAAAATTATGAATGGAAACAGGAAATAATAATATACATAACAATACTTTTTTTTCACATTTGCTTTTGCACCCTTGGGTGCCAATGTCTGGCTGCAAAAGTTCAGAACAATAATAAGCAAGATTACATTTCAGCAGAAAATATGAAAGGTTGCTTTTCCCTGAATTGCCACTTGTTATGCGAGTGCTAATGACCTTTACTCATCGCTGACTGAACCAAATTCATATGAGAGCTATGAAACAAACAAGAAAATATCCACTAAGCATATCAATTTTACTCCTGTAGAAGCTGATTTTCCACACATTAGCTTCTCCTTTATTGACCCCCTATTTAAAGTCTGCAGAGGGAGGGGCTGAGGGAGCCAGGGTGGTTTAGTGTGGAGAAAAGGAAGCTCATGGGAGGCCTTATTACTCTCTACAACTACCTGAATGGAGGTCATAACAAGATGGGAAGTCAGCATCTTCTCCCAGGCAACAAGTGACAGTGCAGTTGGCACTTAGAGTTGTGGTTTAGTTGGTATGGTGGAGTTCGGTGAAAGGTTGGACTTGATCTTGGAGGTCTTTTTCAATCTTAATAATTCTGTGATTTCTATGATAAAACTAAAATTGGTTTGTGTCATGCTCCTATTTGAAATGTAGCTATGCTGATCAAATATATTTTGAGGGGGAAAGAGTTCTATAGTCATCCATGTCCTTTTTATGGTTGCATCCTTAAGTCCAAGTATTTTTACAGAGTTAAACAAATATGGTCAGGCTGCACCTATTTCACGTTTGCAATGGCAAGTTGCTGAAACTTCCATTCTACCTCTAATGAATAAAGGAAGTTCCTGAACATGTAAACCACTTCAGTTTATAGAAACCAAAATTAGAACTGGAAGATAAACTGCTGCACCTGCTCATATGTGAAAAAGTGCTTGTAATTTCTCTAAAGAATCAATCTTAAAACTAGAATTACATTGCAGCAATTTAGAAACATGTTACATAAATCACCTTATAAGTAGCATACTAGTAAAAAATTAAACTATTTTAAATTGTACACTAATAATGCCACAATAAACTGTTATATGACTCTTTTTATGTCAAAAGACACAGCAAAATAGATTTGCTAAACTCCATATTTACTCTCTACATAACTTCCATTATCAGACTTCCTGTCTCTAATGAAAAAAAAAGATTTCTAAAATTACTAGGCAATAGTTTTCCATTATAGTCCTCCACTCCAGTAATTTTTGTATTTGCACAGCTATGCTGTAATTTCATCTGCTTGCTTTCTAAATTTTATCTCTGATGGACCCAGAATGTTTTGCAGTGCTATTGCGGGAATGGATATTATAGACAAAATGATACCATAAAGCCAGACTATTCAAATAACCATTTTTGCAGTTGATAATTTTTTTACTGCCTTTGTTACTGGTAAAAATACTTTATTTTGCAATAAAGTTCTAAAGTCATAATATTCTGCATAGTGTGTAATGGTTCCTACAATAATGTGCGATGAATAAAAGTTTAAACTCTTAAATAAAAAGTAGTATTTTTATAGCATAACAATCATAGTATTTTTATAGCATCACAATCATAGTATTTTTAATAGGAGTTGCATGATAGAGAAGAAAATAAGTTCATAACTATTACCTTGGGCTCAGATCTGGTGGGCCACTGGTGGTCAGTGCTGAAAGGTGTAATCTAAGGTTTTTCTCCTTCCTTCTGGAGTAGTAATGGAGTTCTGTTTCATGTTTGGCTCTTGAGGGGTTTGAACTGCAAGCACGGATGGGGGAATGAAAGGGCACAGTTCCTGAGGCCAACTGCTTCAAGTTTCTCCCTAGGCAGCTTTTATTGCTTGCAGTCTTCTTCTGCTGAGAGCTATTTGTGCTTCTTGTATCAATTGGTGAAAGGGTGCTGCTTTCTTCTTCTCCCTCCTCTTCCTCATCTTCATCTTCCACAATTGAAGGGAGTCTTTTCTTTATATTTCCATTTCCCTTGAGCTCTGTCTAAAATAATAAATAATACATAATAGTAGAAAATTCAGAGTCTGATGCTGCCAAAACAGAATTTCTTCTGGTGTTCATCCTGGAACAAACCCAGCTCGAGCACAGCTTTCATTTCTCATTAGAGATACCTCTTTTGGAACTCATCCATAGTTTCCCTCTACTATGGCTGTATGTGCATACACAAGAAAAATACAAACAGAATAAAAAAGGTCACTAGTGACATAGCTAGCACACTTGCTGCAATATGTTTTGTTACCAAGGAATATATGACTAGTTCTTACAAGCCATTTGGCACATGCATGCTCAACAAGATTAATTTTGTTTTACTAAGGCATTATTTATTTTGACTGTTATGCTACCAGACTCTTGGTGGTCCATGGAAAAAGAACTAGTAATTCAAATAATAGCACTTTTTCATTGGAACATTTTATAATGTATAAATAGCTTGAGCAGTTCAGCTCAAGCCCAGATCTTCTGTGTCCTTGTGAAAGGCTGTAACTGAAGGCACTGCTAGGATATTAGACAGGCTTTTCAGTTTATACAAAGTCCCACTGATGCACCAGTGGTGTGACAGTGTCAGCTTCAGAAGTGAGTCAGCAAAAAGTGAAGCTGCATCTGCTTTACAAAAAAAAAGCATTTTGAATGCTTGATGTTGAAACCAAGGAAATGTAGAGGCAACATAGACCTGGGTTCTGTACTTTCTGTACTAATTAAAGCACAGTGTAAGACATCAGTGTATGATTTGTTATTTTTTCATGGTAACAGAATACACTGGTCATGAGTGCTGAGATATACCAACATGGTATGGATCAAACATGTCAGGATCAAACTATAACTGAGAACTAGTTCCATTTATTCCCATAGTACAACTTATACTTCTTGGTAGTAGGTGAATGGACTAAGGCAGATCAGGTTTCAGGTCAAATTAACTAACTTCACACACCTCAGCAAAAAGTACAGCCAAATGCAGCTCCATGGTTTCAGAAAGTGTTGCTTATTTATTATTATTTACAGTCTGCTACTCTTAATCAAGCGTGATTGAGGCACTTAGATTTAGATGAAAAACCTCAGAAGACCCAGCATAGTCAGAATTCCCACATTAGGGCCAAGTCAGATTGGCTGGGTGGAAAGACAGATTCGGGGAATTTATCCAAATATTCTAAACCCCTATTAACATCTGTTTGGATGTTTTGCAGCATGGGTTTAATTTTGCTGCGTGTTGCAGCAGACATCTGCTGAGTACATGCCTTTACCTTGGTACAAGTTGGCAGATTTAGTGAATTAGGTCCTTTCCATCTGAGATAGATGAAAAGATAAGAATTTAAAGCAGTGAAAAAAGACACATCTTTATAAAAGATAAAGCCTTTATTGCCAATTGTGTTAGCCTAAACAGCCTATCTAAAGGCTGTCATGATGATCAAATTTTATAGGACCTGGCACTGATACAACCTATACTCTACAGACAATAAGCACTACCCACATTCAAAACTTTGGCTTAGGTAGCCATGTATTTAAAATGCAGTTGGTATAGTAGGATATCCAAATTCAGCACCTGAAAGAAAAGATCATAAGCTGTTACTCATAAAATAGAGAGTGGTAGAACTATCTGCAGTATGCTTTTTAAATTCTCATTCTGAAACCATGGAAGTCTATCGGAGCTTTTCAAGCTTTGTTCTGGCCATAACTGTGTGCATATTTCAAAGTCAAGCTTGGCATAGTTAAAATGTGACAAACATACCTGGGACAGTATAGGCTTGTTTGATAATTTTGATATTACCTGAAGAAAAAACAAAACAAAAAGGTAGCAAATATGTGCATCTGCACAGTATTGGCTTCCAACAACATACAAACATCTAAACCAAACCCGTTATCTCAATACAAGAAAAGAATTTCATGATAAAACGGCCATATTAAATTAAATAATGACATAGCACTGAACTAAGGATAATCCTTGCAAAAACATGCTGTGAGGAAAAAAAAAAGTGTTGCTTTATTTTGATTTAAAAGATACTTCATGAAAAAAATAAAATTTTACTTAAACAAAAAGCTAGGTCAAGGCTCCAAATCTGAATGAATGTAGATGTTGAAAGCATGCTTGATAAGTTTCAGTGCTGGTTTGATGGAATCTCATGCAAATAGGGTAGGGCACTACTTTGGTCCTACCTAACTTTAGCTCCTGTGCCAGCCCAGTCAGTATGTCAAAATTAACTAACTATCTATAACATCTTTGAGGAATTTTCAAAAACAGTGATGGGACTGAAGCAAGTAGGAGCAAGTTAGTCTTAAGGAAGATAGGTGTCAACCTATTCAAGGCCATAACATTTTCTTTTCTTGGATTAAACAGAAAGTAAAACAAAAGAAAGGAAGAAGAAAAAAATATTCAAGTTTAATGTGTAACTTCTAATAAAATCCACTGGAAATGCTGAATAATATCTGTTATGAAAATTCTGTTGTTTATTTGAATGTACACATCTTGACCAAGGGCAAGTATGTGACAGCCTATATGCTGTATTTACAGGAATATTTTAGTCTGCCAGGTAGAATTTTGAAAAATTATTTTCAGCTTTTCTAACCCCACATATCAAGATAAAAAGTGCTTAACCCATAAATTCATAGCATCAGTCTATTATTCTCCAAACTTAGGTAAGAGAAGTTAAGCCTTTCTGGAAGCCATTGGAACTTCCCAGTTCCTTTGTTAAAAGTCTTCAAACATCCTAAATATTCAAATTTTAGATTTGAAAATGATAATTGTGTGTGTTTGTATCTCTTTTTATCTTCTTCACAAGTCTTTCAGGTTAACTTGAAAATGTTTTGTAGTGAGGTTATTAGTAGTGGCATAACATACAAATACAGAATAGTTAAGTTTTCACAAGCACAAATCCTATTCTACAGCAGCCAAGTCAGTAGCAGGTGTGTCAATAAATGTAGCAAAAACACTCTAATAACTGCCAAACAGAGCAACTGCAATAATTAGGCTGTGTAAATAAAATAACTGCTGTGTTCTTACTGAGTTTGATGAAGTACTAAATGATATTAGTGGAGGATAAGGTGTCAGATACCGAAATCTCCAGCTTGCTCTGTAATCTATGCCAGCTGAAGACTCAGTATCTCCAAGATTCAGGAGAAGAGGTAACTGAAAATGTCCTAAAATATTAAAGTCAAAATTGGGAAGAACTAATGACCTGCTTTACACATATCTTTAAAATATTTGTTTAAAATAGTGCCCAGAATTTTGAGGCATCAGTTTACTTGGCTTCTAGGCACAGGTGCTGTATGAATGTTAAATAGCAGCCTTAATTAAAACTCCAGGCTAATCCCAAACATTAGTGGCCTCACAGAAAAAAGATCTCAAAGTATGAATTTGCCTGCTGAAGACTTTAAAAGTGACTTGTCGTTTGTAGTTTCTAATGTGGGTGAAGATCTCTTTTCGTTTTTGTTTCAATGTTTTTTGGGGCTTTTTTGCTTCCCAAGTACATGTGTTAATCCTGACTGTACATCTTGAAAACAGAGACAAAGGTATGGGCTTTAAGCTCCATGATCAGTTGGTAGCCCTGAGCCCTGACCGTGGGACCTCTCCTCTGCTCCCCAGCACAGCAGCTACAGCCACACATCGACCCTCCTCTGCTCTGTGCTACCCGTCTGGTCCCTGCAGCAGGGAGAAAGTGGCTGCAGAGGAAATGGGGTTAGTGGCAGCATTTTGTTGCCTTGAGAGTTTACCAGGAAAAAGGTAAAGGAATTTTTGAAGGCAAGTTGTTCTTTGCTAGGGAGGAAAGGCAGCAGAAAAGAAGGATAGGTATGAACAGGGAGCATGTGATGTGAGAAACTACTTATCAGACTTTCTCCTCCCATTTCCCCAAACCGGCCCCCTTAACACACTGGGGGTACTTTCAGTCTGGATAAATTGATATTTTGAGATAAACTCTAGACCTATAAGTTATCTTTACCATAGCACAGAATCCACAGTAAGGAGTGTTGTAACTGCTTCTGTATTAAGGCACTGCAACCATATTTCTTGCTTGTAACTCCAAATACCCTATCTTTCACACATAAAACAGGGGTCTGGACTTTACGGCTTAGTAGTTGAAAGTTAGTAAAAGAAACTAATATGTCACCAGAGAGAATTCTCAAAGATTTTGCTTCTAAACTGCCAGCAACTTCCTTCTCCCACCCTCCAGTCTCAAAGAGGAAAAGAAAGATGAACAAGACCATGGACAAAGCCAGTCAAAGAGCAAAAATCAAAAGCCCTCCCCATGTACACAGTTTTATCTCTGTAAAAATGTAGTATCAGAGTAAATAACTATGATGTCCTAGTTTCTGAGCTGCTAAAACCTTTTATTTAGGGCAACACACTAATGTAGCCTTCTATAAAGTGCCTTTTTTTTTTTCTTATGCAAAAGGAAAGAAGATTTCAGCCCTGGTGTCTCTTCATGTCTCATGAAACAAGATATTTCACAAGGCAAAACACTAATAGGTCATATACCAAACGCAGACATATCAAATTCTTCCATATATGTAATCTCAAATCTATAATCTTGCAACTGTTTAATATCTTAATGCGTAGACCTTAAAAATTCAGTAATCCTTACCATTGCTTATTACAACTGCAAAAAGAACATTTCTCCATCTGAAAACACTAGTGGTTTGCTGTTGAAAGCCAGTGACCTGACATTTTTTTCAGGGTCAAAAGAGAGTAGTCATTTATAGACGAATCTCTAACAGGAATTGTGGCCAAATGAGGTAATCAACTGTACAATAATTCAAGATTAATTCCAGTTATAAAAAACTAAAAAGAGATCCTGCTAAATTTGGGGTTAATATATTACTTGTCCAGTAAGTAAATTTGCATTTTTGGGTTCAAAAGAACGTTATCGGCTTTTGCTGGGCTGATTCTTGTTGTCATCATGAAAGGACGGAATAAAAATAAAAACAATTTCACTGATTTGCTTATCATCTGACCTACCAAAATACACTAATAATTCTTTGTATCTGAGGACTCAAAAAGATAAAATACATTTTCAGGAAAGGATTTGAAATCAAACTAGAGTATTAATGTTCTTAGCATTTGGTAACAGGAAAAAACCTCTTTAGGAGCACAGACAATGTGGGGAACAAAGAAAAGAAACCATGCCATATGTTCTGTTCTTTGCAAATTTACTGTATGGTAATGGTAAAGATATAAGTACCTAACAAAGGATTATTGTACTGCTGAAAAGCTTAATGCCTTATGTGTGTTCAGGCCTCAGTTTTCCATAACCAGGAAATTTTTCAATGAAATATCACAAATCCTCTAAATCACAAAGGACTCAATCATTCACTTAGCTTAGATGTAATCGGTTTATATCTACATTTACTGAGCAGTTTACCCCTTCAAGTTTTTTTTTTTTCCTTTTAAAAGTCTTTCTATAGTTCATTGGATTGTTCCTATACTTTCTCAGTATTATTCTTATCCCTTTTTTTCCCCTAGCGGACAGCTAAAGAAAAAATATTTTGTGGAAGCAGATGCTTTCAGCATTCTCTGATCCTTCTTATGGTACAGAGTGTACTGAATTAACAGCAAAAGTTGAACAGCAGATCTGTCACCAGAATTTTGTCCTAGTTCACAATGACTGAATTGCCATGAGCTCTGTAATCTGCTGTTAAGTCATTGTCTTGCTTGTTTCCTATCTTTTGAATAAGTTATTTTAGCTTGTGAAGTTGGTACAAGTATTCTTTAACTGTCGGGTTGTGGATAGTTTTTGACAGGTTCTTTTGCAAATTAATACTTTGTTGGTTTCAAATTTCTCACATAAGCTTTTATATTTAGTATTAGAAGTTCACTTGTCATATATTTCTTCAAAGCTTGAATGTTAACTTTACAGCATTCATTAGCAATTTTTTTAAAATTATACTTTGTTTCATTAACAATACAGGTTGTATTGCATTTCATGTTAAAAAGATGCCACAAGAAAAAAAAACCCTCAAACAAACAACTAACTTATCTGTCACTTGCACCACATTAAGAATCAAATAAATGGGAAATGTGGATAGCATAATTTGTCATGTTTACTTCTATATTCTTACTTCCCTCTACTCAACCCTGAAACAGGACAAGAAATTAGGACGCCAGACTGCTCAGAAGATGCATCTTTCATAATAAAACTATGCCAATAAGAATTGAAAAGAAACCCCCCAAAATAAAAAACAACCCCAAAAAACTATCAATAAGGTCAAAAGAAGACAAAAGAAGGAATTGTTAAAATAGACAATAAACCTGGCACTGACTATACTGTATTGCAAGCTGTAAGTTTTGAAAAGCTTGCAGATTACTGCAGACAAAAGATAGAGTGGAGAAAGCTTTTTAATACTGCTACAGTTTGATTACAGTCAAGTAAAGATTTACATAATAGAAAGTACAATGAATGCTAACAGCTTTCAAGGCAATAAAAGTTATATGCTTCATGCAGCTCTAAGTTTTCACACAGACTCATAAATATTTGAAGGATTGGTCCTGTGAATTGATATCCAATTAAATTCAACTTGAGGCTGTAGATACTGTGGAAGAGTTGTGTTTTAAGTTTGCATCATTAGCTTTATCTTTAATGAAGCTTCATACTACTTTTTTATATAAATATGTATATCTAACTTCAGAGAAGCTCTTGAAAAGAAGAGGACAAAGAAAAGAGGATCTTGAAAACTATTCTTCCGGTTACATTTATTACTGCCAACTGCCTATTTCCCAATGTTGGACAGTTGTTTTGCTATCATCCACAGGGCAAATCAGTGGGATGAGTGCCACACTGAAGACAGCAATATATCCATGGAGAATATTTAAGAGAGTCCAGCTTTGACTGTGTTTCAGGGGAAACCTGACAAAGAAGAAGGCAGGGATAGGCATAATCTCTGTCCTTATTTTATAATTGGGGCTTGCGTGTGTGTTGTTTGTTTCCCTCTGCAACATTTCTTGTAAATAATTACGATTTTGGTTGGCAACCTGGTCAGTAGATTAATCCCTGGTCAATTCTCCTGGAAGAAAAATTGGTCACACAGGTAGGCCCTTGATATATTCGGAGTTAAAACTTTGGGGAAGACAGCAGTGGTACACTGTAAAAACTGTGAAAGCGATTCACATGATTTCACCTCAGGGCAAGAAGCCATGCCCTGGCCTGTGAAGATACCAGCAGAATCTAACTATATACACTTTCTAAGTAAAATAGGTGTTGCAATTTCCTTCCCCTAGAATGCAATTTGTGTTTTATATATACACAATACAGAAAAGCTGAGCCTGTAGCTTTTTGGAGCTCTTCACACCTTTGTTACTCAAGAAGTTCTGCATAGGTTCGAAACTCTGACACCATGGACGCTCGTTAAGTGAATAATATTGCTTGGATTTTTTAAAGTATCATGATATAAAATCAAATACAGTCAGAGTAATCCAATATCAATTTTGCAAGAGAAATGAGCAGTGAATATAACGTGATTAGCAATGAAATCTCTGTGAACACTTGCTATCTATGCAGTACTGGACTGTATATACAGTTTACATGTATATATTTATTACTACAATCATATTATTATTTACTACAATATTGAAAAAGTGATATATATGTTTCAGGTACCAACTCAATTTTCATCAGAACTCTGCTTTCACTTATGTAAGCAGGTTCTGTAGCTCTGAATTTACTGAGTGAACGTATAGATGATTAAAAAGAAAAATATGCTGATATATTTGTGTTTGTATTAGTAAAATCTTAAACTGCATTTGGGCATAGATAATTTTTAGTTCTCTTTTTCGTGTGCTTTCATATATTCGAGGAGAGAGGAGGGCCTAAGCGACCTTCAGAGGTCCTTCTAACCTCAACTATTCCACTGCTCTACAACTTTAAAAAAAAAAAAAAGTTGCAGTAAAAAAATTACCAGCTCAATAAAATTGAAAACACATACTCGTATGGAAGTAAAATGTAAAACGCCACACTGATACACAAGTTGCCCAAGTTATAGATAGTTTTCTCAAAGACTACACTGTATTTCATTTCAGCATGTATCCTGAGCTTATAATAACTGCAAGTGAGCTAGGAACTTTACCGTATAAGCCAGTTTGACATGCACATTACATATCAAGGTAGCCTGTGCCTTCAGAATTAGTGTTTTTATAGAAGAAATTGTGGTATATATTATCCTTTCATTCATGAATTAGTTCTGTTTTGCAAAGAACAATAAAAGGATGTGACACTGTAAGAACACCTCTAAATTTAAGACCACTAAGAGGTTGCTGCTGTATCAATGCAAAGTAAAAGGAATTAGGAAAATAAAAAATTAAAAATCAATCCACTCTCTAAATCCACACAATTTTAATGTTAAGAGCTATTAGGTTCTTAATATTTTTTCCAATATATAGGGAAAGATAATATGAATATTGTAAATATTACATTATCATGTTTCCTAGAGCACATTGAGACATATTGGAAAAAAAGGCATTGTCTGGCATTACTGTGTAATTAAAATAGAAATATGATTAGATTTAAAGACAATATGCTCTGAAAGCCATGATCTTTTCCTGTCTAAAATTCTGTTTGACACAGTGTTTTATGCACTCCTCATACAAAAGTCTAAAAACATCAATAAGCTGCTTTGCTAGCCTGGATTTTTTTTTTTTTTTCAATGTGCAACCCTCTGGTTAAGCTTTATAATCTGTTGCAGAATGTAATAATCCCAGGAAGTGAAATGAATGAGAATTGAGAGTGTTCAAAAGGACTCAAAAGCTAAAATTAGAAGCAAAATTTGTCACTTATTTAAACACATTAATTCTAGTTACAATGAAAGTTGTTTGTCAAGAAAGTTCTAAGGTCCACTTGTCAAAATATTCTAATAATGTATAATTAATAGTCACAATTCCTGTCTCTTAATCCAATCACAAAAGCAAAAAAGTAGGAATTTGGGGATAGGTCACATGAATGTAACATACTCCCAGATAAACATAAATAGGTTATACTCCTCTCCTCCTCTTTGTCCTTTTCCAGACCTTGTGTAACTCACCCTTACAGTCAATTGTCCATTTGTTTTAAGTGTAAAATGGAAAATACTTATTAAAATACAAGAACAAATGAAAAAAATATGAATGGAAAAGATTACATAATTGCATCAATAGGTTGTGATGGGATGAATCTCCTAACTGAAAAAGGACCACAAATCAGAAGAAAAAGCTATTAAAGAGACAAGTCCAGACAGTATAGTGTCTATGTGTTGTTATTTTCAAAAAAATATTCAAATGACTGAAGGCTATAGAAATGAAACAAGATCAGCCCAAAAGAAAATTCTTCAGGTGAAGATACTAGCAAAGAAAACAAGAAGGCCACCAAGCCTGCGAGACAAAAGGCATACTGGTCTATCCTTTTTGAATTACATGTTTCCTTGTTGCATTATTTTTCGGCAGTGTACTGTATTGAAGGGCATATTAGAAACATGGTAATGAGATGATTATCTGGAGGGGTACTGGGTGAAGTGATGGCTCAGAGGCACCACACGTCACACTCACCAATGACTGCCAGTAAACAAGGTTTATGAGCTACCTGACTTCAAAAAGGAGTCAAACCTGGCTGGCACTGTAGCTCCAGGTCAGCCCTGCTCCCACACTAAGTGAAGCAGGTAATTGCCAGGCTGAAGGAGTAGAGGAAGGTCTGACTGTAGCACTGCACAGGGAAGAGGCAGATTCTGTTGTCTGAAACCAGCATCCACCTTAAATAGTCAAAGATCCAATAAAAGATACTTACTGTCATGAATACAGGTAAGAGACCTGTGAAATATCTTACAGAGACCTAGAGGACAAAGTTAATTCCCAAACTACTTCTCATCCATTTAAAGTCAGAAATAAAGTGTAAAACAGGTGAATTTACTGCTCTGTTGTGTTTCTCTCTCCCCCCAACTCTGCCCCAGTTCTCACCTGCATAACTTATTCCGTAAGAATATAGAAGTTTGGCTGTGTGAGTGACATTATGTGAGTCTTGCCTTGTTCTTATTTTGAGAAGAGGGAGAGAGAGATGGAAGAAGACATTCCAGACAGTCACAGAAGCATAAACAAAAAATCTGAGTAGCTTGTCAAATGTGAAAGCCCTGAGCCATGTTTCACAGCAGCGTTAATTGGAGTATAGTCCATGCACAGAGGCAGGTAAGAGACCTACTCCACTGAACACATCAGGAGTCGTGTCTCATAGGTAATTATATGTTCACAGTTTTAAAATTAGTTTAGTTTTTGACAGCATGAGGAGCACCTTTGTTCCTATGTTGTAATCACTGAGAAGTTTGAAGACTACTTCTCATATCAAGAGGTATAAAGGAGAAATGAAAATATCTTGTCTGTCAGAGAGAAAACAGTGGATGTTCAGCCATCAGTCACTTAGGGGCTCTAATAGAACAACTGGAGCAATGGGAACCACATGCACATAGATTAAAGAGAAAGATCATAAATAGCTTGCTCATAGTTTTAAAATTATTTTAAGTGGGGATTTTCCCCCAGAATAATCATGCAGATAAAGTACTAGACCTCTGTTGTTTTAGGTGGTTTATTCACTTTCATATTCTACCTACTGCAAGGTAGGGTCACTTATTCTGCAGAATTTATACCTATTGTGCCATGAACAATAAACACCAGTGAGTTACACCTGCAATAATAGTACATAATCTTCTGCTAGACAAGCTGTTGACAAAGGTTGGTGCTTAACTGCATATTACCTTCTTTAAAAATGACAAGTTTTCCTCAAAGTTATCAAACTCCTAAATGTTAAACCTCCAAATGTTAAAGTAGGACTTTTAAAGTTTTTTAAGGTAAAAAACTTCTTCTACACAGCTGCCAGTTAATGTGACAAAACTATCTTCACTATTAAAAAGGTGGTTGAAATTATTTGGGAAATTCTATGTTCTATGGAAATTATTTATTATGAAAAATATTTTACAACCTGTGATTGTCCTGCAGTGTGATGAGCTACGATCTAGGCTAGGGTAGAGAAATTGTGGCTAAGTATAGCAGTGTAGTAAGACCTGGTTTGGAAATGTGTTTGTTCAATGCATAGGTAATATCCAAGAAATAGAAAGTTGAGGGGTTTTTTTTGCTTTGAAAGTTAAACAAATCAATAAATAATTATGCAACTGAAGTTTCTATCAGGTTTTCTTGTCTTATACCACTTGCCAAGATAAAAAACAACTATAAAAAATCCCAACTTATTTTTTCCTTAATATCTATAGAAAACCAAATAAGACAACTTATTTCCTTCTTTAAAATACCCTATTTATCATGCAGATAAAAGATGCATTAAAAATCAGAAACATCACTATTTTTATAGGTGATTCATAATAGATAATCAAATATGCCACAATATCCTTCTGAGTTATTAGTATATTGTAAAGTAGCATCCATAAATTCAGACAACCTATATTAGAATAGGTAGAAAAAGCATGACTAAAGAGGTAGGAATGAATGCATGACAAATATTTAATCTAGTAGCTGAAAACCTGACAGTAGGTAGAATATAATCTGAACTTTGCACTTGCATTCAAAATATTTTTTGCTATCCATTTTCTGACTATAAGAACAATGCCACCAGGTAGCCCAAAAAAAGATAAACATCCAGAAATAAACCAATTAAAATGAAATAAAGTGGAATTACATAAATACTTTTAAAATATTTTCTTAATGTTTAGCTGGAATGGGTCAGAAGGCTCAGTATATTTTAGACTAGAATTTGTAGATGTTTTTCTTCACAAGAAGCACCCTCTGTTGTATGCTCCAGAGCTCAGCTATTTTCACCGTTATAAGCAACTGATTTGGCCAGTTGTCAGGCTTCTCAACAGCAAAAGAGGAGCATCCCTTGTAATTTCTTAGGTATTACTACTAACAACCGGAGCTTTATCATATTAAAACCCCCTCACAGCTCATTCATTAAAATTTAATAAATTCTAAACACCAGCCTCTCCAAAGGACAAGAATTAAGCCCCATTTTGTCAGACAATGCCTTTCAAACGAAAGGAGGGGATTGCTACTCGGTTGATTGATCACCTTCTAAAATGTATTTGCCTATTTATTTATTTTATTATCAAGGTGTCTGGCTAAGCTGCAGCGAGGCTCCATGATCCCAACTGGAGGAAGAATCTATCACTTTTTTACTGAAATCTTTGTCATTATGTTTCACTTACACTGCCACGCACTGACAGAAGCAGTCCTTCCCCGTGTTTCAGGAACTACTTTCATTTTAAAGAGAGTGACTTCTTCTTTGGTCGGAGGGGGAAGGGAAGCTTTCATATGTGACAGAATGCTACTTTTAAAGCTACAAAAGGAGAAGTAAATTCCTGTTGCCTACAAGTCCTGTCTACAAACAGATTTTTCACTCTTCAGGTAACTAATCTCTTCTTTTTGGAAATGACACACATTGATAAGAGCTTTAGTGAGACAAAGATTGTGCCTCGCATGTGTCTTGTCTTCCTTTGGGACTTCATTACAGCCTAAGAGTTAGCTTGGGTGTCAAGGAGGATCCTTGTTCTTTTTATCAATGTGTCTGTAAACAGCCCTTCCTTTGAGTTTTTTGTTTGTTTGTTTTGTTTTTATCTGAATAATGGTGTCTGCACTGTAGATGCTTCTGCATCAAAACAAGAAATAATCAGAAACAATAAACTGTTACCAAGTTCACAAAGATATTGTGCAAATATTTGCTTCACAGGATAATTCAGAGTTATGAAGAGTTGTTACTACCCTCTAAATATATAAAATAACACATATTCCAAGGCTAAGGTATAACAAAACAATTTTCAGTTTCCTCCATATAACCGAAAATTCAGAGTTTCATATGTTTTAATTCATATGTTTAAATTCATATGTTTTAAGAACCTTCTTGTGAGTGCTTAGGCTTATCAAATCATATATCAGACTGTCTCATTTCCTGCTACATATGCAATCTGTCATGTATACTGCAAAACTGTATAGATGGGGTGAAGTGGGTGTCAAAAGCTGTATCACTTAGCAAACTATTTCCTTGCTATGACATCACAGTCAGAGACCTAGAAAAAAATGGTTGAAATGGCTGAATGGTTTTAATGTCACAACTCCAGCTGCCAAACAACTGTCCTCAAATAATTGAATACACTTACAAAACAGTTATTGATCAAAAGGCAGCAAAGAAAGGAAAGGGCAGAATATATACAATCAACATAAAGACTTTTCCTAATTCATATCTTGCTGTGATGAGAATATATAAAAAGATGGAATAATAGCACTGCCAGTATGACTGCATACACATTAATGGTTGTAATCAGAAAGCACTTGGTAATTGCTGGCTACCATGAGAAACCATTGAAACTTCATCTCCCCAACTTTGTGTATTTCTTTGTCTGTTACTCATTCATGACTGAAATAGTTGCCAGCTCCTATACTTAAAATTAGAGCTTTTCTTCCAAGATTGGTTAAGCAACACTGTCAATCCTCCTATCATCCAGAAACAACATTTTCTACTTGTTACTGGGAAATCTGGTTGCATCACCTCCTTATTTTATGGAAAAGCGACACAGCTGTGGAAGTCTTCGAGCCTTTTCCACAGTTACACCTTACTCAGATTTTAATGTGGGTAGACCACATCATTATATACCCTCTTAGACTTGCAAATGAACTAAGAAAACAAATTTTAAATATTTTCCTAGAGGTTTCTGTGTGGCTAGGGAAGCTATGTCACCTAGTGCCAAGTATCCAATTTTGACACTTCAGGATCAGGAAACTGCAGGTGACTTCTGTCTCTTTTTGGTCCACATACTTTTAATTCAGTTCAAATCTGTTATTCAATTCTGTGTGCAATGAACACAAGGAAGGGGATAATGAATCACCAGGACTGCATTCTTCATCTTCAGCTTTTTAATGTTGGCTTAAAATATTAAGAACTCTGCAACCTAAGGTATTCTTAGTTGACGTGACTGAAAATACAATAACATTTTAGGTCAGGACTGAAAGGCACTTCACAGGTCATAGCGGGGAAATTCATGGTATTTCACCCTGCAGTTCACTTGACCCTAAACACTGCTACTGATCCATTTTCAGAAGCATTAAGTTCACACTAAGTTGTAAATTTACAGTCATTTAAAACATCCAAGAAAAAGAAACCGAGGAACAGACTTTTTCAAATGATTCAACAATTCTGCTTAACTACAGAAATGTCCTCAAAACCCAAAATTTCCATAAAGCTGAAGAAGTCACAGATACTCTCAAAAGTAAAATCCCCCTGTATTAGGGAGAGGAAAACAAAATACAGTGTCACAGCTGCCAAACTCTCCCATAGTATGTTTTCCAAGAAGTAGTGCTGTATTTAAGAAAAGGAAACGAAAGAAGAAAAAAGTCATATTGACCTACCCACAAGCTGCACTTCTGAAAACCTTTTTACTTTTCTCTGAGAGTAAACCATCAGAAAACTCAAATTGTTTCTGGTTGCAAATTATATTAATGAAGACAGGTATTTTCCACGGGAAGTAGTGAGTGGATGACCAGCCACACTTGCTACTGACAACTTCAAGGCTGCTGTCGGCTTACTCTCAGCATCACCCACCTGACTTTAATTGGGAAGAGTTGCCCCTGAATTTATAAAAGCTGAATGCAGTTGAGATGGTGATCCCCAGATCTGCCATCACATGGAAAAGCATGAAGTAATGAATTGTGGGGATCCACCAAGTTCCATGACAAAACTGTAGAGAGGAATGCAATCAGCTTCAAACTGTATCTTTAGATGGAGTTATACTCCTTTTCAGAATAAGCATTCCTCCCCAAGGGAAATGTGTTGGTTATATAAACTAATCACCAAGCTCTCAGAACAGATGTGTACTCTCAGCTGCTGTCTTCAGCAGCAGGAAGTTTGGAGACATTTCAAGAGACAAACAAATGAGATGTCCTGATTATTTTCCTCTCCAGAAGCTCTCATTTATATATGGGCTTTATTCTGCTGCAATGGTTTAATAGAGTGTTGCTGTGGAAACACTGGCACCAAAGTACACCCAGTAAGAAACTTATGTAGAAAAATCAGCCCATATATCAAATTCATTTGGGTTCTGAACTGAAAAGGACTTTGGTGCACTCTTCCTTGACATTACTTTTGTTCTCTGTCTTGATAGTAGCCTAATGCCCTTTCATGTTCTTTCAGTGTTACTTTTCTCTGTGTGTAAGGAGAAGCACAATACAAAGAGAAATAGCTGAACTATTAAACACCAGCCTGAAAGTTTAGCTGTAACTGTCTTTGTGCATTCATACGGTGAAGTAAGAAAAAGAGAGATGCTATCAAAGCTTTTTACTATTAAAATCAGAATATATATTCTATATAACAACAGTGAAAGTACTTGAGTAAGTCTGTACTGAAGCCCTTCAGGAGTGCTTTATCTAGAATTTCTTGTTGGGTTTTTGTTTGTTTTGGTTTAGGTATTTTTCCAAATTAAACTACTCATTTAAGTGGAAAAACACATCTTAATTGCAGTGTATGAGAAAAAACTGTTTCTAATTTTGAGTGTGTGTGAGGACATTCTTAACTACCAAGTGATAATCAATGATGTATGAAATGAATGTTCATTAGGCTGGCACATGGGCTTCTAGAAAAAGTATAGTTAAATACCTTTACTTGGACTCATGGCTTATATAACTATGATTATTTTTAATGTAAGCAAAAAATGAAAACAAAGAAGAATGTTCTCTCATGGATGATGTTTTCCATGGGAAAATGAGAAGCAGAAAACTTGTTCAATGTTTATGATCTGACCCACTGATAAGCAATTCATGTAGGTAATGTCTGAATTATCAAACAAATGGAATGAGCAGTCCTTTTAAAAAAACCCTGTGTATTATTTCTTTACTGTGTCAAAATTATAAGAAATGACTAAAGTATGAGAAACATCTTCAAGGTAACAATAACTACAGAGACCTTTAAAGATACTTACATCACTTTCATGGCCTTCTCTTAGATTGTATGTGAGATCATGCTGTATGTCTTCAACAAACTTGTGAGCATACTCTGGGTAAAGATCGAGTACTTCAAAGAGACCTTTGAGGATAATACACTGGAGGTCACAGTATGTTAGAGCTTTAACATCTGCATTTGTTTTAATAACTTGATCCCTAATGGAGAGGTTTGCTCCAATTAAATCTCCTTTACCTAAAAGAGAATACAAAAACAATTATCTTCAAAGCATAAATTCTTTACTTTTTTTTGAATCATAAATCTGTTTAACATAATTGCTAAACCAGAAATCCCATTGTTACTACTGTATTGTTTAATTAATAACATTTTAAAGGATTTTAGACTAATATATATATATGTTTGTTTTGCAGGTGCAACCTTATATGTGATTAATTGGAGGGGCAAAAACTAATTTCCAGACAGATAACTAGCTGATTTAAGGGGGCAATAAAGTAAATATGTATAAAATGAAGATTTATACTAGTAACTAATAGCAGGTGCAATTTTGTTTTTCAAAATAGCTGTCAGGGGAGGGAGGGTGTGTTTCTGTGGGTTTGTGTGTATTAAAATAGGCAGGTGTAAAGACAGTATTTTAGCAATGACACAAGTAACTGTAGATCCTGATTCAAATTACCCTTTTACTTGGCATTAGGATTGCCAAACATTTGCAATCTATGATAACTATGGCTGCACAGCTATATTTCATCATATATCATAGTTGTGTAGGCTATAAATAGATTTCTAGCTGAATAGTATTTCTGTCAAGAAGACAAAATTCTTAAGCCCTTGTATTTTCATTTATGGGTAAGACTGCCTTAGAACCCTGTATGTGTTAAAAACTATAACTGGAGCACAACAATTTTATAATGGAATTTATACCTCAGGTTAGATGCTTATAATTGGCCCTACTTTAACCAGGTTTATATTTGGTATCTTCCAAAGGCCCCTTCTAATTTTACATTATTCTGTGATTAAGAAGTTAAGACTGTCGAGTCTGAAAATCCACCCAGAGTGTGATTCCAACTAGATATTACACAGGAAATGGTGAGCTTGAAGGATAAGTTAAACTAAGCAGTCAACTATCCCTGAAGTTTCTTAAATAGGATAGTTTTATACTTAAAAGTATCACTTTTTTTGTACCTTAAAATATCATGTTTTCTAATTACATGGAGCTTGAACAACTTTCTTAAAGTAGCTTATCATAAACCCAGCATAGGGAGGGATTTTCTTTTATGCTACATACATTAATGCTACTTTGAGATCGCTTAAAAATCTCAATTAGTATAAATAAGAACTGATACGGGCTTAGTTTAGTCTGGGTAAGGAAAACTTGATAGGTGACAATAACATTTGTTGTTGCTCATCACACAATGTATTGCTGACATAATAAAATAAAGTGTAAAGTTAAGCCGTAAGACACTTTTTGATTTTACTGTAAATGCCAAGAATTCCTTAGATTTCTTTGATTATATTAAGCATAGGGCTGAAAATGTTAATCTATTGCTGTCTGTTAATATGGAGGAGGGAAAAAAATATTTGAAATATAACAAAACTGATCTTTAAGCATCCTAATTAGAAAGATTTTAGACATATAAACAGTTTTCGTATCAATAATGTATAAATATTTTGGAAAAAATATTACATTTCTATTTGATTTTTGTTCTAGCGTTTGATGAAAGAAGGTCAGCCTGAAAGACACTGCAATTGATTTGGTATTACTAATGTATATTTCTTTCTCAAATGAAAATAATGGAGCAAAGTCTGTAGGTAGTAACCTGAAGTTTCATGTAGAATTAATGGAGTGGTGAAATGATTGTATCTTGAATTTCAACATTTGCTACATAACAGAATCATTTCAGTTTTGGTGTTTTTTTGGGTTTTTTTCTGTTTAATTAGAGAACAAACCTACATATAAATGTTTCACAGGCGCGTCTGCTTGTTAATATAGCTGGGACATGCAGTCAAAGTTATAAATGTCCTCATTATGGATATTTTTAAGATAACATATGGCTATTATTTTTAACAAATTAAAGATATATGTCCAAACAGTACATAACTTACATTAAATCATATTTTCCTATAAAATATATCCTAACCATCATTATTAGATGTAAAGTAATCGTCTCAAGAGGAACCAAACATATATTTAATGAGAGCACTTCATTGAATTGTTGCTGTACTACTTGTTAGTGAGAATGGTTCAGTAAACAAAAACTAATCCACTAGAATTAAAATCAGGACAGAATTATAAAATATTCTGGGAAATGCAAGTAACCCAGCATTGTCAGGGAAAAAAACCTGCTCTCTTGGATTTACATGACATAAGTAACCCAGTTTCTCATAGGAGTCTACATTTTTGATGCATTCACCTTCTGCTGGTGTTTATGAAGTTTAAATGATCATGCTCCCATTCACTGTAATGAAACATTATTTTTCTGTGTTATATTTATGATTTTTGCATTATGATTTCATTAACTTCTCTCAGAAATCCACTAATCTCTTTCTTATTGTTATGATTGTCATCATTACAGAATGATGGTTTCATTAACATTTTCAGAAGTGCCTGAAGATGGACTCATTAATGAAACTATAGTTCCAGTGGAGGTAGCTGGATTTAAGCTAACAGTTTTTTCTAAGCCATATTTCATACCTTTTATTTATATGATCCACTGAAATCAAGAGATTCTAAAACTTACTGATAACAAATAGCTGATGAGTGATGTGGGCTGCCAATCTAACAGAATTAAAGAGGTCTGAAACAAATAGGACCTGTATCACATTTGTATCCTAAAAAAAGACCAATCAAATGCATGTTAATAAAATAAAGGAAATTCAATTACAGAAGACCAGAATCTTCCATTGTCAACAGTCTAGTGTAATCCCACAAAACAGGAAGGCAAGCAAAAAAAAGGAAATGTTCTTTTAGCTCTGTTTTATAAGAATATTAAAAGTTATTAGAAATAAGAAGACATTTAAAATCTAAAGCAATATTAAAACCATAATAAAATAATTCATGCTTTCATAGTAAAATGTTATATTTATAAACCCTAACTCAGACAAGTCTAGTCATCCTTGAGCTGATGATAATGGTAATATCTTTAGCACTTGTTAGATTAAGGCAAATCGCAGAAATGTATAGATAGAGATGCTTAAACCTCAGTAAGTCAAAGCAGCCATCTTGCAGGCAACAACACAACAAAATTTATTAGAACTGAACTTTCTCTGTTCTAATATACTCAGATGAATGCAGCCAGCATCAGTTAGTATGAAGAAGTAGCTCTGGGGAACTGAGCTAACAGTGCTTGGTTTTTACCACATGACTTTACTGCAACGAGAGTTCATACATGTGTGTCAAAGAAGGTTCATATTGTTTTCTTTCATGTGGCAGCATTAGTGGGAGCATGGCCTGGCCACTAATTTTCATGAATGATTTGGGAACTGATGACCAATGTTCTTTGAGCTGTCAATACCATCATCAAATTAAGCTGAAAGAAGCAATTTGTGTCAAAAGATAGCAAGTACCGCTTTCTGTGAAAAAGAGAGAGAATAAATATAAGAAAATACTCTTTCTCATCAGATTGCTAGGACATCTTAAGCCATTCATTAGTAGTGAAAGGCCTCCTGCACTCCATTCTTCCTCTTTGAATCTGTGACTATGAACATACCAAGAATTGCCAGCACCGTGCTGTCCTTCAGGACTTCCATGGAACCTGAGCACACAAAGTAGATCGCTTGCAGGGCATCTCCCTGCCGGAGAAGGTATTCCCCAGGAGCACAGAAGGAGGTTTTGATGTGCAGAGACAGAGACCTGAGGCAACCACGGCTGGCACACTCAAAAAGGGAGAGCTGCAAAATCTCCTTGTTCAAGTGCATGGTGATGTCTGAACGCAGCTCGTCTGGGAAGTCTTTTAAAAGCTATCCAGAAAAAAAATGAAAAAAAAGGGTGAAAAGAGAAAAAGTGTAAAATAATTTGTTTCCACTTTTGCAGAAGTGAGCTGATTTACTAATGCTGAACCTGTCATACTGAGCCAAATACTTTCCTCTGATTTTTATTATCGCCTTGATGAGACAGGTAGTGTATCTTAATAAACATTTACACTGATAAATTCCTGGAAAAATATGAATAAATATATGTCTTTATACGAAAAAAACCCCTGCCAAACTCCCCAAACCAACAAAAAAGCAAACAGAAAATGGCTGACACTGTGTATAGGAATTCTCTCTAATGCACAATTTAAACTTGTCCAAGTTCAAACACAGTAGGTTGTTCAGATATATACCACTGCATACAGTGACACATATACAATGAAAACAAAGTAAACCTGAAGTTTAGATTTTCTTTAATATACTTCTATAAAATTCACCAATATGCAATATTGTTTCTAAAGGAAAACCACTGAAAGAAGAATAACTAAAAAAACCTGATTTTGGTTTGTTGTTGTTGCTGCTGTTGTTGGTTTTTTTTTTTGTTCTTTTTGGGTTTTTTTATAGTGTAATTGAACCCTGAAGGGGGATGGGGTGGGAAAGTAATGGCCATAAGGTGAATGTTCAGTGGAAGAACCCATGGAAACTAAAAGACCATGAGGCCTTCCTATTTTTCCTCTCAAGCTGAAAGCCCACAAACATAGTTTTGTCTGTACTTTGAGGGGGTGTGGCATCCGAGCATTGCAATCAGCCAACACTTGACCAAGTGGGCTTAGACAAGGCACTTTGTCCATAGGAGGCAAATAATGGAATACTGATGGTCTCTCCAGGAGCTGCAGTTGTAGTACAGCAGCATTTTCACTCATTTTCAAGTGCAACTAAAGGTAGAGAAGGTACAAAAGCTGAAGGTGATCGTTAACCTCATCTAGGAAAGCTTTGATATCTAAGTGATTTTTGTACATTTGAATCTTACTAAGCTCCTTCTGTTGCTAGGATGCAGTTGAACATCCCATTCTTTGGGCTATAGACAACACAAAAAGAATCTATCAGGAAAAGAATGCTCTCAAATCCAAATCTTTCTGCTTATTTCTACATTATCTTTAGCGACCATGGAGTTTTATAACATAGATAACAAAAAATCTGAAGGGAGTGCTCCATTCAAGCAACACTCCAGCAGAGAGAAGCCATTATTTCCCCTGGAGTATACTAACACATAACTTGGAAAAGCAATTTAAAACAAGCAAGTAAACACACTACCAGAAATCTATCTTTTGATTTCACTCCCATGTTACGTTGCAATATTTTAAAAAATAGGGAAATAAGCAACATAAAAATTCAGGTTAAACCACTTGTTTGCAGTATTGCAAAGAATAAAATGAAGGAGGTGAGGAAAGAGCACCAAAGGCTCTCCTTTAAAAAAGACTTAAACCTCCCTACTAGATATTTTGTTTATTGAAATAAGGAACTGCTCATGGTAGCATTTCTGCTGACATCATCCAAAAGGATGCTGATGAGTGCCTCTGTAGCATTTGAGAATCATGGGTGAGTTTGAATTTTAATATATGATTTGATGTTTTAAACCAGATTTTTCAGTAGCGTACCCTCTTCTTAGGATACTCAAAATTTATTTTTAGGCATGTACCTTTTGGTACGTAACTTCACACAAAACACAGCATCACAAAAGAAATATTATCCCCCTTCCTTGACTCTAAGATCGTAGTCAAAGCCATCAAACACAAAAACCCTCTCATTTGGTTACCTCATTGGAATCAATTCCATTATTGACAGACCATGTGGTTTGGAAATATTCAAGCATCCTTTGCTTTAGCTGCTGCGGCAGGTGATGGACCCGTATAAAGTCCTTCAGATCCTTGGTTCTTGTGTGGTAAAGGGACCATCTGGAGTACATCCTCTGAATTATGGCAGTCACATTGCCAAACACCAAGGCATGCATCAGAGCTAGAGAGTACAGAAATTATGTGCAAAGTGGAGTGACTTGTTGATCATTAAAATGTAACACAGCAAATCAACAGGATCTTCACAGAAAACAAATTTCCTGATTGAGAGATATAGTAAAGCTTTTTTGAATATAAGATTCCCTGAGTAATGTACAGTAGTAATAATATGATTATTCATTTATGTTTTTTGAGACACAGTCATGGGACAGGGTGGAAGAATTCTATCTATCAAGATACCAAGTAAAAGAATGCCCAAGTCAAATAAGGTTCATAGTCTAAGAAAAAGGGAAAACAGAATCATAGAATGGCCAGGGTTAGAAGAGACAATAAAAATCATCTAGTTCCAAATACCCTGCCATGGACAGGAACACTTTTCACTAAACCAGGTTGCTCAAAGCCCTGTTCAGCCTGGCCCGCAACATTTAAGGGATGGGGCATCCACAACTTCTCTGGGTAACTTGGTCCAGTGTCTCTCTGCCCTCATAGTAAAGAATGTCTTCCTGATATCTAACCTAAACCTACTTTCTTTCAGTTTAAAACCATTCCCACTTTTCCTATCAATACATGGCTTTGTATTAAGTCTCTTTTCATCTTTGACGAAGGCTCCCTTCAGGTATTGGAAGAACACATGTAGGCACGCATGCTCAGAAAATATTGAGAAACTAATAATCAGTATGAAAACTAGACCCAAATAGTCAGTAAGAAATTACACAGAATATAGCAGATTTCAAAGCACCCATAGAAAAAACCCAATTAGTAATTGGGACCATGTGCAGCGGAATGAGGTTGTAAATAACATTTAGAGATGTATCACATTCTGGGCAAGATATTTTGGGTTTTTTATAAAAAAAGGTCAAAAACCCCATTGTAAACCAGAAATTCAGGTTAAAAGAAACATTTAAACAGGCAATCTGATTTCTTATGTTTCTTGAAAAGGTCAAATATGGTAAGGAATCATTTATCAGAAAGTTCTGACATCCTGGAGTTTGTGTGCAATTATATTCTGGCTTGGGAATAAAAAGACCAGAAACAAAATTGAAGAAATGCTTACAGATACAGGTCATCTGGGTTTGTCTGTGCAGAAATGTGCTTGCTGATTATGAGTTGAAAAATCACTGCTATGTTGTCTGTCATGTGATATTGGTTTGATGCATATGTGTATAAATTGTTTATTAAAAAAGTTACTAAAAATTACTAAACAGCTTGATTCTTTATCTAATAGGACATTTAGCTTTATAGTGCTTGAAAGAAAGCAGGCAGGCTCCTCAAAGTGGCAAAGGAATTTATAAACAAGACAAGTTTATAAACAAGACAAACAAGCTGTTAACCTCGTATGTCAATTTACAGAAGTTCAATGTGAGTGGAAAAGGACAAGGGGGAACAAGAGGAGGAAAGGACACACTTTTAAATGGTAGAAACAGATAAAAAATTGTTTAGTTTGGAGTGTCAGAAAATTTTTACAGGCTGAATAAAACACAAAGGAGCTAGTAAAAATATCTGTGTCTTCATTGTGGAAGGAGTGCAGAAAAACATAAAGAACTGCAGCGTAGAAATGGTAGAAAGAGTTGGATCAGGAATGAATATTAGAAAGAAAAGTAAACATAGCTTGAAATTTATTTCTAAGAATAATCATCTAGATCAACTAGGTGCTGTCCATGATGGTACAGTGAATTATGATGTCATTAATGTCAGAAAGCTTGAGCAATAAAATGTGAGGGACTGGTGTAATGCTAGGTACGGGATATTATACCAGAAATATGGCAGCTATGGCTGAAAAATTGATCAAAACACAGCTAAATAGGTTAAGGAAATAGTGTAGTCTCTTTAAAGATGCAATAATCAGTGTAAAAAGGGGGTAGCAATAAAGCATTAGGTGGTGTATGGATGCATATATAAGAATCACATGTGATGACAGCCTCCCAGAAGGCTCTAAAGTTAGGACCTGGGCAGTGTAGACATCTCTGTGATGTCATTATAGACACAAATATCTTCTAGAATTTTATTATTATGCTGGAATCTGTCATTGCCTGCATTGGAAGGCAACTGTTACTTACAGAGACAAGCTGTCCATGGATTTGACAGGCATTAGATTTCTTTTTCAAATAATCATAGACTCACCTTACTTTCTGTAAGAAATCTATTACTCCATTCTCTAAACCCAAGTACGACAAGTTCAAAACTTCTAAAAATTGTATTTCATATATATTTTAATGGATAATTTAAATTACGTTTTTGTTGCTTAGGGAACAAAGGAACACCTCTGGTCCCAGAGAGAGCTGGAGCTACTAGAGTGGGCCTGCTTGCCTATGAGTAACTTTGTCTTTCAGTCATCAGTTCCCTATTACTACATTCAATCAACTAGTTCTTCACAATTTATTCAGTGCACAAGCATATTATTTCTATCACTTAATAACACAAGAAATGAAATTGGTATAACTGGACTAAATAGATGCATAAGATACTTTTATATTCTACTCTATTGAGCTTATGAAAGCTCTTCAATATCAAAGAGTATTAAATATTCATTATTACCTTACAAAGGGTATCTCTTGATTTCTTGCTAGAAATAAAACCTCCTTTTTTCATTCCAACAGATTTTATATAGTGAAAGTCCCAAAGCAGGGAGACCACAGAGTATTTTAAAATTATAATTTTATGCTACCAGCAAGACCAATTCATGAGGTACTTGTGGTTTTGTGACATTGTCATAATCAAAATTATATTATTCTTGGATGATTCATGGTATTATTGCCACTCATTTTCAGGATTGAAGGAAATGACAATAATTCATTGAACAATTTTTATACCACTTAGTGCTGCAAATATATAGCTTACAGGTCATTCATTGTGTTCCCTGGCTTCCAAGTGTCAAATTGCTAATTTATTTTTGCCCAGGAAGATTTATCCTGCAAAACTGACAACGAGCTGACAACCCAGGCTTTACTGACTAGCCCTGGAGAAAGACCTGCAAGTATTTCTAGAACAGTCAGGCAAACCAAAAAAAAAAAGGGGGGGGGGGGNGCAGGGGGCAGTACGCTAGTGGTAATTTGCTTCTACCTTTCATGCCCACTGTGACATCTTTGAGCTGTATGACGTACACATTATGAAACAGCACAGCTGATTTTCAGGGGAAGGAAGAGACCAAAATCCCCAACACATGATTGGGCCATTCTCACTGTCAATAATGTGAGTTTGTATTTTACTGGGTGCCACTGTCTTTTGTCACCATAAGTGAACAAAAGGATAAAAATACGCCTGCCTAAGAGAGTTTATGTAGTGTAAACAAAGTAAGTAATTTCCTTCTTTTGCCATTTTAAACTAAACTTGTTAAACATTCTGCAAAATTTCAACTCTTATTTTACTTGTTTCTACATTTTATACGGCATTTAGCATTTGTACCTACCCCCAATCAGCATTGTGCAAATGGAGAAGATCTTTTCAGCATCGGTATTGGCTGAAACATTTCCAAACCCAACACTGGTGAGGCTGCTGAGAGTGAAATACAGGGCAGCTATATAGGCACTTCTGATTGATGGGCCTCCTAGTGTATTATTCTCATAGTAAGGAGATTCAATGCGTTTTCCTAGCTCATGAAGCCAACCTGCAAAACAAAGCAAAAAAAGAACTACTAAGGGATACTGACACCATGAAAAGTACACATTCCATAAAACAAAATAGTTCTAAAAAAGAAATTATTTAAAAGATGCTACATTCTTCACACAGTTTCAGGAATAAAATAAACATTAAACCGTAGGAATTTAGGTAGCACAATAAATATTGTGTGTCTGGGATATTTTTTAATGCATGATTATTTATGATAAGAACTGTATTTCTGTATGGAAATCAAGTAGTTTTGAATTGCATATTACAGGTCTAATTAGATAATTTATAAAATTGATTAAGTCACTGAAAAGAAAAAAAATCATCACCTAATATCACTGCAGCTAGAATGCAACATCATTTGATTCTTTCCATTAATTAATGCTTGGAAAGCTTTTTGACATTCTAAGACTAAATCATTATAATAGTAATAGTAATTACATATTCAGAGCTTTTTACTTTTTTCTTTTTACAGTAGAAAAGATTCAAAGAACTAAACATAACTTACAAACCAGAATTAATTTCCAAAAGATGCTTCAGTAAGTATTTTCTAGATTGTTCATTAAATCTTTCATTTTGCTAAATGAGTCTGTGTGTGCTAGAGAAAGTAGAATTAGCTACTGGTTCATAGATATTTGAAAAACAACAACAAAACAACCCCAAAGCAACAAAGCAGGAAAAAATATGCAGTTAGAAAACACATGATCTGAATGAATTGCATAAGCACAGTGCTTCACAAAAATCAAGGTTAGGGGGAAAAAGGGATAAAAATCAATTTTTGTGCCCAGTTTTGCCTGCCCAGCAGCTTTCTTGGGAGACTGGGAATCTTTTATGGGTATTCAAGGAGAACTGCCAAAAGAAAACAATCCTGACAGAGGTTTATTTTTAGAAAAATTGTTTGGTGGTCCCCCTGTTGTAAGCTGAGACCTGATAGACTGAATCACCTCCATGCTTATTCTCTCTCCACTTCAGTCAGCATCCATTTGGATGAACGCAAATATGAACTGGGGGAAATCTCATCCACAGAATATCTGCAAAAGTAAGGGATAGATTTAAAGTATCTGTCCCAGCTTTTAATTAAGTTTGGGAAAAAGTCTATAAGAATTGACCACCTATAGCAGACTTGCTGAACCATGGCCACTGCCATGCTCAGCTCCATGCTCTCTGGCGTGCTGTCCTACAGAGAAAGCTCAGCCAGAAGGGCTGGGTAATGGCAGCACATAAGGTCTGGCCATGGCCCTGCTGATCCACTCTGTGCAGGACAGCAAATAAAACCAAAAGCATAAAAGGAAATCTGCATTGCCAAACAATGACAGCACTGAGTAGGCTGTTTTACCTTGCCAACCTACAAGAAAACATATGAAACTCTCCTTGATTTTATCTTGATATAAAGTATTAATAATGTCGGGCTATTTTATATTTGTGACTCCCAATAATTTAAAATGATAGTAAAGCAAAACTGGGGAAAAATAAAACCGAAAACCAAACCCCCTCCAAAAAACCCCAAGCAACCCCCCCCCTCCACACCCCTCAAAAAACACCAACCAAAAAACCCCAAACCCTAACAGAACCAGTATCTAGCCCAGCAGAATCTCTGTACACTACTGTTTTTATGAGATTACACTACATTTCCCTAACAGTAACATGGCCCTTTGTACGACAGATTTATTTCCTGTATTTCTGTGTTAGTGAATGTAATCCCCAACATTAAAGAACATAGAACAAAAACCTAAGAAAATCCCTGGCAGAGAGCAGACAGTTAAAGAAAGGTTATCTAAACCTAATGTAAAATAATACAATGATAAATTTCAAAAGCAGCTTTTGAAAATATTCTAGTCATATGAAGAACTACAAAACTGAAATAAATAGGTTATTTTAAATGACTGTAACCAATATGAGTACTAAAATGATTCCCTTTAGGAGAAAATCTTCTTCCTGGGAGTGTTCTGAAAGCCACTGATTCTCAGCCTGTGTATTTCCATTTTTCTGACTTTTCTTACATTTTCAGTGCTATCCAGGAAAGGTCGATTCTTTAACTGATAGGTATATGTAAAATGGTTTCTCCTTTATAGTTCAGTTTATATTCAAGGTTATCACCCAATCATAGTGAAACATCGTTTCTAAAGGATTCATTACTTCTATTAAAGGTAAGGTACAAAAATAAATGCCTATATTGTACAATTTTGAAGAAATTATATAGAATGATAGTCATAGTATGTAAAGTGCTGCAAGATCTTTCAGATCAACTATATTTCTTAGATTTTTGTTGATAGCACTGCATTTTTTTTCCATTTCGGGGTAGAGACAAGATACTGTTGGCTGCAAATACTTCAATTAGCCCATGGAAATAGTCATGAGGTAACATCGACTAATGCCTTTTCCTTTTCGGTTCCTGTAGGTAACAGCTCTCAGCAGATTCTCTGGTAAACTTGAGTAATTAATTTCATCCCTCAGGGAAGAAGAGGAAAATAAATATATCTTGCAGTCAGAGGGAGCTTCCTAGAATTTAGCATTATGAATCTTGTCTGGTTCAGAATTAACATTGTCTAGGTATAGCTCTCTGTCTTTGAAGAGTTTTTAAAACACCAATTAGCATAATTAAGAGGAAGACCTTTCAGAGGAAAAAAGAGCACTTAAGTAATCAAGTCCTATTGGAAAAGTCAATAGGAACTGGATATTTAGCTCCATTAGGCTACTTTGAAAGTTGCTGTAAGAATATGTATTGAGTTTCATTTATCTATATCTGGGAAGTGCTCAAATATCAGCAGAAGCATAAAAAAGCATTTAAACATCCAGAGATTACATACTTTTTAACTAGATGTAAGACACATTATTTCATTTACTTGACATCCAGAAATGGAGTCTTCTGGTTTGGTGCTAAATCTGCATTGACTGGATACATCACTCCCTTATAATTTGCAGCTGCTTTCTGTACTACTACTTTCCTTATATGCCAGACACTTAACACACCAAAATACTGTCTGGCACTTCAAAAATTAGAAAATAGTTGCATTTTCTAATGCATTAATTACCCACAGCATTCATCCCATAAATGAGACAAACACTTTTTCCCCCAGTTAAAACATAGATCAAACTCTCTCTTTTATTCTGCATTACAGCACTGGGAAGTGTAAACACGTATGGACAAGGAGCACTTTTTAGGGTATTCCTGAATGCTTGAAAGCAGGAGTGGTCCCAAACAGACCAGTAGTGGTGATGTTAAAAGAGAAAAGGATGGGACAAAGATCAAACTTCTCTCAACTATGAGTCCACATCAAATTCAGGGACTTCAGCATTTCCATGGGGAATGTGAGGGTAGAAAAGCCTATCTGCTTTCTACTTTCACATAATCTTTTTTTTTTTTAATATATATATATAATTTATTTAAACAGTATATAATAAGACTAAATCAATTTATTTCTGGCATGCACAACTGCATTATTGAATAATCATTGCCTCTGTTCTCATGGTAATTACTCATTTGAGGTATTCAAGTTCTTCTCAAGATACTCAAAGCCTTTTTATCTTTGTCTAGCCAAAATGTTTTTGACATGTGCAATTTTTTCCTGCTAAAATGTTAGCTGTTTTTAGCTGTTTTTCACTAGACTACTAATAGGCTAAACAGTGCCATTCCTACTACTTCACCCTGTGGAATATCACTGTTACACTTTCGTTGTCAGACAACCTGATCATTTGTTTACAGGTTTGATCCGTGGCATAGTTTTGCCTGTCATATTAGGAGAGGCTCCCAGGTACCAGAGCAGATGGTTTTAGGATTAAAGAACCCCAGAGATGACAGAAGCAATCATACCTTCAACCACTGCTTCTGGAGGATTGTAAATGTGTCAGACCTTATTGCAACAGGTCAATAAATGAAACATGAATCAGGTGTTTCTTTCACACAGATTAGAAAGAAATAGGTAAAAAAAAAAAAAGCCACAGTCATGAAAGTGTGATACAGTTGCAGGTTCTAAGGGTGGGAAAACACAGCTTCATGGCACATGCCCCAGTGGCAGAGTTACACAGTAGTAAAATACAGGACATGGATTTCTGCTCTATTCAAAATGAAGATAATAAAGAAATGTTATAAGAGGAAACCTGAGGTGATTTGTATGACATGTCAACAAGCACAGGCTAGAAGTGAACAGCCCTGGACTATCTAGCCGAGGGATTTATATTTGAATTAGATAATTAGCTGGAATTCAAAATAAGTAAAAGTTAAGTGGCCATGCATGAAATTTAGACTACAGTGGCTTCAGTACTAGTACAAGAGACATAACCATAATGGTTGCATGAGAACGAGGAACAAATAACATTAATCTAGTCCCCTTGGCCTTTATTCTGCTAACACGCTTTCCCACAAAGAGTAGGAATCTAAAATAAGAAAGAAAAGAAATATTATAACATTTTTCTCAGGTACTTAAACTGCTTAAAATGTTAAAGTAAGTCACAAAATTATTCTAAAAAATGTGTTTTCTTATTTTAGCTTTGTAAAATACAGTCCTTAACAGAGTATATTTTTATTATGATGGATTTATTTTTTTTTCTTAAACTGGAAAGATATGTAACATAGGTATGAATGAGACTGGTAGTATGACAGAACTAGAGGAACAGCTATTGCAGTCAAATCCACACAGTCAAATTTTGTGGAGGGAAATTTTTGACATGACATGGAAAAACTTGTCCAAGCAGATTATACTTAACATCTGAGTCATGGAACATTGATATTACCATGACAGAAACTACACAAGAATTTCTACAGATATAGGTAAAAGCTTATACACTTTTGCTTTATGAATGCCCACATTATAGACAATAAAAAACCCAAACAAGGTATACCTTTAATATGTAATTAAAGAGGAAAAAATTATCCCTTTTCTATCAAGTACTCTATGCCTCTTTCTATTCAGTAGATAAAATCTTGAAAAGGGAGAGGACAAGTTTTATAAGAAGATTTCATGCTTCTGATCTGAGATGTTCATGTCTTTAAAGTCTAATCCATAAACAAAAATAAAGTCTTCATTCATCTAAGTGCTATATATATATAATTTAACACCCATGAAAAAATGCTCACAGCATATTTTTGGGGAGCTTTCAAACAGTGGAAATTGCAAGAAATGTAATAGTTTAAAATGAAAAGAAAAATAGTTGACAATGTGAAAAGCATGCCCTTCTCAGAAGTAAACACTGATGAGACATCTTCCCTCCAAAGCTGTAGATGAAGATTCATGACAAGAATTTTTTAGGATCATTGTCATACTAGATGTTAAGTGGACACTAGGAGTGGATAGATTCAGTTAAAATGCAATTTGATTTCCATTGCAGAGAAACTGGATAGACTTTTTATTACAACTCTTCCCAGATTAACAAGTGAAGTAAGAGATGGGCATGAGCCAAAATCCAAGGTACAAACATGCTCCTAAAATGCTGACAATTCATATCTTTGCATCTACCCTTTTTCTTCTTTCTTTTTTTTCTTTTTTAATTATGGATCGCATTTAAAAAAAAATCAGGATTTGAACTTATGCTGCATGAAAGTGTAGTCCTCTGACAGTCTTTGGGAATTCTACCACTGATCTTAACATCATCCAGAGAAAGGTTGAATTTGAACATATGCAGTCAGAAAAAGAAAAAAAAAGATAAGGAAGGTCCATATATGTCCCACTACTGCATGCAGCTTGGACAGACACAAGCCTCTGTAGTCAAAGGTAGGTGTGTGAAATGGTTACCTTGGTACCTGGTTCCTTTTGAATGCCTGCCTTAAATGATGGAGTACCCTTTGCAGGCACAATGTCTGGTGTGCTTCTTGGGCAATGATCTAGAGGAAACTGTATCTTTCCCAAGACCCTTCGGAAAAGTTTTTGACTATCTAGAGACAAACACTAAGGCAGATGTTTTAAAGACTTTTAAACCCCATTTTTCCAACCTAAATGTGTATTTCCTTTGATTAGGTCATTTTCAGATACAACTTAACCTTTGACAGATCTAATGAAAGTTGATTTTATTTGAAAAGTGTCAATCCATGTAATTCTTCTGTAAGGCTAATACCCTTTGTAAATAAATTGGCTGTTGTATTTCTAACTGAATATATACTTAGAAGGTATAAAAAATTACATTTTACAGAGCTTTAATTTATGTAACATGACAAAGTCATAACAAGATATTGACCCATTCTGCTCACTGAAAATGAAGTTTTCATGGTGCAATAAATATTCAATTAAATAAGTAGTTTGAGGAAGAAGAGGTGCTCAATCAAGAGATTAAAAAAGGAAAAAAAAAATCTAAGATCTAATTGCAAGGCTGCTGATAACAACAAAAACACAGCTGAGCCCACAGAAGTGCTGAAACCCTGACAATTAAGCTTTAGTTATGTGATAAAACTCAACACTGAAGTATCACTTCTTAGAATAAGAAAGTAACATTTCTGTATTCTCATGCTAAAATTGACGCCACCTTTAAGATACTGACAAAAATTCCTTGTAGGAAGCATTTAATTTCTTTTCACCAACAATGTGTGGGCTTAATTTAAAATTCGTTTTAGAAAGCCATAAGTGCAAGGATACTTTTTATCCTATGGGAAACTAATAATCCACCCCAGTGAAAGCACTCTAAATGCATGGATTAGAATGCAATTTCTCATCTCTGGTTGAACACTCCTGGGCATGTTCACAGCTTACAAGTGGTGGAACAAAAGGCCTGATATTAAATACTTTCAAGGCGAGCATTTTGTTAGAAAACAGTGTTGGAAAGACACATTTTTAAAATATATTTGGTTAGCAACAAGTAAGAACAGGTTAGAGTTCTGCAGCTTTTCCACCTAATGCAAAATGCTACATAAACACTGCACAAAAAAAACGGGTACATGAATCACCTATCAACAGCTTCAGACATTTCTACCCCATGTTTCTAGCCAGAACCTATGTTTATGCTTTAAATATTCATATTTCTAGATGAGGTCCTACCTTTTTTACCTGTAAAATAAAGTTTTGCAGTTTTACTTTTACTTCTACTGCGGAGAAATACCTAAGGACTGACAGACTTTGGAATGGGTAAATGGATGCCTGTGTCTGTCCTGCTCAGTGGATTGGCCCTGCAGGCTGATTGGGCAGGCTTGGGGTGGATTGTCCCTCTCACCCTACACTTCATTACTACCTTGGTGCCTCATCAGGCTGCAGATTTCACTTCTGGGACATGCAACCAGTATTCTGTAGATGTCTAAAAAAATCAGACAGCTGCATAGACCTGTTGTTCTTATTTATGAGGAAGACTCCAATATACCTTCACACCAGTCTCACAGTAAAATGGAATAGATCCCCCTTACAGGAGATATACTTTTATTCCAAGGCAGAGACCTATCTATATTGCATATAAGAATTATATATAAGAGTTTTAAGAGCTGACCCAGCAGATCTGCAAGGAACACATTTCTCTTGATATTTTATGATAGTTCTCTAAACATTAGACTTTTGCACAGAAGCTCCAGTGTACACGGTTGGTGTACCTGCATTCCAGCAGAAGTAGGTCATAAATTCCTTCAATCTCATTTATCAAGGAGTAGGTAAATTTAGGAAGAAATGTATTGGAAACTCTTCTTCTGTGTGGTAAGCATGTACAGCTCTTCTTGACAGTAATTTGTCAGATGGCTATGTTTGAATATATGGGTGATTTAAATCTTTCTTACTTTTGCAAGTCAGCAGTTTACTTTCTATTTCCCAAATCATTGAAAGGATGAGATCAGGATATTTTCAGTATCAACTTTCTGTGACTATAGCTACTTATTTTTATTAAATTTTTTAAATTATTTTTACTAGGAATAAACTACAAACAACTCTAATGCCATTAATATATTTGGAGTGAAGAAAAATGCCTTTTTTTTTTTTTCAAATTACCTTGCTTTGTTCTACCCAGTGTATTTTTTAAACTAAAAGAAATTAGTAGCATAGGTAATTAACTACTATTTTTGTAAAGTTGTATAATGTTAATTTTTAGATTACAAGTAAACTATACAAGTCTAAACAGGTAGATAATTCAAGAAATAAATTGCAAAACTATAATCAGAAGTATGTAAATCATTGGCAAATCATCTTCTTTAAGGAGATGGTCACACTGTCATTGGACAAAGAGGCTCAGCATTTAATGTTACTGCTCCTTAGGCAAGCTGGCTGTTACTGTCCTATTCCAGGTTATCAAATGCCTTGCAGCTAAGTTTGGAATTAGAAATATTAGTGCTCCTAGTCCATTCAGTGCAAAGAGCACATCTATCTATGCCCTCTTTGCTTCCCTGTGCTCCATCAGTCTGTACCCATCTGTTAGAGCTTTTCTTATCTTATATTTAGACTGTAATACCCTCCTGGGCAAGAGCAGCCTTTTTATCCTGTGTTAATTCAGCAATGGAGACAAGAGGGTCTTGACCCATAACTAGCATCCCAGGTGCTGGTGCAATAAAATTACTGGTAATGACTTTTTTTTTACGGTGTCAGCTGAAGAGTAAGAAACCTGTCTTGCAGCTTTATGTCTTTGGAGTCCAAATCATACCAAAAAGATCTTGAACTGCTAGAGTCAATGCATTCATGTCTTTTTAAAGAAATAAGTACTCTACTTCATAAGCCATACAGATGACTTTAAAATGAAAACTTTATTAACAAAATATGCAAAAATATCCCACAAAACAAAACCTTGGAGAATGCCAGTTTTAAGGCTGTTAGCAAGACTTTGAATCTGTATGTGTCCAGTGTGGCATAGTCAGTAAATTAATCTCACTACACTGATGTTGTCACCTGCTCAGAGACATACAGGCTAAAGTTTTTCAGTACTTTTGACAATATCTCAGTCCCAAGAGTTATTATATTTACAGTTCTGACCTAGAGTCTGCAAATAAATTCTCATGGAGGCAATGACAGTGGTAATCAATACCTTAAAATCTCTGCAAAATAAATATTATTTTTTTGCAACAGCAAGATATCAAAAGGACCATATTTTTTATAAA
Source organism: Campylorhamphus procurvoides (assembly GCA_013396655.1). NCBI lineage: Eukaryota > Metazoa > Chordata > Aves > Passeriformes > Dendrocolaptidae > Campylorhamphus > Campylorhamphus procurvoides. Next base: position 812,140 of record WBMV01005495.1, read on the forward strand.
GGCAGTGAGATACACTAAACATATTTTCATACTGTCTGTTTGGCTGTCAGCAATCTGTGAGAGTAGAGCTGTTTACTTCTACACTCCCCTGTAAGCGTCTTCTCTGCTTTTCAAATCTGAGTAGTGAAATAGGTGATCCCTGATAGGGGTGCCTTTCCCTCTCCTGCCATCTTCCCTGCTCCAGAAATCAAGACAATTTTCAGCAGCTCCTACCTATTCAAATGCAGCCTCCCAGTTTGGTAAAACAGAGGCAGAAGCCTCAGCACAGAAACTGTTTCCTTTTGTAGGTCTAATTACAAATGAAAGGGTAATTGCAAAAAAACCCATGCTAATTTCCATCTGACTAGCCTGCATAATCGCACAGGAGATGATAATGACTGTATGGAGTTCAGTTTGGGTCAGTATAGACTGCTGCAGTCTACGTGACATCCATTTCTCCTTGTCTTCTATATTAATAACATCCATGCTGGTTAGATAACAGCTAAGTATGTTAACCCTCACTACAATCTGCTCCTTGCTTGCTCCAGAGATTCCACAGTATCATCTAGGTCCTTTCCTCTGTCTTGCTTAAGGAGCCACTGTGTTACTCTCTGGACCAGGAACCTGCCTCTGTTAGGAAGCCATAAGATAAATAGCAATAACACTTTATTTGCTCTTGCCTTGTCTTAAAATTTTCAAATCCTTGAATCTACAACATAAGTAAAATTTTCTTTTTTTCTTTTTTGTTTTTTTTTTAATTAGGTGCCATTTGAATCAAGGAACTTTAGATCCACTCATTTTGGCTTTTATGAGGGGGAAATCAACAACAGAGGATATTTTACCCCAGATTATTTCTAAACATAATAAAACCCCTAAGAATTTGCAATGTAATAAAGGCTGAATGTAAAGAAAGAATAAAAAGTGAAGAAGAAAGGTGGTGTCTTAATGGGAAAACACCCTACGTGTTTAATATTACAGCAGCTCTGAAATAATACAGCTGTGTCTGAAGAGCTGGCAGGTCTTTTTGAAGTGCATGACATAAGGGATTCCTAAGCATTAACATTTTTATCTCTAATTCTTTCTAGATCTGACAGTGAAAAACGATTTAGAATAATTAGGTTTAATTATTTTTACAAAATAGGGCTTGTGTAAAACTTTATATACTGCAGAATGCCATGACATAGTCTCACAGTTTCACATTGGCTTGTTTAGCTGAAAGTTAACTTCAAGCACTGTCACCTGAAAATACAAAAGGAGCACACATATTTTCCAAGGTGTGCAAAAATGGAAGAGAGTCTGGAAAGAAAGGTGTCTTGAATATTTTCTTCATTTTTATATGGAAATGATTTTCTATTCTGGGAGCAGCAAACCCCTTCTGTTACCAAGCACCTGATCTGTTAAAGGACAGGGAAAAAAAGGATAAATAAATAGAAAATAGGAATATACACAGAGGACATCTCTAGATTAAAAATTTAAGGCATGCTTGTTCTATAGAAGAAAAGCAGATCTATTTTAGTCATTATGGGATGTCTTTGGATTGCAGTATGGCAGTCTAACTCCCTACCTATGGGATGGGGCTTTGAGGCAGTGCAATCACATATTGAAGCAGCTGCTGAAAAGATTTCAAAATATATAACAAAGGCTTTGTGGGTTTTAACTGGATTGAGATATCAGAATTTGAACAGCCAAGCCATGAGCTTTAAAAGCAGAAGTAGAGATTTCTGAGAAATCCTAACAAAACTTCCTATCGCACCAATCTGTAATAGATACTGTTTTAGCAAACTGGTACAAAACTCTCCAAGGAGGGCAGTGTAATCCTAGAACAAGCTTCCCAAAGAGGTGAGTCCTCTCCAATGTTGCTAGTGTTCAGGATGGAGCAAGCAATGTCTGACCTGATTTAGTGCATGTGGTAGTGCTTCAAACAGCTGGCTGATCTAAATAAACTCCAGAGGTTCTCTCCAGCCAACACTCCAAGTACAGCAGTTAAGGGTTAAAGACTGATGTAACTTTAAATTGATTGAGCAGGGCTTTTATGCACAATATGTTCAACTTCCAATAGTTATACTCTGTGGTGTTCTCATCAGAGAAGCTTTGTGGAAAGATCATGGTGTTATTTTACCTCTTGGGACTACCCCGTCTTACAGCATGTATACTGATCTGATTTTCCCCCCTACATGTGGCACTAAGAATTTCTACAATATTTGCAAAAATTGGTCCAGATACAGCTTTTCCACTGAGATTAAAAACTGCTTCATAGAATTAATGTGTGACATGTAGGTAATCTTTGGTTAGATGCAGCAGGACACTTCATCAAATCTCAGAGGCTTCATCTGCACGACAGATTTCTACTTTTCATTTAAAAATAGTCCAAAATTTTGTTACTAGATAGAAAATCTTGGAAATGTACTAATAACTACATAAAAATCTCAAACTGCCTTTAATAAGGTATTTTGTACTTTTTTCTTTTTTTTTTTTTTTGCTTCAAATCCAGTAGGGTATCTCAGTCCTGATGTATTCTGTGATTGCTAAAAGGGCTTAATCAGAAGGCAAAGTACTGTGCATAAAGAAAAATACAGTTTAATCAAGGAACTGAACCTGTAGAAAAGAACAGCAGGGAAGAATGGCAGAATAAAACTTCCTAAGGCCCAGAGCAGCTAAAATACAAATTAATGTTAATCTGAATGCAAAGGAAATATTTTGGTTCAACTCAACAAATGATACTTTGATCTCACACACCTACACCTCAAAAATAGCATTTTGGGTTTTCAAATACAAAACTGAATGATTTCCACAAAATTAATTTATATGAATATTCTAAAATATAATTTTATATTTCAAATCCTGACAAGGTCTGGTATATCCAGGTCTGAAATGAGGGCTGTTAATAAAGAAAACTTTTCCTAGAAAGTATATTAGTACATAGTCTATATTTATGGGTTGTATTTAGTATATACTTAACACATAAAAAAGGTAGGTCCAGGTTTTTAGGTAAACCTAAGACCTTAATTTGTAACTGCAGGTTATGTGCAAACATGTTTCTGCACATACTTCCAGCGTGTTTTGGTGACTACAGTTTTGCACATAAAACCTCCTTTTAGTAGTTAAATTTCTCTGTGTCTAATCTAAAAGACTGACAGACACAGGAAATACTATGTGCCTGTGTACTGTACTAAAAATAGTGAATAACTACAATTGTCTGAAGATGATGAACTTTCTCTCCTTATTTATACTAACTCAAAAGTGTAACCCAATCAGATAAAAGAAAAAGGTTTCTTTCATTAATATTTCACACCATAAGCATCTCCAAATTAGGCCTCACATATAGTTTTTACACTAGAATTGTTTTAGCCGTGCAGAAAAGGTATCCAAAAGACTTCAAATAAATAATTTTTTGCTGTCCAGAAATAAATAGGTACATTTATTAACTCAAATTTTTTCATCATGAAAATTGTGAACCTCAGACATTAATACATGGGAAATTTACACACAGGGTAAACAACAAAAGTGTTACTATCACAGAGGAATAAAATTCATAAGGATTAAAAACAAGCATTAAAATATTCAAAAGCATTCCAATGACAGCTACTTTCCTGGAATTAAAAATTTCTGTCTTCCTTGCCTTAAAATGCTTTATCACTATGCAATGTTTCCTTACTTTGGTACATCCTTGTCTTTTTCAAAATATGTGCAATGTAGTAAGTACTGTTTGTAATAATTGGTAAGCTGAGTGCTTTGATAAGTTGCAGAGCTTCAAAGTAATTATCTTGTTTCGGCTGCCTCCTTTATTCCTATTCATTATTTCTGTATGACACTCCAGGGGCTAATTATTTCATATAATACTGTGAGAAATAACCCAAATCAGTTGGCTAAGTCTCTCAGATACTGATACCCCAACATGCTTCACAAGAGTGGTAAGCATCAACCATTTCCGTCATATATTAATTAGAAATTAATTTTCAGCTCTGCTTCCCACAAACAAAATAGACCTGTTAGTATACAGGTATTTCTATTCCATACAACAATGGACCTTCACTCCAGGCAACTCAAGGTCAACAGAACATTATCATTTATTTTACTAAATTGAGGATGTCAGCACTCAAATGACATAACTGTATTTTTTAAATTCTTTTTCTTAAAGATAACTCTTAAAAACCAGAAAGGGCTACAGTTCCAAAGGAACAGGTTCTGTTATTACTAGTGACAAAAATGAAGCAAACTGATAATTGAAAACATAATGAAGCAGGCAAGAAGAGAAATTAAAATCAAACATTCAGGTATGGAGACAACAGACTGAAATAAAAAATTGATCATTGCTAGTGAATGATGTCCTGTGCGATGTAGTCAGCATGACGTTCTTTTCTGCTCTGTGACAGGATTCATAAATTTACATGTCAGTTCTAACCTGATGGATGTGTGTGTTGGGAGCAGCGAAACTAGACCAGTACCTTATAGCAGAACACAGTTTTCTTGGCTGAAATCATTGGAAATTTGCAAATACTCTTTCTGGCAGTGAGGAAGATTCACTTAGTTCTCACAGTACAGCAAAACAAACTGAACTGCTGTTCCTACTGAAGGAGACCAGGCAGTGCAGGGCACCTGTGCCGAACCTTGCTCTCTGCCAGATAGCACGAGAGCAGTGAGGGCCGTGGCTTTCTTAATGGACATCCCCGTGACGTTGGCTCACAAAATTCTGATAAGACTGAGGCTACCTAGGGACCACAAAGGACTTGGGAAGAATTTAGGAACTCAAGCTCAAGAATGTAACTTAAAGGTTACATCTAAGATACAAAACATATTTTAACTAATCCATTTCAGCCAACTTCTGCATCAGTCCAGAAGTGTCACTACCTTTACATGATTAAGACACGTAGAGATTCTCTCCTATCTGCACCTGGTGGGGATTCTTCAGCCACCTTGTACCTGCATCTAAATTCTCTTTTGGACTCAGTGGGGAAGATGGTTGTGAATTTGGGCTGTTGACTTCAGCCCGACATCAGGCGTATCAAACCTAAATAAAAGGGCCTGAAGATGGAACCTTGTTTTCAACATTTTCTACCACCACCACTCAGGTGCTGTGTACCTTATTCTGTACCTAACTTTAGAACTGAGAACTAATTGAGTGTATTCACTAGAAGTCACTATCCAAGTCCTCTTAAAGGGTCTAACTGCAAACATGTGATAAAGGAAGTTTGTGGGGGAAGTTTTATATTGCAGAGTATGTGAAACTACAGTGGTTCAGTCACAATTAAGTTGTTATTTTCAAATGTGTGGAATATAAAACAAATAGAAAATGAGTAAAAACCTGAGATGAGAGTAGAAGTATTCTACTCAATTAAAGATTTAAATAGCTGAAGAACAATACCCTTTACGAACCTAATTTTAAAGCTTCTCTCAAAATAATATATATATATATATATACACTTTATTTTCTATAAAAGCACAAGTTATTTTTTTAACAATGCCTCTATAGTGAGACTGTTGTGTTACTGTAGATGGACTAATATAAAAGTTGCAGCTAAATTTCTTGTGGACAGGAAGGAATTTTCTTTGAGACAATAACACAAACTATACCTGACAGTTTGACTATTTCAGGGAGCCAGTATCCTGACTCTTGGCCCTCTTCTAATCTTCTCGTTACACTCAAGACATCTGAGTTTCAACAGCTGACATGGTTCTTACAGAATGAATACCTTCAGCAACAGGAAATATTTTCAATATTATCTGTTTCCTGTCAGAGACAGACTGAAGAGTCATTTTCTCATATTTGACAAGAAATTGAAGGGGAATAGCTCAGTATATACTAACACAAAAGAGCAGTCAGCAAACAGAGAACCCAAAATGTTAGCCTAAATCTAATGCCAGTTAAATTACAGATATGAAAGCCAGATATGGAATTAGGGTGTTGGGATCAACCAGGAACCTCAACATAGGTTCCTGGTTCCAGAGTCTACTTTGTGTCAGGTGACAGAAAATTAATTTTGCTTTTACAGGTTGCCAAAAATCATGCCACGTCTCAGGAAGACATCTGTTTCACCAATGAGAACAAGTGAGTGGAACAAAGTGGAATGTAGTAGAGATAGACCTGAAAATGCTAGAAGGGAAAAGCAGGACAAGGACTGTACCACTCTCAGGCGGGAGGAAATTGTATGTCCAAGTTAAGTCTCTTATCAGACATTAGAGTCAAGCTGCTGCACATGGAACAACTGTTTCCTTAGATGTGAAAATTTGCTGAGGAAAAGGTTTATAGGATCTGAAAATAGTGCTCAAACTGCGTATCTTCCAAACCATTCAATCAGTTAAACCTAGCAATACTCGAGCTAGCACGAGATCCAGATTTTAACATTATGCTACACTATTATAAGGCCCAATGCCACCATATCATGACAGTTCCTGAACAATATACCCAGACACTACACCTTTGTCATTTTGCAACCACATAGCTAAATTTGTGAATGTAACCCCATTTTTAAGTTATCTGCAATGGGAATGTTGCCTGAATAAGGACAAGACCTGAAATAAAGCCTTACAATTAGGTCCAGTAAGAACAAAGCAAATGCCATTTTCAGTTCCGGGTATTTTCAGAGGAAGAACTTTATCACTCCCACTGCCCTAATCCAAATGCAAATTGAGCACCTCATTTGTTTAAATTAGCCAGAGAAATAGATGCACAGAAGCAAATGCTGCCCACACTAAAGTCAATGTGCATGTGGGGCTGTGGTGCATATCTGATGGCACAGCAAGGTTCAAAGTATTATGTTAACAGTACTGCAGTTTTAAAATGTTCGCTTCAAGTGTCAGCAAACCTCAGTTTTGAATTCTGCACTACAGGCTTTCTGAGGAAGCACTAAGTTAGGAGGTTGCTAAAAGCTTTTCCTCCCTCTGCCTCTTCCCCCAGCAGCCACCCCTCACGCCCCAAGCAAATTAATTTTCATTCCAGGCATCATTTTCCTTTCTTAAAAAAAAACCCCTTCCTTTATTTCAGCTATTTTATACACTACAGCAACCATACACCAATTTTTCAGGTGGACATCACCTGAGACACTCCAGTGAAGAATCAAAAGTAAACTTTCCAAGGAGGGGACACATCCTATTTAATAAAAAATATTATAGGACTTATAACTTTTGCATTGTATTTTTAATGCTTTCAATTAGAAAGCCTTTTAATGGCTAGAATAAACTCTGTATAAGATTTATTGATGGAAACTTGAGTCTCCAGGTTTTCTCTTAATGTATCAAAATTAAAAGTTAAGAAATTAAAATCTATAAATATAAAACTAAGGATCTATTTTACTGCTTTGCCTACAGTAAAAAAATCTCCTTTACATGCTCTCCAAAACAGCACAAAAATTTTCAGTTGAGGTCTTTCTTCAGGAGAACAGAATATCCTCAGTGTCTTAGAGCAATACTATCGTAATTATAATTACTCCAAACAGGATTTCTTCTGTGTACATTATTTGCTTGTGATTTATTATTATCTCCAGATCTCATTTTACTTTTCTTAATCATGCATACTCTGAATGATACCTACCATTCTGCCTCCAACATATCACTTATATGGATGCTTTAAGCTGTAATGAACTTGTCATTTGAAGTTTTCTTAAGGTGAAAAGAAAGGCTAGCTACAGATAATCAGCTACGTATCACCAGAGTAGCAAAAGATATAGCACACAGAGGGCAAAGACCTAACTTCATTGTGTTTCATCAGCAGGTAGTTTGCATGGGGAGAGCAATGAAATTTGCACTGATTGAAAAAATGGCAATCTAATTTTTCTGCTCATACATGTGACACATAAGCTTATCCAGAAATTTTATCAGTGCTGAAGTGGTCTTTGCAAAACAGCTTCATACCAAGTGCCTGGAGTTTTCTGAGCTCTTTTCTTTAAATCGGTTTCTAATACTTTAACATTTTAAAACTGTTTACTTAAAAATCAACCTCTCAAGCTAACAAAAAACTCCAAACAAATCCCCAAAACCATAAATTATTTAACTTACAACTTTAGAAATAACCATTCTGACAGACACAGAACTAATATCTGTAAGAGCCTTGCAGGAGTCATTACAGTATGATTGTTATTATACATTTATGTCATCTAAATATTTTAGAGACTATCTACAAATAGAACAGCTTTCCAGGCAAAAATGCAAACCCACAGTATTGAAAAAACAACCAAAACAAAATCATGCTGTAACCCAGTGGTGAAGCCCTTTTTCCAGGCAGGAGACTAAAGTCTAAGAGTATCCAACATGAAGAAGTGCCTTGGCCCATCCAGGATGGAGGTGCACTGTCTGCAGCTGTCCAGGGAAGGTCACTGAGTCTCACAGGTTGAGATGACCTCATGGTGAGGGGCTGTTAAAGAGCAGTTCTTGCCTGGGAAGCACACTAGAAGATGATCAGCATGTGATAACCCAGATACAAAACTCTTCTCTGAAACAAAAATGGGACTTCTGGGAAATGTCTCTGTTCCAGTTAAACTGGGATTTGTTCTGATGAGGTTAGTGTGACTTTTGCTTATTACTGCCCTTATACAAGAGGGAAAAATGATGGGTGGAAATTAATGTTTTCATAGCAATAAATGTCAAGAGACTCAGGGTATAAGGAGGGTCTCCTGAATGTGGCCTTGGCTTGGGGAAAAGAGAGCATGGGGAGCACAGCCAGCAGCCCTACCTGCGGAGCAAAGACACAGCCCAACATCATCATCTGGAATGCAGTGAATGCTTTGAAATCAGTTATTGTTTGTGGCCTATATAAGCTGACAATGTGTCTTCATAGCTACTTCCCACTAGAGAGAATTATTATTATTATCATCATTACCCACGTCATCCTCATCTGGATTTTTTTTTTCACTGTTAGCAGTATTTGACCAATTGTTGCACAGTAGGCTTTCTTTGTATATTCTCCCCTACAGCTGCAGTCTTTCATTTGAGAGATTTGCACTCCATGAGGAGTCAGTTCAGCAGCAGGTCATGGACCTGGCTTACAAAGGGAAAGAGAAATAAACAACTAACTAGAAGAATAAAAACTTGCCCAAAGCTTTAAGTAACCTAACAAAAAATTAGAGAGAGGCATTTCTTGGACTTTCTTCTTTTCCTCCTCCTGACCCCACATCCTCACCTCTCTGAGGTCAAGCACCTTTAACGTGTTTGTCATTTTTCCTTCAGATTTATGGTTATTAGACAATATTTAGACACATGTTAATGGGGTTAAGAGAAAAGAAAGTAAAGGAGATAAGCAGAGTGCAGATCACTGAGCCTTTGGCCACAGATGTTTGTATTATTCCCCCCGCCCCGGCCCCAAATATTTTTTCTGTTGGGAAACTCTTCCTAATGATTAGACAATATTTGTTTACGAAAGATATACATGCATTTTTTTCTCTCACATGTAACTTACATACTAGAATTTATCTGTATGCTTTTAAATCATGTCTTACATATCTAATAGCACAAACAAAACTAGCCAGGCTTCCCTTTTCCAGTTAATTTTATTGCTGACCAGATTTCCTCTCCTGCTTCAGATTAAGCTAAAGTGGAATTAAAAGCCTAGAACACAAAGAAACAGAAAGAAAAGGGAGAAAAGGGGATTCTTGATACTGATGTTGTGTCTAAGAAAGACAACAAAAGACATGTGCCTTACAGTAAAGTCAGAACGACCTATGTGGGAAAATTGTGGAATTGTGCTAGTGGGCAACACACCGTCAACAGTGTATGAGTACCTGGTGATGTCAGGCTCTTATACAAGGTATATTGTTTCCTCATTGTACCATCACATGTGGGTACAACTCTCAGAAATAATAATAAATCTTTAACAAAAATTAAAAGCTTAAAATCTAAAGAGCCAATCTGGAACACACAAATCAGAATAAAGGCTGGGGTGGAAAACGCTGGACCAAAACTGAGCATCTCAAAACTGTCTCTCCACTGAGAAACACTTCAACTCCTCTGCAAAAGAGCTAAGCCTGCAAAACCACCAAACAATAGTTCCAAAGGGAGCTTTAACTTGAAGGCATTTCAGGGCCTATTTCAATGTATAGGAAGGAATAATCAGCGCACTCAAGGGAATGCATTTGTTGATGATTTTTCCTAACTCACAAAAACCCTTTCTCATCTATTCTTTTACACAATCTTTCCTGTCCAGACCCTCAATTTTCCAAATTTTGAATCATTCTTAAAAATATAATTTTTTATTTTTCCCAACTTCTTATTTTAACACTCTTTTTCAAATTGCCCTTAAATTCAGAGTGTAAATCTCTTGTTTTAACAGACCGCACTAAAAAGTTGTATAAGGTTGAACAAACATGCATTAAGTTTTTATACACTTTTTATACACTTACATACTTTTATGGATATATATGAGTGCATATGTGTATACGTATCTATGTGTAGGATGGAAGAACTTACCTATGTCCCAGGTAAGGGGGTTATTCTGTTCCATCTCCCTTTTCCCTATGACATACCAAATACAGGCCATCCAGTGAGCAAGCAAGGCAAACATGGACATCAGGAGTGTGAGAACGATTGTGCTGTGCTGGGAGTAGCGATCCAGCTTCTGAAGGAGACGCAAGAGGCGGAGCAACCGCACTGTCTTTAGAAGGTGGACAAGGGAAACCTAGGAGAACATGGAGGAGAAAACAACTTGTCAGCAGCTTACTTCTATCACACAGTTCTCTTGTGTCAATGAAAGGAAATTCTATAGCTCTATGAAATTTTGCCTGCTCTTCATTCAGTTACATAACTACTAGACTAAATCTTAAGACAGCAGAGAAGATGAATTAAAAAGGTGTTTAATTTGGATGTATAAGCATATAATTACTATTTAGCTTAAAAAATTATGTTTGTGAGAAACGGATTCTTCCCAGGTCACAAAGAGAAATACAATTGTTAAACTGACCAATATTCATTTTGATTGCAATACAAAATTACTAATTATCTCCAGGCACAGAGCGATATTCAGCTTCTTTTAACAGTAGATCTAACTTAAATAGGTAGGAGATGAAACCAGTTTATAATTTAGCCAGGAAGAGGTAATAACGTATAGCAGGTATTTTGCAGAACAAGCTAGCAGAGAAGCAAGGAAGCAGCTCCCAGTTTCTCATGGAATGTATTTGGCTCATTTTTCAGCTGTTCGGTAGAGTTAGCAAAAAATATATAGATTAGGATCCAAACACTTTTAATTTATTTTTTAAGATTAAATAGCCATAATTGTCATTATAGTGGTTTGTTTTTTTCCCCCTTCATTAATGGGCCTTTAGGATTAGTAGGTTACAGGATACATGCATCAGCTAGAAAAATACCATCAGACTCCAAGTGCCTTCCCACAGCCCTCCCAGAGCACAGTAACAACCTTTCTGAAAAGAAAGTCTAAAAGCACAGCTTAATCAATATCTTTTTGCTTTTGCTAATCCAGAATAAACTGAAGCTCAATCTTTCTGTTTCTGTTACCAAAACTAATAATCTGAAATCTTTTATAGATGTGCATTCACTAACAGCTAGGTCTGAGGTGACTGATAAATTCTGCAACGTGGTATTTTCTTATTTATTCAAAGGCTTAACAATTCACTGATTTTATTCCAGTCTCAGGAATTAGGTAGGTGGAAAACCTGTGAAGAAGAAAATTAAAAATATCTACAATCTTTTTTTTTTTTTTTTGGTCACAACAGTTTTGATAATGTATAAGTAATTCTCCCAAGAGCTTCTTCAATGAGCAGTATTTACTGTCCATTAATTAATGTTTTTTTTCTCAAGAACTTTAACATTTTTTCTCATGTACATAACAGGGAAAAAAAAAGAAAATCAACAAAGACATGACACTTTTTAAAAATACTTTGAAGTTCACTACTGTCAGGAATAACACCTGACACTGGAGCACACAAACATTTACAAGGTTTTCTCTTGTATTTCTTTTCTTCATCTTAAGTCATCCACAATGTCAGGGAATGACTTATGTCTGTGGTCGTAAGCCCAAGAACATCTGCAGGTATGGGGCAGAAGAGTGGAAAATACTTTAAGTAATTGCCATGGTTGTGTTAATACAACCATATAACTTTTAAATTATAATTATTCTATGAATGGTATGCAAATATACCAACTGCCTCTGTTTCCGTCGTAATTCAATTACCAAAGTCTCCTTTCTTCTCTCTCCTCAGCTTGTTTGAATCCAACGTGGTTCTGTTGCACTCTTAAGATAAATGGGTCCCTATTCATGACTGACTCTTAAAGGTGTTGTACTAATATAAAAGTATACATATAATGACTGTGTATATAATTATTGTATATGTGGTACGGTATACACATTGGAGCTCTCATCAGCCTATGATCTACCACATCACAACCAAATATGACAGCTTAGGTGGAATCTTATTACATTCCTACAAATAAGAAATTGTAAAAGGACTGTTACAATAGGTGTGCCCTGCCAGTTATCAGTTTTGCCTAAATTTTGACCATTTTTCTTAAGCTCCAGAATGCTGGTAGATATAAAGACAATGAATCATGTATCCTAATGTTTTTTTTCATGTGGAGACATGTTTCATTTTAAGGCCTAAGGACTGCCTCATTTCAAAATAATTTCTGAATAAATTTGAACTTAGATGTAATTATTCATATGTAATTACACTGAGTTTTCTCATCAGTCATGCCAAACACTCTTCTGGTATTGTGTACAACATGTCATTGGAAGATCTAAAATGCCATCAGGCAACTTCTCTTTCTATGTCACAGATTTAGAAAGACAAAATGAGGAGTCAGCACTCATATTTGTGCCTGCACAGATTTTGCTTTGCCTACAGATGTAAGACCATCAGAATTTTCCATTTTGTTAATCATTTTAGACTAGCTGAGTTAACCTTTTTCTGTCAAAATGACAGGTACAGAATTTTTTGTGAGACAAACACAAACTCCATCAGTATAGTCCTGAGAAGTACTGTTGAGAAATAAAGTTGCTACAAACCACTGATGAAATTTTCTGCTTGGAGGAATCATCTCCTACATAAAAATTGAACTAATAAGGAAACATGAATTTTTTATCATTTTTGTCCACATGGGTAGTTGTTTTTTTCTGAAAAAAAAAAAGATATTCTTGTTCTATAACCAACAATAGTGACTCATAACGGAGCAAACTCAATCATTATAACTAGTTCCTAATGGCATGTTTTTACTTTGGCAACATTTCACACCACATTTCCATAAATTAAGGGATTCTCTGCGCTAGATGAACACAAGGATGGAAGGAACTCAGCATGCACTGAGATTAGGCAGGAATGTGCCTGTGGTCTCAGACCTCCAAAGAGGCCCAGATTTAATGGTAGAGCAGAATCCTTCCAAGGTGTAAAGGCAGTAGAGCCAACTCACACAGTTTTGCTTTTTCTCTTTCAAAATATATCAAAGATAGCAAAAGACTCCACAGCATTTTCATTCACTCTGGCTCCATCAATCTCCAAGTGGAGTATGACATATATGTGCCATACATACACACACAGGTATGTATGGCACTATACCTATAGCTTGCAGAATTTAGAGCTTCCCTAAAGGTTTGGCCTTTGTGCCGGGGCCTGAACAGCAAAGGACTGAGATGCTCCCTGATGCCCCTTCTCACCGTTCTGTTGAGGCAACATCTGAAAGTCGATGAAGTGAAAATCTGAGAATAGATATGAGGAAATGGCTTATTAAATCATTAAGTGTGAAAACAGTGGAATGTGATTAACACTTCCCCCCATTCTTGAAACAGCTGATAGTCATTTTTATCTTGAGGATTATACTAACAGTTGCCAAGTTTTGTCATGATAAGAAATATGATATAGTAAGGCACTGTGTTCCCATAGAGGAATCACATAGAGAACAAACAATGGAGTTTTGCTTGCATTGAATGCAGGGTACAGACTCTAAAATTCTGGATTTGCTCTCAATTAACAGAGGGAAGAGAGGGTTGGCCCTTGACTCTACACTGAGGGGGTCTTTAGCAGTTAGCTACCAAGGCTGGACCAAAGCAAAGGAATGAAGCAGTTTGGACCCTGCAAAAACTTTTAATAAAGTATTTAGTTCTTGGGGCATTCAGAAAGCTGCACCTTTCCACGTTAATTTGAAATCAACATGGCTATATGTAATTTGTCTTTTGGGGCTTAGTGTTAGAATCCACTACTGACAAAGGGTGTCCCCAGATATTCTTAATCATCGTATTAGAGATCTTATTAAGGGAAAAAGTTTAAAAGTACAGCAGACAGGAGCTGTCTATTAATCATATTAGAGTAACATTTATAAAATTGTGACATTTTAACTGTAAAAATGATTATTGGATAATGCTTTCTTTTCCAGTATTAAGTACAGAAGGCATATAAGCCCTTCCAGTGGAGAAAACTGAAAAAAAAGGTGTGGTTTTTTTGTTGCTGTTTTGTTGTTTGTTTGTTTTCTTGTTTTGCTTTGGTTTTGCTAGTTTTTGTTTGTTTGGTTGGGTTTTTTACTTTTCTCCTTAAATGAAAAGGTAAACCTGGTTCATTTAATGAAAAATTCTTAATGGAAATTAAGCCAACAGAGTTATGTTAGCTGTTTGATTTTAATGTAAGGGATAGTAATGTATTTTAATTACCCCCTGTTTATGAAAAAAACCCAGTCATTGAACAATGTGGAAATATTAACTGTCTGGTTTTAAAAGCTACTGCACTAGCATCAGATTGATGGTTCTTAAGGTAATGGAACAAAAAGGAAGTTCATTGAGGGAAATGGAACTAAATGATAAAATCAAAGATGACACCTTACATGGGATCCTTCCTGACTAATGTTTTTCTATGTTGGTTTTATTTTCTGATGTGTGTCTAACTTATCACCTATGTGCCTGCCTGTAACACACATTTAATGAAATTGAGATTGAGTGCATCTGTTTATGAGAGATCAATATTCTGGGAATTAGAAAGTGGATAGCTAAAACCCTTAGTCTCTTATAGCAAAAGTCCACAAAATTAGGAAACCTCTGACAACACTTTTTTAAAAATTAAACTTTCTGATTTGAAGCAGAAGGAGGTGTTTGGTTATTTGATGGGGGGTTTTTTTGTTTGCTTTATTTTTTGTAATTTTGCTTAGTTGATTCTTACT
The DNA here is from genome assembly GCA_013396655.1 of Campylorhamphus procurvoides. Lineage (NCBI taxonomy): Eukaryota > Metazoa > Chordata > Aves > Passeriformes > Dendrocolaptidae > Campylorhamphus > Campylorhamphus procurvoides. The sequence continues at coordinate 827,197 of WBMV01005495.1, forward strand.
CTACTAAATCTAATAGGGCTAGCAGAAGAAGAACCTTTGTCTTAGCATAAGTAAGCCGACACAAATGTAACACATAATGACTATGGTATCACTTATTTTAGTTTGCAGATCTGGACGAAAACTCGCGTCAACAAACCCCTCTTAAAATAAAAGAACAATTAAAAAAATAGGTCAGTACTTACCACAGTGACGTTGAAAGCATAAAGAAGATCAAAAGGAAGTGCAGCAATTAAATCAATGATAAACCACGTAGTCACATAGTGGATACAAATAGATCTTGCTTCAAATATAACTTGGCCAGACTTGCTGACATACGTTGTTCGGAAATTTAAAATAATATCTGCTTGACAAAGAACGAAGAGAATTAGAGACAGTGATTTCTTAATTCCTGGGGATAACACCAGGAATCCAGCATAACACTGTTTTGCTTATGCATCACAAATACCAGATGAAGAGTCTAGTACAGAAACAACAAACCCATAGTGGTAAGAAAACCACACCCATAAAGTTAAACCAATTGATGCATGATTCTTTGCAAGGAGTAAACAGAATGTCTTAAACATTTATAATTCACTGATTTGAAAGGAAGTTTGAATTAAAAACCATCACACACATACATTACTCCTTAAACTGTACCAAATATTGGTATTTTTCTTAATGAAACATGGGAGTATGACTTCTGTCCATATAATTTATTTACATTTCTTTTGAAATAAAAAATCGTTAATTATTTTATTTAAAAGGTATCATAACTATCCAGCACAGAGGACAAATGTCATCCTCAAGGATAACTGTTTGCTTATCAAGTAAAAAGTGCTGAACACACAAACAAAAAGCTGTTCAGCTATTTGGAGATCACAAAAGTGATACGAAGTTCTTGGTGGCTTGTGTATTTTGTGTGTTTTGTCTCTAACATTCCAGGATGACTGTCTTTCAATACGAGACATACTCTTGACATGTCTTGCCAAAACACATTAAAACATGAAAGAAAACCAAGGTCTTGACAACAGAGTCTCAATTATTTTCATGTCCTACAAGACAAAGACTATAATCTGTCCTCAAGCTATGCACCCTATTTCTACTAACATTAGTGAAAATTACTTGTACAACTTTTGCAATGTCAGAAAAGAGTGCAGCCAACCATTAAGGCTGGTGTTTACAGCAAGATAGCTTTAGGGAAATAAAAAAAAAAAAATTAAAAAAAAAAAAAAAGATTGATTCACATTTCTCCCTACATGTTCTTCAGCCTATACTGAGACTAAGTAAAGTAAGATCTTATATTCAAGCCTGTTATCCATAATATGCAAGAACCCACAAAACAATTTTTTTCTCCCACTGAGGGCAAAGATAAGAGGCAGAGAGAGATACAACACACAGAGAAGATCACATCAGATCATTCCTTTGGGGTATCAGGAAAGATTTCTTTAGGATGCATTTTGATTAAATGCCTAGTTCTAATACACTGGGTCTGGGAAATAATTACTTGCCAAGTTTCACTAGCAGAAACTTTTTATGCTGTCTTCTACATTTTGAAGCTAGGCAGTCTGCTATGATCATTTGACATACTTGTTAGCCTGTATACTGCCAGTAGTGAATTTGTGGTATTTTTAAGTTTGGTATCTGCCATTGGTATCTGCCAAAGGTATCGGCCTTTGACCCAGTAGAGTTGAGTGCCCTAAATTAATGAAATCTTTGGGGGAATTCTCATTTTGGCGCAGTGTTGATACTGAAAATTTTTTAAGATTTAGTGCAAAGTCTTGGCACAAAGTGACCAACACACATATTCGAGGCTATCTAGTTCCATGGACGGATGTCTAGAAGATTCATGCTGTAAGAGCTCTTTTTTTTCATTCAACCAAATCCTCAGGCTGAACAGAACATATAAGTAAAATCAGAGATACGAAAATTTTAGATTGCCTCATGAAGTAGTCTCAACTGGCCCTGCATTCTTAAAGCTACAAGAATGTTATGAAATTTTCAATAATACAATTAAGATGGGAAAATAGCATAATTTCATACAGTTCATAATGACAAAAGGGTCAATTTAACTCCACAGGCACTTCATAGAGATAGTTGGTTAATATTCCCATTTCCAGATCACTATGGTAGCACCAGTCACCTACACAACTACTTCATGCAGGTTTGCTTGATAGAGGTAAGAAACATAAGGATATTTACATCCCTAGTACTTTGAAATTTCTCATTCTTATTTGTCTCAGAAACTCCAAAGTGTAGTTATCAAAGTCAGAAAAAGGATTTGCTTATTTATTGCACATTAGCATTTGTGAAACAACTAAAACATTAACTGAAGAAGAGATAATGTCTTTAAATTCCCATAAGACATCCAGTACACCAAAGGCTTATCAATGTGCATGTGCAATTCACTGTTCAAGATTGAAGAGATTAGAGGTTTTTCTGCACTGCACCCCTTTCTACCTTCTTATCAAAGCAATTTAGGACAACAGCCTCAGATAATAGTTATATACATAACATTGAATAGGAAATGGTTAGCGCTTCTTTCTGCATCCAATTATTAGATAAAAGTCCATAGGGCGGGAATAAAGTGTGACTCATCTTGCATTTCTTAGCAGCTTTCTGAGCTATAGTTGGGTGTAAAGTTTCTTCATCTGGGCAGCCTTATTTACAGCTTGACTGCTGTGCTAAATACTTATTGAGAAAGTTGTATAGGAAAAACAAACCCCACAACTCCTGAGGCAAGAAACTTCTAAAAGCACAACAAAAGCTTTATCACAGATTTAGGGACTTTAAGAAAGTCCATTAAGTCATGTAAAAACATGACTCTCATGATCTCTTTTTTACAGAGATTTTTACTGTGTTTAGCATAAATACACCTTGTGTACCCTTTGTATTCAACACCCACAGATTTTAAACCAACCATGATTCCCTCCTTCCCCACTCACGGATGTGTAGGTGAGCCTGTGTGGACCGTAAACAAAGAGAGTCAGTCTGTCAAGAAGTGAGTTATTTTGCTTCTGTCAAACACAAAGGTGAACTTGAGCTGAAAACACTCAGTAGGGAGAACACAATATCTCCAATTTCTCCAAGCCTTGGAATAAGGAATCATATCACTTGGGCATATCGTGTCCAAAAATGGGCTTCTTCTCAGTACGCTCTCTTAGTCAAAATTGCCTGCTAATGCAATTCCTTTTTGCTTTTTAAGTCGTGTTCCTCCGAGTCCTGCTCCTCCTTCTTTCTAGCCTGCAGACTGATCACCTTTCCCTACCATCCCCACAACACAAACCAGAAGCCCTGTTAGACACTAAGTCACTAAGATTCATGCAGAGAAAGTAAACAGTGAGTTTATGAAATCTTGTGATTCGTCTTCTGGTTGGATCCCATGGCTAACTAGCTCAATCTGCATGGATTCTCTCAGTCTATTATTTCCACCACTGATACAAATTTGCTACATATCCATTAAAAAAAAATAAAAAAATCTTATAAGAAATGTGATATCCTGAATCTCATTCAAAGATACACTGAAACATTAAAAAAATGCATTTTTAATGTAAACAAACACCATTTTTTCCAGCCATGAAATGAATTAAAACTTTTTACATGTATGCAATTGCAGTTCCTTATTTATTGATATATTTTGTTGCAATTGAACTCTTATACAGTATGCACATCAGTAAATACCAGAACACTGGGACCAATATTAGCCTAATGTCTTCCAAGTTTGCAGTTACCATGGCTACATGCTTTTGTGATGTTTTTATTTTGAATTTCTGAAGCTAATAATGTGATCGAACTGAAAAGCTTTAAATGATTACTTTCCTTATATGAGTGTTCTAACTCACCTATTTATGACTATTTTCTTTTTCACAAGCTTCCATTGTGAAAATCTATTCCCTAGCAATGCTCAGTTCCTAAGAAAAGGCAACTTATTTCATAGCTGGGGACAAAAAAGCTGGGAACCCAGAGCAAATCCTAGGGTTTGGAAACTGTTTTGTGACCTTTCTTGAAGCTCTGTATGACAGGTCAACTCTTTTACCAAGCCATCTCTTTCTAGATTTCTATCATGCACACACTCACACACAAACACATTCTCTCAGTGAATGGTAGGAAAACATTGTTTTTAAACTGGTCTACAAAGGGGGAAAAAATTACATTAAAAAATGAGGTTCTACTTGGTGCATAATGCAGATTCCTATCCTAAATAATACAAAAGGAATGAAAACTATAAACTGATATGCACCAAGCTAACCCATTAAACCTTAAAATATTTTCCAGTATAATATCCCTTTTACAATTTCAAGAGTACAATGTGTGTTCTGTATAATCTCAATTTCTAATCTCTTAACAGAAAAAATCTGGTGCCCAGCTGAATCTCTTTACCCATAAATAGGATTATTTTACCTGAAGTAGTTTATTTTCCTGTGACATTTTTTCTCTCTTTAGACTTGGTTTTTTTTTTTTTTTAAATAAATCCTGCTGGGATTAAACATATGAACAAGTTACAGAAGAATAACAATTTAGGATTAATCAGGTGATTCAATCACTACCCATGACACACTTTTAGATTTCAGCAAATGCTATGTAATATACTTCAGTTTAACTCTCTTTTACTGTGAACTAAATGAAGTTGAAAAACCCTGTACCTTAAGGGCAAGTAGTACATATATAAGCAGGAACCAGGGGATTGGGCAATGCATGATGTGTTATTAGACTCCAGTCATTCAATCCTGTGCTTGAGGCCTAGATGACTTAGGTACATTAAGCCCACTGATCTTCAGAGCAGGCAATTTTCTACACCACCTCCCTCTTCTGGATGGTATGACTGACTCTTGCCTAATTTCTTTTTTTTTTTTTTCATTTTCCTTTATGTGATTTTACATTGACTGTCTTTAGCTAGCAATACTTTCCCCAAAGTCTAAGCTCTTTGAACTGATTATTTGAGCGAATGTTATTTAATTATACAAGGATAATGGTATTAGAATCTGGCCAGAAAGCTTTTAGGAAAGATTCCAGGAAATGTTAGTACCATATTGCTTGAAGAACTATTTATCTGTCCCTACATCAACTGTTATTTTTTCTATTCTACTACTGATATAAACCTAAATGTTCCTAGCAAACCTCCTAGGAACAATTCATTCAAATGGAAGTGTGATTTTTCAACTCAACATGTTCCTTCCAAAAGTCCATTACCACAATTAGCATGATGATTTTCTTTTAGATGCTGACATGATAAGGTGAGGGAGGTGGTATTTGGTTTATATAGGAAAGGAAAGTAATACTCATTTTACACCATTGTTAAGAACCTGGGCCATTATGAAGTCAAATAAAGTTTGCAAGAAAAAAAAAAAAAACCAGAGGTTAAGTACTAGTAAACCAAAATGTAAGGACTTAATAGAACAAATATGCAGTATATAATAAAACACATACTATTTCAATAATAATATATCAAAATAATAGATTATCAAATGATGTCTTTAAAACAGCCTATTGCAGCTGCTGCAGAAACAGCATTTTTTTTTCTTATTAAGAAAGATATATCAAATGCTGAATAGATACTAAGTTACAAAAATATGAACTATAGAAAATTAGACATGAAAAGCTAGACCTGGTTGGGAAAAAGAAAGAAATCACTGGTAGCCAGGAGGAAGGAAAATTACAGTTTTAGGAAAAAAAATGCTAGTATTCGACTTTAATTCCTTTGTAGTAGTGACATGCCATTATGAGACAAGCTATAAATAATCTTGTGGAAAAAAATAGATGTATTCAATAAATACTTCTTATCTAATTTTGGAAGGAAGTGGCAAAATATGGTTGTACCATATCAGATGTTAATCCAGTGTGCCCTAAGAAAAGCAGATAAAAGCATTTTAAAACAGGACTGCTAAACACTTAACAAGATGTCACATCTGCAACTAGATGGAAAAAAAAAAGCAAACAGAAATATGCCATTTACAAACCAGAGGGGAATACAGTTATGGATTCTTGTTTCTCTAAGGTTTTTAAAGAAGAGTTGATGCCCTTCAGGAAAACGTGTTTTAGCCAAATAATTTATTGTAATAAATATTAATACTTGGAGACTGAACTAGATGGTCAAAATATTTAATTCTTATCAGAATCTTTATGAACTGAAAAGTCATATAAAACTGCATATAACTGAAGTCTCAGATGTATTGTTTTCATGTAAGCCACAGTGAGAAGGAAGAAGCTAGACCAGATTTTATACTGCTAGAAATTAAAGAAATGAAGTACCCCAAATTATGATGTCTAGGTTTTAATGGACTTGAAATCTAAAATCTAAATCAAGACCCATTATCATACCACCAGGATGATGTTTTGTTAAATAGAAAAATTTGTTCTCTTCCACATCTTAGACAGTCACGCTGGTATCACAAGGCTCATTTCAAAATAGGAAGAAGAATTGAAAAGTAATATGTCTGAAGAGATTCATTTAGGACAGCTGAGAAGTGGAATAGTGTTTATATCTGCAAGAAGCACAAAGGCAAAATATCTTGACCCAGCTTGGGGCTGCCTACCAAGCCCTCCCCAGAACATAAAGGAATAACATATGGAAATGCTGCATATTTTAAGTTATATTGATTAATATAAGTTGAAATATAATATGACAGTTGTTTCCATCATGTTACAAGTGTTTTTTAAAAGGCCTTTATACTGCACAATTAATTTGCTTTCTTTTAGCTATTACTTTGCAAAATCAGATTTGTGAATGGAGCCTGTTCATTACTTCTTGGATTTTACCTTTAATTTTGATGGTACTTGGCACAATACATATTGATCTCTTCCTGTAAGCAGTTCACCAGTAGTTTGCATCAATATCATCCATTTTAGCCTCAAAAAAACCAGGAGTTCTCAGATGAGCAGTTTTCTTGGTTTAACTGTATGGAATCTCCCAATTTCAGGAGTAGTAACCAACATTTTGGAGCAGTGAATTCTTAAATCTTTGGTTATATCTACAAGCAGACATTTTTCCACTCTATGAGAAGGTGGATACTGATGTGCAACAATGGTATCACACCTCTCAAAATGAAGAGGAGTCAGGAGAGCTAATACAAGTGACATTTTCAGGGTGCCTCCATTATCATAATATTTATGTGCCTGAAGATAAAAAACCCATTTCTGTAAAAGAATAATTTTCTTTGTCTCCTTTATGTCCAGGTGAAGGTTTTTGTGCTTGGAAACAGCATCTTGTGTGCAGACAAGCATCAGTTCTCCTTACAAGTTATGCAAGGAAAGTTATTGGAAAAATGTCTAACATTATAGTGGTCTTGCTTATATCAGTTTGATGGTTTAAGTGAGAATCTTTAGGAAATTTATTACTGCTTTTCAACATAAACATTTAGTACTGTTTGTTCACATTACTATGTAATTTCAAACCACTCCCTTGGTGTTTACCTGAATTTTAGCACATTATGGCCTGAAAGCACACTTTCTAAAACATGGTTCAAAACACTACCATTTCCCTTTGAACTGCAAAAGTTCTCTTAGATGTGAGGCTCCCCAGATACAGATGTCATTTTATATTTTTTAAAAAATGGAAAGTGCTGATAAAACACTTTGTTAAATAACATTTAACTAGAGAGAGAAATATACATGAAAAGAGGAGAAATCTTAGTAATCATGATCAATTTTCTCTCTTGAAAGTGCAAACTATAGATAAAATATTCAGGTGAGTGTGTGCAGAGAGTGAAAAAAGGAATGAGTATGTGGTATGGTTTTTTTTCCAAATGTGACATAGTAGTACACTTCAGAAAATCGTTTAAAATAATGTTGCCAGTATGTTTATAAAAAGATCTAATTTTATACCTCTAAATAATATCCAGAGTTTGGGTGCCATTAAAAACTAGATGATCCACAAATAGAAAACTGAGCACTTCTCTCTACAGTTGTTCCTGGCCTCCTGAGAATACAAAATACTCAGACACATCTGATCGTATTCAGCAAATAATGCATTACCAGCACCCTGAAAGCCTATAGATAGTTTTGCTAAGCCATTGTATTAATCTCAACTCCTTTAGAAGGCCTCCTATTCAAGTAGTCTTGTGAGTGAGTAATAAAGTATTCATAATTTTTCAGACATTATTTTTTTTTTTCAAGCAAGATGTTCAACATTTTAAAAATACAAAACAGATGAAGAGAGACAATATCTGAAAACTGGAATGACACTGTTGCAGAAATAAAACCACCACACTGGGTAGTCATGGAAGAGTAAAAGTTACGTAAATGGGAGGTTTTAACTAATTAAATGGAATGAATTTGGTGAGAGATTCTCCTACCTTTTTTTCCCCCAGAAGACAGAAAACTTTACAAATATTGTTGAAAAGAAGATCCATTATGTTTCTTAGAAATATTTAAGCTTTAGGCTCACAGGTAGATGTACCTACCCACAAATGAAGGATGCAGCTATTGCATATGCAAATACAGGGGCATTCTCAAGATTGGTTTTTTTTTTTGGTGTTTGTTTAAATACATTAATCCTAGAAACTTTTTCTCTGCACCTTTTTATGATTTTTAAATACATAAAACAGTAAAAAAAATCTAAAACTAAACTAGTTTTACTATATCTTTAGTTAGAAGAAACAAAATATTTATTTACAGAGGGATGTTAGAGAAGGTTTGCACACATTACCAAGGAAAACAGATATGAAAATACACTCAAACATCACACAAGTTATCAAATTACTAGCATATATAGGAAATATCAAGTGAAAAATTTACGTTAATTTAAAAAGTCTTATGTTTCCCCTTCCACCTCTTCCCCAAAGGCATCACAAAATGGGTTATTATTATTGTTTATCTTCTATCTATGCTTTAGAGAACTTTAAAGGCTAAAGCAGTTAAACCTTTGGCTAGGTGTACTTTTTTCTCATAAATAATTTAATTCCTATCAACACTCTTACTTGTAAGCACCCCAGGTCAGGACAACACTTCCATATGTATTTTTATCATGCTTAAGCATAGGCTGACACACATAGTCAGTCTTGGATAAGTCTAAAAGATATTTTTATCCACTAAACTTGTACAAATTCGTAAAGGAAACCTTGGCCTCTACCCTGCTGTGTCCCTTGAAATGCTGTATGGACAACACCTCTACTTCTTGTTGCCATGTCTTTTATTGTCATAGCTCCCTGCCCTGGGATAACACAGCTAAAACACCAAGATCTTGTCAAGTCCAAATAAATGTTTATCCAAACTATGTTCATAAAAGGAATATTACTCTATGTTCTGAGAAATCTGAAAAAAAGCAAAGTAGATACTTTTTCTTTCCAATCCATGACTACAGTTGTGATACTTCAATCTGTGACTGCAGAGCTGTGATACAACTGAAGACCCAATCTCAGATAGATCTCCCCACTGACTTTCTGAGGCAGTAGCTTTATAAGAATTTTACACAGTTTCTCATTGACTTTTCTCATAGCACATAGATCATCCATCAAAGATGCACTTGTCAGAGCCACAGTGCAAGAGATGTCCTGAAACTTAGACTTAAATTTAAGTATGTTGTCAATCTTACTACTTTCAATATAGTCACACATGTTCTGAGACATATTAATTCAACATTTTATCAGACAAGGCACCATGGAGAGATGATTATAAACACACTATTTTCTATAAATCCACTGCAGAGATTTCAATGCAGTATGAGAATGTCCTGAAAATACTCCGTAAATCTTTTCTCAGAGCTACAGATCTTAAAACAAATAATAACTTTAGAAACAATGACTCTGTGGAAAACTGATCCATTATTTAAACTGCGAGGAGGAATGCTGGTATGCTACAGTATAGTGCTTGTGGTTACCAGTAACATGATTAGGAAAAGTCCTTTCCAGTACTTATACACATTTCTTTGAATATGTTTAGTTACAACCATAGTTTGGTTTCCTGGATGATAGAATTAAAAGTCTAACCTGAAAATATGAAGTAAAATTTACAGAAAATCTTCATTTTATTTTTCTTACCCAGCTACTCTAATGATCATTGTTTTTCACTTACTGCATATTTCTAGCAACATACATAACCAGAAAAGTAGCACTGAGCAGTACACCATCTGTCTTGCTTCAAATGAATACTACATCACATAAATCAGCTAAATACAGATTATACTCTCTTGCACTTATATCCAAATAAACACATTTATAACACAAACTGATTATCTACACTGGTGTAGGGTGAAGGATACAACTATTATCAAAGTATTGCAACTTTGAGTCTACTCTTTTGATAAAGTTGCCCAGGTACATCCAGTGGCATTATTTAATTTTGCATTCTTTAAAATGGAACATGGATTAATTTATTACTGACTAGAGTCATGACCTCTCTCTTTTTATGCAAAAATTGATCCTTCATGATCTGAATTGCAGATTGTTTCATACTGAAATGCTTGAGTATTTTTGAATGTGAATTGTTTGCATTACCATGAAAAACTTCACCAAGACCTAATAGTGAGTATAAAAAGGGAAAATTAGACCTTAAATCTAATGACAAAACAAAGACCAAAAGAGGAAACAAATATTTATCTATCACAACATCTGAGTCTTCCATCAACCACATCATGTTCTAGTGTTACTGTCTACAGTAAAGCTGATAGAGGAATGGAACAAACCTGTCATAAGAAAAACTTATGCTAAACTAAACATTCTGAAATGTTGCTTAGTGTTTATGATGTTTCAGTTTTCTTTAGTTCACCTAAACAAGATCATAACATTGTTTTTAATGTTTGAGCTAAGCTATCTTTTTCATGACAAAATTGGGAAAAATAGAAAAGAAGTTTCTAATCTGAGAATAATTTTTTTTTTGTACATTTTCTTGCTCTTTCAGAACTCATGTAAAGCCTTCTCGTATTCAGGAAAGGCATACTTTGTTTTTTTCTTAAAAATAATAGCTTCTCCACAGACCTGAGCTATGGTTTGTCAGTGTGACAGCACTGAGTGGTATTATAACTCTATTACGACTCTAGTCAGCAATTCTTTTCCATACCCAGAAAGAAATTGGAAAAAAAGGTAATTAAAAAAGAAAAAAAACCAGACATTTCTTTTCTACAAAGCCACTATTAGATACTACCTTGTTTCTTTTTACTTCTTTGAAGATATAAGAAATAAATCAACCATGGAAATAAAAAGTTTGGAGAACAGACCAGATGACAAACTCCAACCTGTTAAATTACATCCCAGTTGTCAGTATAGCGTATTGATATTGTACACTTGCATTATTGCAGTATGAGCTAATCTTATGTCATCAGTTTTTAAAATCTAGTGATTTTCAGCTAGTGGTTAAGGGCTCTTCTAAGTGTCTGAGAAAGGTAATATTAAAAAAAAACCAAACCAAAAAACTACATCATGAGCAAAAATTGTAGTGATTCCAGAGCACATCCCTATATTGGGAAGGTTTAGGCATCGACAGAGTAAAACAATGGTTTCCAATCTTCCAAGAGATCAAACGTCTCTTTAGAGTAACAGTTAATTTAGAGTAAAAAAAGGAAAAGAAAACAAACAACGAACAAACAAACAAAAATAACAAAAAAAGGAATAAAAGGTGAACTAATGTTCAGAAAATATAGCAAGCTATACAGCTAAAATTGATTTCCTTGAAAGTCATGAAAGTGACGATTATTTCCCTCTCTATATTATATATTCTGTCCCAAACAAATCCCTGACATATCTTACCGATGATAAAGAGAATTTCCACTGCAATGTCGCTGACAGTTGTGCTTCGAGTTGTAGACAGCTCATCATGGCCAATAAAGGAAACATTGTAAGGTACAGTCACAGCAACATAAAACGTTGCCAGTAAAATAAGCCAGTCCCAGCCAGCTTTAAAAGTGCTAAAATGCAACAGTATGAATTTAGATTTTTTTGCATCTGAAACTTTGTATTCTGGAAATGCTGGTTTATCTACAAAAACATTCTGAAAAAGAGAGAAAAAATTTAAATGAGACAAAACAATAATTTGATCACAGAAGCATTTCTTCCAACGCAGCCATTTGGTGGTTGCTTTTTTTTAAAAACAATCATAATGAAATATGACATACTCATATGTAGGCAAGAACTAATACTATTTTTATTATTCTTCGTAATGTAATCCTCACACTTACTTAGATGGCTCTTTTCATAGAAATGCTTTTCTCTTTGTGTGTTTCCTTTGAAATACTGATGTCAATGGTCTCATTTCCTTTCTCTAAGATCTTAGCTTTTTAAAAGCTAATGATGTACAAACAAGAAACTAAATACTATTTTGAGAGTTTAAGAAAAAATTTTTTTGCCACTCCTGCTTCTAATAACTATGGGTTCTCACTGTTGGAACAGGCTCTCCAATATCAATCTAGCATATATTTATATGAATATACTGATTTCATATGTATGTCTAGCTTTCCTCCACATTACCTTTTCTTCTGAAGCATAGTTACATAGAGCAGGAGAGTTATTTTTTCTCGTGAGCATTTCTTTAGAAGTCCTTCTGTTGCTATATTGTTGGGTTTGTCTATTGTCTGATTTAGTTTTAGCAACTTTCACAGTATGTTTTATTTAGTTATTAGTTATTGTTACTGGGGGAACACAGAAGTAATTTAAAGGAAGAAACATTAATTATTCCATTAGGAAATGAAAAGATAAATATACTCAGCAAAAAGTTGAAGAAATTCACATGAAATCTCCCTAAATGATGTGTGATCTTTTGGAGCTTAACAATATGGAGATTTTCAGCTACAGCAATACTGTGAATTCCTTTATTATCTTTTTGGCAAATAAAAATAGTTGAAATGAAGATATCAGGATGACAGGCAAATTGGAATCTAAAATTAAGTTCTGAGAAACTTTATAACGTGACTTTCCTGGGATTAAATAAATACCTATTTACAGTACGACTAAATACACTGTCTTGACATATGGTAATAAATACCACAGTAGGCAGAACAGGATTTAAGTGGAATGCACTCTAATCCTTTTGCTGCTGTGAAATTATGACTTGGACATTTCTCAGCTACTCACCGACCTTTTACAGCACTTTTAATTTTATATTTTTGTTTAAAGACAGTGGAAAGAGTACATTTTTGAAAAAAAAAAAGAGACAGAGAGAAGAATTGCACCTACATTATTAATTTTTAATTTGTTCTTCTCTCTTCTTTGCAGATGTCCAGAAATATGATACAGGACAGCTCTACTCCGTCTGCGCGCTGACTCAAAATGTGACCCGGCTCTTCCTCTTCCCTTCCATTTTTCTGCAGAACAGAAGTGAGAGCCCATTAAAAATCAGGAAATAAAACTTTAACCTTTGGAACCTGAACTCCTGACATTTCAGACACTGGTAGAAATGTAAATATTATACACTCCTTTTCTTTTGCTTAATCTTTTGCAGTAAAGAAACAAAAATCCCCTCTCCTGAAGGGCAAATAAAAATCACTGCGAAGTTTTAATTGTCAAATGCCTTCACACAACTCAAAAACAATTAATTACAGCATGTGATTTCATAGATAAGATAAATATATTCTCTACTGTTTCAGAAAGTAATGATTACTGACCAGAGAGAAGCATGGCAAGGAGTAACCACTTAAAATATCCTTGAGGTGGTCCTACTCTCTTATTCCATGGAAAGAAAAAAAATATTTCTTGTGGTGCACTTTTTAAAAACAAAGAGTCTGACTTGTACTAGGCTTCCATTGTGTCAGAATATGCTAATTTTTAATCTTGCTCATTAGTAATAAATTCTTACATTCATGTGTTTATATTTCCCATTACATGGTCACTGGCAAAATCACTTGACACATTCCTTGGTGACATGAAACCTGCTAACACTAAAGACTGACATTATTTTGGAAAGGTTTGTGGTTTTTACCTCCATTCAGATGTCTGTAATTGTCAATCATGGAAACAAATTTTGTTCTTGCTTATAATGCAGTAAATTCAAAGTAACTCCAGAGACTCTGATGGAATTACAGTGAATTGATGCCAGAGTAAATGAAAGCAGACATTTTGTGATGTGTCAGGATTAAGAAAAAAGAAATTATGGGAATAAAAGAAGAAGCCGTCTGTTATGGAGGTTTAATTAAAGTCAATTCAATGCATACAAATTAGGGGGGAAAAATAACAGTGCACAAAACTAATTAGCTGGGACAGAAATTAACAACAAGTAAAATAGCTACACTTGAAGCCTGCCCAGAAAAGTAAGAAAGATTTGTGTTGTAGAATGTTGTATTTTTGGCTTAACAACACAAAACCATACATAACAAAAAGTGTAGCAAGATAAATTTTCCAAACTTCTCAGTGAAGAATGTTTCATGTAATTGATCCAAGAGCACTCTCCAGTTAAGGATTTCTTTACATGTCAGTAAGGAGAAGGGAGAAAAAAGGAAAAAAATAAGGTAAAAACTTTGCACTGCAAAGTTAAATAGCTACTCAAAAGTTAAAGGAGGCAGATGGAGAAGCCTTGTACTTTCCCATCTCCTGCACATAGAGGTGTCAGCTACAGTGCAGAAAGATAGAACAAAAAGCACTATTTCAGAAAAGATCCAGCCAAATTAATGTTGGGTTTGTGTTTTTTTTTTTTTAATAAAAATCTCAGTCATCAAACCATTTAAAACTCAAACTAAATTTTAAGTGTTCTTAAATTCTGAGTAAGAATAAAGTGCCTATCTGCTTCTCTGAACAAAACCAAATGTAAAAGTCTACTGAATTGGGTCTCCACTGTACTACTGCTCAGCTATAGTAGTCTGATTTTGTCATATAGCTTTGAAATTATCTTTAAAACTATTTATAGGCCTCTCTTTTTTGCTTTTCCTCAAACTAAGTTGCCATGTTGGAAGAGGCCATACAGTTTTCTCTAATGCCTCCAAAAGCAGTCAATAAAATAGGCTTCAGATCTTCACAGCTATGAAGCAGGCTGAGAAAAATGCTTTTCCCAAGTTTCTGGCCAGCAATCCTTTTGATACTTTAGCTTAAGGCTTCATGCTCATGATATATCATACCTAATACCTTAACCTACAAAGCACAAGGTAGTCTGTTCTGGCAGATATAAGTGCCTTGGTGATGTGATGTGTGTGAGACCCACACCAAACTGTGTTGCAAAAGGCAGGCATGGTGCCTTCAGGTGGAGTTCCTTTGAGTACTTTCAGCATCTCCAGCAATGCAAGGCTCTTCCAGTGTGGAAGTAGAGCTCTCTACCTCTGGTGCCAACTTTAGAAACCTTCTTTTTACCCCTACAAGACCTCAAGTGCCTTTTAAAATATATTTTTTAAATATATCCTTTCAGTAGCTCCTTTTTACAGAATTATGTGCAACTTTCAAGATATGGATACACAATTTTCTGATACAATAGTGAAATAATGCTTTCAGTATTTTTTCTTCAAAACTTCTAACCTCAGATGTGCCTTTTTCTCTCATGCTGAGCACAGAGCTAAAAGCTGTCCATAATTCCATCTCTTTCAAGAATGGCGATTGAGACAGTCCATGAGATTGTGGACAGTCAATACACACATATTCAGTTATATATTTTTTGACACAGATTTTTCATTTTCTATGCACTCTTTAAATGAGAACACATTCCTTGTAAGATGTTAGATTTTATGTGCTGGCAGCCTGATAAGGTTTGGCTTTAGAAAGATTCCACAACTTTTACCTAGGTTTAGGATTCCAGCCCCTGAGAATGCTGTACTCATTAAACTGACCTGGTTGTGAGGCTTGATATGGCACTAAGAATCATACCAGTTACACATTTTTCCAGGAAGTGACTTCCATCACATGCTGATTCTACTATTTGCAAAGGATTAATGCTATCTCTATGTTAATATTGAAAGTCACTCAACTCCTAGAGACAGAAAATCACGGATAAATAAGGAAAGTGTTCCATTCATTATGAAGTAATAGTATTTTTTCTTCTAAACAGAAATGGTAAAGATTTTTTATGGTTGTTAGTATCAGCGAAAAAATAGGGGTTTCCTGTGAAGATAAGATACTATCAGAGCACATGACAATACCTTATAACATAAATCAGGGAATGAGATTTGTGAATTCTCCTGCTTTCTGATCTTCTCAGTGCCTTCAGGAAAAGAGTCCTGATCCTAGCAAGCTACATTGTTTGCCCAGGTGTGCCCTTGCATGTGTGTGATTATTTTCTGCAACTTTCCTTCTTTTCCTGTCATGCTTATACTCCTGTTATAATCGGAAGCAGACAGCTCATTTTTTATAGACACCCAGCTGTTTCTGGTTCTTAAAAAATTTAAGTACCTGACAGAATTGCATTTTTTTTTCCATGGTTGATCTTAGCATAAAGATACAAGGCTAAATACAATCATAAGCAAAAAGTCACTTTAATACAGCTGGTTTATTTTTGCCTGGTGCTTAAAATCAAAAGGATTTCTCATCTTTCCAAATACTGTAAGAAATCTTATCCTGTTTTGGGCTCTATTTCTTGGTGCTTCTATACACCCCTTCCTGTGTGATGGCAATCTTCCCGAATTAGCTGTTACAAAGGATGCTTTGCAATTCAGTCCTATCTCCCCTTTACTTTGATCAGAGAAGTGGTAATGCGTTTTTTGACTCTTATGGTTGTCCTGATCACTTTTCTTTCAAATGAAATGAGGTACAGTACCACAACCATCACACATGACAATTGTAAAAGTGTTTTCTAAGAAATTAAGCTAACATAGCACTTCTTTGCTAAGCTTAACACTAAGACTTCTCACAGCCTTGTAAGGGAAGGGTGCGTTAAAAAACAGCAGAATCAGACATAAACTCCCTTTTAACTGTTGTCTTTTCTGGTGTGTTTTTATAAGAACATGAGGCAGAAAATGGAGGCATAACTCTTTTCTTGTCCTTTGGAAAAAAAAGAATCTGCTTCTTAGGTATAAATCACAAAAATAAACCCCAATAACTTCTGATAAACTCTCCTAGATATGTGCTGCCCTAGCAGTGCAAAAGAACTATAAAGTCAGCTTTATTGACTAAACTGAAACCAAACATATGCTTGGCTCTTCTTCAAAGCATTTCATAGAACCATAGAACAATTTAGGTTGGAAAAGACCTCTAAGATTGTCAAGTACAACCACTAACCTTGCACTGCCAATTCCACCAATAAACCATGTCCCTAAGTGCCACATTGATGCATCTTCCATATACCTTCAGGGTTGTGATTCAAACACTTTCCTGGGCAGCCTGTCACAATCCTTGATAAGACTTTTGGTGAAGAAATTTTTCCTAAAATCAGAATAGTCAGAGTATAGCACTGGATATAGTTCAGAATATTTTATGGTTTATAATGTTCTCATTCCCCAGATAAAGTCTGATACATTTATAGAACCATAGAATCATGGAATGGTTTGGATTGGAAGGGACCTTAAAGATCATCTAGTTCCAACCTCACTGCCACAGGAAGAGACACCTTCCACTCCGCCAGGTTGCTCAAAGACCCATCCAACCTGGCCTTGAACACTTCCAGTGATGGAGTGTCCGCAACTTCTCTGTTTCAGGACTCACCTGTTCCAGTGCTTCCCCACTCTCAAAGTGAAGACTTTAAATCCTTGTCATGTAAAATAAAACATTAACTAATCAAGTGGGAGACAAGATTCCTACTGCTCTTGCAGTCATGATGTTCAGGTGAAGAAATAAGAAAAGGCATCAGAAGCCCTTTCTGAGTCAGAGGAGGAGCTGTGCTCAACACATGGTCAAGGGACCCATTGCAGCCTGCCAGCTCCTGGGGATCTTCCTTCACAGGACAGCTGAGAGTGTCAGGAACTGGTTCATGACCCAAGAACTCTTCCACAGGCATGAGCAGGCTGCACCCAAATATCACCCTTCTCTTGTTCTAGGTCTCCCATTCAGCACTTGGCTGTAATTGTGCAGCCAAAGTAGCTTTCCTGGAAAGTAAATCCACCACATAAAAGCAGAACCACCACAATCTTCTTGAATAGTGGACCAAAGCTGTTTATAATAAGTAGCCCTGTCATGACCCAGAAGCATTATGCCAACTCCATAGCAGACAACCTGTGGCATGAGAGAGACTGAAATGCATCTCTTTCCAAATACCAAATACCAAAATAAGTTAACCTGCTCTGGCCAGAGAGGTTGCATATTACTTACAATAAATGTCTCAGCCTTAGTACCCCTTCAAAAGAATTGCCTTTACTTTTTCCTCCCTCATGCATTAATGCATTAATTAAATCCACTACCTACATTTCCCACTAGTATGTTGACATACCCAACATGCTCTCGTATGGAATGATCTCCTAGTCTGATCATGGGTCATTACCACTGAAAGCTTTCAATATAAGTGTGCATGGACACAAAAAAGAAAATTAATAACTAGCATTTCATTCAGATCACTCAGGAAAATACAAGAGATTTGTCTGTTTACCTAAAATAAAAAGTTAGAAAACTAATAAAAGCAACCAGCACCTCTCAAATTTAACCCAAACACAATATACTGACAGTATGTGAATCAAGTAGAGAGGGATGATGTAAAGTACCCAGAGAGTTTATCCATTGAAATACAGGCACATCTGAGTAATTTTATTCACAGAAGGTAGTTCTACCAAAAAACAGTGTGGCAGAGTTATCCCAGAGGCTGTGAGGCTGCAGACTTGGATCTCTTAGCAGTATTTCTGCAGCTTTTTTTCACTCTTTTGAGTAGCCATTGAAAGACAGGTCCACCACTGTGGACAAGACCACAACTGTTCATTGCTTTTTTATGTTTTCACAATCATGCTCAAAGTTCTATTCCACTCCCAACTACTTATTTGCCAAAGCTGTCCTCTTTGCTTGGCAGGTGGGGCTGTTTGGTTCAGGTAAGATTGATTCAGACACATTGACTATCCTCTTCAAATGGTATAAATATGACCATCTCAAATCATGAAATGCATGATTGGGCAAAAATAGGAAACGTAGTATAGATATTGATATCTTTAAATACTTTGCAAAGAAGAGTTCTGAAGAAAAGCAGTGAGTTCCAGATTTCCATGGACCATATAGTGGGTGCTCTCTGGGCAGACTGTCATTTTTAGGTTTATTTAACAATGTGATGTACACTTTTATAAATAGATTCTCATAAAATAATGAGATTACTTCATCTTGGCTTTTCTGTGAGCTAAGCCAGAAGCAAATATGAGGAATAAATAGATAATTTTTTTATTCTACTAAGATTTTACTCAAAGAACTGGATAAACTGGCAGAGTAGCTAAGAATGTTTTGATTTATTTAATTGTTTACAAAGCTAAAGTCAATCATGAGATGAAACAGCACATATTGCACTGCCACCTAAGAAAATTTGTCATAGAAATAACATCTTTTTGAATGTGTGAACTACATTTCCTTTTGAAAAAACAACGACCAAAATAGAACTAGACAAATGGACTTTCTTCACTGCTAAAAGCTGTCCAGATAAGCACAGACTTGAAGAAATCCACGATGCTGCTCCATGGACAGAGTGGAGCCCTGTGAAAAGGCATAGTAACCAGATTAACTCTGTGATTTCTAACTGCTGGTGAGACCCTTCCCTCCTCAGAACACAAAGGGAGTGGCATATTTACACACCTGTGTGATCTCTCCTACTGCTGCATTCTGAAATGAGGCAGGGAAATAAACCTCCCCCATTATCTTTCCTGTTTATATTTCTAAGCTGTCACAACCACTCAGACCAATCACAAAGAAATGTTTTTTTACCTGGCATATTTTACAAGTACTGAACTGTTTCTTTTTGAACCTGCGTTCATTGAATGATTTATTAAAGAATTTCTCCATCATTTATTCATCTTATAAGTCTATCTGTAAACGACTTCCTGTAAGAAGTGCATCACAATTTTTTTGTGCTTTTAATACATGTCTTGAGAAACCCTCATCACTTGTGCCATAAGGTAAGGAAAACCACAGCAAAAAGTGTGATCTTTCATAGACCCCCGCGAATAACTCATGTGCAATAAAATCAATGCAATTATGTCTACAGGAAACACAATGGTATTAAATCATATTCAGTATCAATATCACAAAACCCATTTCATAGGCAGTACTCAAAAGAACCAAACCAAACTACCAAGGAAATTCTGAACAAGACAATTGGAGTAAAGCAATTCTGAATGCTGAAATAAACCTTTAAATACAGATTGTATGAAAGGGTGGTATGATTTTTTTTCAAGGCTTTTTGAAATCTTTGGGATATTTTCAGTTATTCTTTTGTAGGAGACAGTACAGGAGAAGTTGCCAATAAAGAGAAAGCTGATAAAATCCTGCTTTGCCATTAATGACAGAATAAAAGCACTACCCTGGGCAATAAGCTGCAGGAAGTCTGTTGGTTGTATGACACATTCTTTCTGTCAACAGCAACCAAATATTCACATAACTGTTAGCTGTATGGTGGATCCAGGCTAACCTCTAGCTGCTCTTTTTGTTCTGTTAACTGATTAAGTGATTCAATAAGAAGATGTACTTAACACACATACCAGCTATACACTGTAAACATTATTACAGAACATTTTTAAAGGGGCCAATTTTACACAGAATCAATGCTATGATTATCATAATTTTAGCATTATGCCTTGAGAGAAAATTCAGCTGGGAACAGGCAGAGAAAAGAAGCAATAATATGCATTACTATTGCAGTCTTTATGAATGAGAAAGACCTTTAAACAGTTGTATGCTTGCTAGATTAAAAATCATTAACCACATTTTAGCCTGTTGATTCTTCCAATATTAAGAAAGAAAAGGGTAGAAGGAGACACACAAAGCCATAATAAGGATTCTTTCTCCTCTTCCCTTTTGGGGGTTGATAGCTGCACACTCCTAAATAAATAAATATTCCTTTTTAGATGCCTGTATTTAGGTCTATCTCATAAAATATAGAATTGGAAAAAAATTCCAAGCAGGTATACTTTTCTTCAACTTTTCCAATAGACTGAGTTTCAGTGGAAGAACTCTAAAAATGAATTAATTTTAGCTGTTTTCTCACTTATTAAAACTAATGCTTAAAAGCTGCAAAACTCTTATAATGAAGTAATATTCCAACTCAAAAATAACTATTTCATAATTGTGTAAAAATTGTTCCTTTGCCAGCTTACTACTGCTACCGCTCTAGAGAGAGTAGTCTCACAAATGGGAAAATTGTGATTTTTATTATCCCATCAAATTTGAAACATGTCTATTGATTCAGCTGAAGTGAGTGGTCATATGTAGTTCTTACAGAACAAAATGTAGCATTGAATTTTCAGCTGAGTTATTACTCACTTCCAGCTGGTTTTTGATGGTACTGTTAATTTCTGTAACAGTCTGTATTTCTCACAGCAAATGTTGGCTCATGAGAAAGTGATATGCTCATTTATCATAATGAACAAAAACATAACAGTAATAATAAGAATCAGTAATAATATTTGAAATATTTTTGAAGAACTTCTACAACTTATATTATTCCAGTTAAATCACTGAGAAACTTTTCTTTGACTTCAGCAAGTGTTAATGTCCCTTTCTGTGCAAGAGTGTACCATTTAAGTACATAATAACACTGAACTTAAAGTTTTTCTTTTTTTTCTTTAATTCTATGAATTCAATTACATACTTTATTTACTGATCTTTCTTCCTCTAAAGTATTCAAGAAAGGTGATCATAGTTTCAAAATCATTGATATTTGCACAGATAACTAAAAAAAAAAACAACACAGAAATTGATAGTAAAGTACGCCTTGCTCACTTAAGTGAAAAAAGGAATATGTGTACCTGAATAGTTGCTATACTGTAATCAAAGCAAGTCTTTTGAGAATGAAGATGTTTTCTTAATAGATTTGTCTACAGTATAAAACCAGATATGTCACTAATAAAAACATTTTGTGGTCAGTGCGACTTGTCTTGAGCTAAAACAAAAGGGGGACTAGAATTTTTTAAAAAAAGAAAAGTTTTAAAAGGTAAGATATACATAAATTCAAAAATCTATGATGTTTCTTGTGGTTATTGAAACATCCAGAAAGTACCTGATTATCTCTCAAGGAATGAGATTTTCAGAGTGTGGAAGTGACTGGTCTTAAACTAAAACTGTTTACAACCTTAATTATGCAACTTAGGCTGAATGCTTGGCAGTTATAAAATCACCTTTCCTACAGCTATGCAAAACTCACTTATAAATGGTATAATTTTCTGAGTCTTTACAGAACCTCAGAATTGCTCTGAGGAGCTACAGCAGGAATGACATTCACTATAACTGCAATTACAGTTAAATTCTTCAAATGGCCAAAGTCCTCCTATTTGTGTTTCTGAACACAAAGTACAAATACAATATACATTCTAGTCCTCATGGTCTCTTAATAAAATCTAAAACACCAGACTGTGTCTAGGCCAATGAAAGTAAGACATTTCACCCTTTTCAATTTTTTTCCCATATAAATAAGGTTGAAAATTATATAGAAATATTGCAGACCCTCTACCCCCCAAAAAAGTCACCTACCATGCACACAGCTCTGAAGAGCTCTTCTAATTGGCAACACACATACTAAACATATTCCCTGTTTCTTCCGTGCTTTCTGTTGTCAGTCTTACATAGTTGAGCTTCAGACTCTAAAAGGAATACCTGAAGGTATTTTCCACCATTCTGCGAGCAAGATGAAAACCAAAACAAAACAACAAAAACCCCCCAAACAACTTTCCGCCTTCTCCCCTCAGTTTGATGATAACTTTGTTTCCTAAGGAAAATCTAGAGGTGGTTGCATGTTTGTCTAAGGACTCGTTCAGAATACTGTCTTCTCCATTCTTTCTCAAAAATTATAATTTGCTTTTCTTTTTCTCATTTTCTTTCCACATACAACACAAAGGACACCTTCTCTCTCACCTCCTGAACATGTCCCCTGTGCTTCTCTGAGAATTGCTGGAATAGAACTGCCACTTGCATTTAACACTTGGTGAAAATCTAAAACAAGAGTTACAAAGATTTATGAGCCTCTAAAGATTCAAGGCTGAAAAACAACTTATTTGCTTGCATAAGAAGGTGAAAAGGGCAGAGAGAAAGAATCTCTGTGCTCACAAATACCTGAGAGAAAAGGGAGAGAAAGGCAGATCTATTTTCATCCCTAGGTGTTTAAACTAACATGCACTGATCAGGAGGAAAGAAGTTTCTGATGGCAGAAGAGTTGCAGGCCCTCCTTACTTTGATGGTGAGCCAGGAACAAAGTCATCCTAGAGAAGATGTAACTGAGTCATTGAGTCATTGAGAACATATTCCTCAATATTTGTGGACTTTGGGCAGTGGGAGCGTTGGGGTAAAACTGTGTTTCTGTTCCACCTCTTCCTTCAACAGAACTGCATGGTGCCCCATGCATCTTGAAGAAATTTTATCTGCCTTGAATATATCTAGGTGAATGTAGGTTCCCCATATCAATATCCTTCCTCCTGGCAGGTATAAGGAGCTTTAAAATGAAAAGTTGTCTCCGGAATATTCACTGCTGTAGCTTGAGCAATCATGAAGTAGCTGAGACAGTAATTAAACAGAATAAATCTAAATGCACATTGCAGAATCTCTTAGAAGAGACCATTCCTGCTCCAAGCAGACATTTTTAACATAAAAAATCTGGAATGCAAAATGTTTGGCACATGCTATTTCACTTCTGGCACACTGAAAAGAACAACTCCCTCCAACAAATGATGAATGATCAAAATAAATCTGTTTCCTTAGAAATTCATATAAACCTAGGGATTACTAAGAAACCAGAAAAAGCTAGCCAGTTAAACCAAGATACACATTTTAGTTTGATCTAGGGTGGTAAAGGGTGTAGTCCAGCTTTTAATTCACATTATTTTGAGGGTGAGGACATCTTTGCCACCTGGCAGACCAACCTGAACCATGAAATTCTGTTTCAGAGAAAGATTTTCACCTTGTGAACAGTCAAACACTGGAATAGGCTGCTCAGAGAAGTTGTGGAGTCTCCATCCTTCTTGATATTCAGCACACATCTGTTCATGATCCTGGGCAACCCATTCAACCTGGCCCTGCATTAGAAGGGGACACTGGACTGAGATGCCTTCCCACCTCAACTATCATTTGATTATGTGGTTACCATATATATTACATGCATTTGCTTAATAATGCTGGAATAAAGTTGAAAAAATCTGCCCCAAGTTTTCAAACAAATAGTTCAGAATTTTCACAATGAAAAAAAACCCAAACCAACAACAAATAGATTAACAATAAAGGCTAGAGGAAGCTTTTTGGAGTGAGTCAAATTCAACAGGGGAGTTTCAGCAGCGACTACAGTGGTAGAACTCTATATCTATGCAACCCAAGTTACTACAGATTAACATACAGATTAGACATCTAAAAGTAGTCACAAAATAATTTGATTTCTTATTTCCCGACCTGGATTCCTGTATTCCAACTAAATTCCGGCATACTTTCGAGTGTATTATAGAAAGTACATAGCCAGAAATGAAAAATAACTGACCTGGCCATACCACACTGAAGTCCAGACCTGGCGTCAGGAATTCTTAGTTTAATAAATTTCCCCCCAAAAGTCAATGGAACACATTGTAAGTTAGGATACTAAAATAAAACTCCCATAAAACTGCTTAAGAAACATTTTTTGAAGGAATCACTGTGATTGTTAAAAAATGCCAAATAAACTTTTTCCTATATATTTAGAAGACCATCAATTTGATTAAAGAGCCAAATTTTAGGGAGCAAAGGTAGTGAGCTGCTTTGCACAACAGCAAATTATTATAGATATTATTAAGCAGATGGAAAACTGAGTGCATTTCTATAGCAAACTGAAAAGCTGAGGCTTTTAAGAATATGGCAATTAAAGGGGTTTGGAGGCAGTAGGGGAGCAAGATGGCAAATTTACTTAAAAAACCCAGCTTAAACCAAACCAAAGCAAAGCAGCTATGAAAGATACTGACTGTCAGCACTCAAAGATGGCCAAACTTCCCAGGCATGTGTTTTTGTATTTTTCTTATATGAAAGTCTTAGGATAAAGTCTGCTCCTCCTATTGGTTGATATGGTTGTTTTCACTGGAAACTTTTACAAAGAAGAAAAGGAGAAAAAAAATCTGTTAAATTTGTATTTAGAATGAGACATTCAAAAGAAAAGGTCACAGACGACATCTGACATTTGGGCTGGGTAAAGGGAAATAAGACAAAAGGGTAGACTTTCACAAGGCACATTGGCACAAAGGAACAACTGAAGTTGTGTGAACAGACAAGATAAAATAGATAAGAAAATGTCTGTATAAAATCGAAGAGAGTATCAGCTCCTGGGATTTGGAAAAGTAAATATACCATGCACAAAAGGAAAGAGGCCAAAAAAACCAGGAGACAAAGCTCAGGAAGTTGTAATTTTTAAAGTCCAAGGATAACAAGATTTTACAGAAGAAACAGGTGATAACAAAGGTAGGAAAGATGTGAGGGAGGAGTCTGGAGAAGACTTTTGGAGGCACAACTGGTGAGTACTGATGGAAACCCAAGGGGTCCTGGGTAGACTTAGGAGAAAAGAAACATGAAAGAATTTTGTTAGATAAGTGTTAGAAATTAAAGGGAGATGGAATATGACTGTTAATGACCCATACAATTTGTAAAAGTCTGTTCTGGGCAGAAGACGGGAGAGAGACTGAAACAGAATTATTGATTCAAGGGTCTTGCATAGGCAAAAGAGTTCTGCACTGAAAATGTTTGTATCTAAGTTCTCCCATACACTCTAACATCAAGAGATATGCTAAAAAGGCAATAGAAAACTGGTCATAATGGCAATTAACTTATAGCAACAGCTTCCTTTCAGCTCCAAGTTTACAAATCATTTGATTTTTCAAAGGACAAATTCAATAATCTTTGAATTAACTGTGAAAATAATATACACTAACATGTATCTATATTTTTGCAATCCATGTGCATCACTAAATATTAAAAAAGTTCTTTCATACATCCAAACAAAACACTAACTCAGTTTTCTGTTAATGCAAGGTGCCTCCTACATGCCTGATAACAGTTGTGGTCTAAGTAAAGAAGCAACAATTACTTCTGGAAGTTAAACATTCTGAAATTTCAAATGCTGAATCAGTTGCATAGATTGTACTGGAAATTCTTGGTGTTGAAATGATCATCACTGAACCACTCCACCACTAAAGGACTAGTGAATCACTCTGCATAGGAAGAATTCTAATGTAGCTCAAAGAGCTAATGTACCATTAAATTTTTCTTTATACAGCCAAGTAGATAGACATTAAAATGCTGGAATTGTGTGTAAATATTTTGAACAAATTGTTAAATCTTGTTTGTTATCTCACTACATTACATAAAAGAGTGTATTTGGAAAAGCCCCATAATAAGTGCTACTTTTTGTTTCCATGATGCTAATAACATAAAATGATTGTCATAGTTTTAAAATTAGTATGAAGGAAAGGAACAATCGTTTCAAGATCGTGCTCCAAAGAACACAATATAGAAGGCAGGCAAATGTCAATATTCATAATCTTATAGCAATTGAATGGGCAGTTGCTGGTGTAATGGAGCTCTGCGTCAGTGCATTCCTGTGTGAGTACACTGCAGGAGAAGTAGCATTAATTTGTAAATGAGTTACAGGAAACGTGAGTTAAAATCTGCTTAGATTTATAATTCGAGATGAGACCACATCAAAAGACCATTTTAATCCACCTTAAAATAAGCATACAGCTATAAAATTTTTACAAGTAATCATTAATATACTTATTTCAAGTCATCACTGGCATACTGAATGTGATTTCTCACTGAGTCTCTCCTGAAAATTTGCATTGCTTGTAAGCTATTCATTAGCCTTTAGAGCACAGATGTTCTGACAATCTATTCTACATGGCCCCACATATCATATTTTAAGAAATTACTTTCCTAAAACTTTGATAAGAGTAAGGTTTTCTGAGGTTTAAGGAGAACTTAGATATTTATCAGCACAGAGCAGCATAATATTTTCGGTTTAAAGTACTAAAATGTCATAAAAGAATGCTGAATTACACATCTCTGTAACTGAAATATAACTTTTATTGAAAAACTAATATTTAAAACCAGAAAACTGTGAATATTAATTTTTCCCCTACTTTAGAAACCTTTGAGGAGAAAAAGGGGTTCTAAGGTATGTTGTTTTTGAGATATGCAGAGATCAAATGGCTATCACAGGGTGAAAAAATTAAATAAATACCAGAGGAATACCAGATTGGAAAATTCAACCATAATGACATTCTACAGAATTCTGAGAGTTACTCTTCCTGTCTACAAATAAACTTTTTCTAAATAGTTTTTTGGCACTGAAAAATTGCAAAACTAAAGTGTTGGTTCACTATATTTTACAAAATGTAAATCTGGAATAAGTTCACTGCCTTTGATGCACAGCACAGGCCAATGTTCATGGCATATCCTTCATCCTCCACACTGACTTGTTTTGTGTTAGCAAAATTTAGCAAACCTTGATTACACTACACAGTCAAAATTATTTAATGGCAATTGTGAATCATTACCATAATACAATCTTTTTCCAAATTCATGAGAGAATCCTTGCAGCATTTCCTTTCAGAAACAAATAAAAGTCAGAATGCATTTCTTATACTATTGGACAACCCTGATGACATAATAAATCCTATAATTTAATATAATGTAATGAAAATTTGATGACAGAAGAACATGTATGCTTTTCAATAAGCAAAATAATTTCTAAAGCTGTTCTAAATTCTGTCTATGGACAAACATGAAAAAATGCATTCATTCATCTCCAACCATGGTGAAATCACATTCACAGAAGGAATGTTTGAAAAGATTTAGCTTTTTCAGAACATACCTCTGAAAATTCAGAAAGTAAATAAAGTCATAATATATTAAAAAAAATTAAAAAAAGATTAATTTTGAGGACAAAGTACTCTGTCTCCTGAATGTGGAGAGCAAATAAAAAAATATGACAGATTATTTATTCTTTCATGACATATATTAATTTTTTCTTTGAAAAACTAGGAGGTCTTTATATTGAAAAGGGCACATGAGCAAAAGTTCATGTAGGTGCAATTCTCAAAAACATGTAAATATTGGTTCTTATCAATGTTTTTGCAATTCACACAAACCTTCCTTTTTGTCTTCTGCAGCAATCTTCGCTTTTGTGTCTGTTATATCTTTGAAAGAGGCCAGAAAGAGCACTACATCTCCTTTTTCATTCTTTATAGGAACAATATCCAGTAAGCACCAGAATGAAGACCCTGCAAGGATAAAGAATGAATTTAATTCAAACAGCTGTCTTTTAGCAGAGAGAGGGGAAAAAAAGAGTGAACTACTAAATCTACAACTAATGCAATTCTAAAAAAAAAAATAAATCTTATTTAGGAGGTCAGTAGTCAGGGAATCACAGATGTTCAGCTCATGTAAATCTCTTTGCATCACTGGCTGAAGCTCAGTAATACTGCTTTCTCCAGAAACAAGACATTAATTTAAATGCAAAATTTATCTACAGGGATCATTAATAAAGTTTAATGAAGCTGCTTACTCCTCTGAAAACACGCTTTCCTTTGAACTCACAACTGATGTTGCTTATGTCCCGGAATAGCTTTCACTTGGTTAACTTGACATCTGAAGTGCTCATGTTTACTGCAGAATCATACTACCTAAATCATCTGACCTGATACTCATTAAAACCTCTTGATGGTAGACCAGATAGTCAGAGCATCATTCCACTAATTCAAAGATATTTAAACTAATCAGGTATCAGACTCAGAACAGAAATAGAATTAACTCATTTCATCTTACAGATGGTGAGATATCTAATACCATGCATCATCTGTAAAATTAATATCAATTACCTTCCTTACTGTCTTTAACATTCACCTTGCTAAGACTGAAGTTGAACAACACTGAGTTTGGAGTTTGGCAGCATTCTTGTCAACCTCTCTCTGTCCACACCTGCTACATAATCATACAGCTTAAAATAGATACTTGCTGCTGTCACTGGTTGTGCACATGTCCTGTTTGCAAGATATGTTATTCAATTCCAATGACACCACTAACTAACACTACTGGGAACAAGAAAATAATGAATACCTAGATGCTGGCAGTGAACTGCAAGCATAAGAGAGATCTCAACAAACATCCTACACCCCAATCCCACCCATTTTGGGCAACTCAGCCCATAACCAGGCTTTAGTTTCTTTCAGATTTTGGGTGTCAACACTAACTACCTCCACCGACCACCAGCCTCCTTATATTACTTATATATAAGTACTGCCAGACAGTTCAAATTTACTTTTTGGACATGTCTTTACACTTCCACAATCATGCTGCTTCACAACATACTATTTTTGGCATTAATTTACAAGCACAAGTTTAATTCATATTAAGAAATAAGACTTGTTTCCTGGACCACTGCTGCTCCACAACCATCTACTGCAACATGATCAGCTGAGTTTTGGAAGGGTCCTTAGGAAGGACAAACAGATTAGTCACTTTCCACTGTGTTGTCTTCTGAAGTTTTCAGTTTTGAGAAAGAAGGCCCCGGAACATCACAGTTAAGTCTTATAATTTAGATTTTCAATTGGAAGTTCTCTGACTGCCTATTAAACAGTACAGACAAGCAAGGGAAGTGCAACAGAAAACAACAGCTTTCTTTTTGAAGGACCACCCTAATTAAAGGTACAAAAATGTGTTTCAAACAGAGTTCATCTGGTCCTGTCTGTCATGGTCAAACTTTCCAGGAGTCAGACAGGCAGCTTGGAGAGTAACATTACTAGTTCAGTAGTCAGGTAACACTTCCGTTAAGGTATTTAAAGAAGGGACAGAGAGAATTTGGAACAGGAAGAAAGAAAGGTGGAGGAGGAAAAGATCATGGAAAGACGCAAACTGGCTTTATATCGGTTTAAATATTCTCATTTTGAGGCTGAAGAAAAAACAAGCAAGACAAACCAAACCCTTTTAAAAGAAGGTAGAAATTATGTCAGAAGCAAGATATTTCTACTGTTCCTTTTTCTATTTTAATTTTCCATTTTCTTTTTTTTTTAATTTTCACAGATTTGATTCTTTTATCAAAAATTCTGGAAAAACTGCTCATAGTATTACTGTCAGAACCCTTACAGAGACTCAGCACTTTATCAATCTGGAGTGCTGCATTCAAAGAGAAGAGGCATTAAGAAATTTTACTTTACTGTTTGAAAATAGAATCACAGGTCTCTACAAAACACCATTCTAACTTTTAAACTGGCCAAATTCTTACTGGTAAAATTACTTTCTACTTGGCTGCATTCTAGTAGCAGTTTCAGTGGCCAAGAAGTCACTCTCAACCTCTTCTTCTAAATACCACCAACAGTGGCAATGATCTTTTAAACAGCTGTTTCAATCTTCTCCAGAAGTGGATGCATATCTTACTTGTTAAAATTTTTTCATGTTTTTCTACATGTGCACACACACACACACACAGAGAAAATAGCCATTAAGGTTGCTCCTGGAAGAAAGTAGTATACATTAGTCATGTTCAAACAAACTTAACTCAGTTATGGTAATATTGTCTGAAATGATAGATCTGTAAGTTTAAGGGAGTTATTGTAGCATGGTTCATCATTGAAATAGAGACAAATCCACTTAACATGTCATGGTTTAATGCATTTCCTCTTTCGTATAATCAAAAAGACATTTGAATTCTTTGCATGTGAACTCTGATCACTGAAACTGTTCCACATCCTGCCACCATTTAGTATTACTTGCTCTTTCTCTTAGTCATATTTTCTTTCACTAAGTTCTTTCTTTCTCCTCCTCTGTAAACATGACTGCAAATATTTTGATTAAGCGAAGCAAACATGAATAAAATATGTTGTGTGCCACTAAAGAAAACATATCCAATACATGCACAGGCTACTTCTTTCTTGAAGAGTTCCAGATTAGTGCCCTCTGTGGTGGAGCTGTTAGTCCTGCCCATATTTATATGCTAAGACTTTAGAAGTCCTAAACTGGGCTTGATTGGTTTGATTTGTTTTTTTTTTTCCCTGCCTTTACTTGAAAGGAGCAAGTTAATTTGAGGTCCTCTTTAGGACTAGAGGAGATGATCTGCTTTAGGCCAGGACTAGGTCCTGAACAGTGTAAGGTTGCATTCTGTCAAAACCAGAAGTGTCTTATTTTTCATTATTGAGGAACATTCTTGAAAAAATATACTGATTCAATGCAAACTGTTACTTAGCTTTTACTGAAAGCCAGCATCATATCATTCTATAAGCCAAAAGCAGAACTTTCTGATAAAAAAAAGTAGTGCCCTATTTTGTTACAGTTCTTTTGAATGCAGTCATCTGTGAAACAGAAATTCCTTCCCTGCTTCAGATAGTGCATACAAAGGTTTTCTGCATTGTCAAGAGTCGCCTACCAAAGAAATTTCTCTAACAAGGTTTATTTATATACAGACTCTCTTTATTGCTTCAAGCCACCACTCTTGGAGAAAGAATCTAATCTTTCTCTTGCATTCTGAAGTGAAGGGTCAAAATATGTTTTAATAACCTCAAGGCTTATATAAGCACATCACAGGGAAGGAGAAAAGAGACCAAATGAAGCATAATCTTATCACAAGGCAATTTGGCTATAGTCCACCTTTTATATATAGAGAGAGAAAAAAAGAGAGTGCATTATGGTCACTCACTCAACCACCCTTTCTACCTTTCCTCGTTTTGACAGCTAGAAGTCTGTCCTTAGACTGAAATCAAAACAAAAGTCAACAGACCAAGGAATTTAAAAAGGAGATTTTATACAAAACCCTGCCATTAGGATGCCAATAGCCTTCAGAGCCAAGCATTCCTTTCACTAGAAAATAAGGCCTGCTTAAACCAAGGAACAGATTGAGACCATTAGCTCTATTGATGAGCTGTGTGCGCTCACTGTACGAAAATACTGTCTTTAGTGATGCCCACCCTAGACAGAGCCCGATAAAATTCTCAGAATGGAAAAATCTTTGGTGGATATCTGGGTACTATGAAGATATATTGCAGAGGTACTGCAATTTAGAAATGGAATGGCAACTTTATATAATTCTTTAACAAAATTAAATTCCAAACCCATCGTAGTAAAATTTTAATTGAATAGTGAGTTCTTAGCCACACATATTCCTATGCAAAGCTGTGTTCTCCTTTTGTTCTTGACAGTCTGGGAGCAGTTTTGTCGAGGAAGAAAAGCTTAAGGTTTCCTTCCTTCTGCCATGTGTTATAGCCAATTCCAAACCTTCAATTCTTCAGGACTTTTCTTGTCACATGACTCTCTAGACAGACACTGATCCACTTGTGCTGTCCCTTCCATCACTTGGGGGCAGGAAATAACAAATGCACACATTTCTGTGATTTATTTCCACTTCT
Organism: Campylorhamphus procurvoides; assembly: GCA_013396655.1. NCBI lineage: Eukaryota > Metazoa > Chordata > Aves > Passeriformes > Dendrocolaptidae > Campylorhamphus > Campylorhamphus procurvoides. The sequence goes on from WBMV01005495.1 coordinate 859,451, forward strand.
CTGTGGTGAGAGGAAGAGGGATTAAATTGCAGAGGAATTTTGTGAAGCTCTGCATCTGCACATAACATGTCAGACTAACTCAGTGTAAGGTTTCCTAGACTGTGAACCCAAGCACTGAGGAAAGAAAGTTTAAATATTTTGCATATTGGATATATGAGTCATGTGGCAAAAAAAATAGCTCTTCAAGGAGTAGTTATCATGAGATGTGTATGCATAAGAGGGCAGAATTAGACCGTACAAGACATCATAAATCTGGAACCCTTTTTATGCTTTAGGAGGAGACTTAGTAAACTAAATGCTCCTTTAAGGAGATGCAAATCAATGCTTAAAGAAAACTATTAAAACACTATAACCTCTTTCCAGAGATTTGTTATGTAGAAGACAAAGATAAAAATATTTTTGTGTAGATAGTTGTAAAAACTTGTCAACAATGTTGATGCTAAATCTTCCCCATTACAACACTGTCTTATTGGCAGAGTTACTAATTCTTAGCAAAACAAACCTGCTGCTGGATACATCATAATGTCAGAGAAGTTTTAGCCTGATCATTTTCTCTTTTCCATCACAGAAGTTGTTCTCTTCAAAACTGACACACCAGGATGCCAAAGACTGCCTGAGGAAACCAAACTCTCTCTTTCATTAGCTTAGCCAAAGATTCCCAGCATTACTGATAACATTTCATTTTCAAAGTTATGTAGTTTTGACAAGATGTCAACATTTTGTTGAGGATTGCAAAGTGCAAAGAAGAAAACAATGCTTTCAAAAACTGCAGCTGAACTAAACTGAAAGAGAAAGGAGCTGAAAGAAAAAGTATTGCTATAATTAAAGTACTTTCGCTTAAACATCTCAACTTTGACAATGATCAATTAACACAGCTAATGCAAGGTTCTGCTGCTTTAGGCAAATTAGCACCTCATTCTTCTCCATCATTTCTGCAGAAATCAAATGTATGTGCTAACAAAATCTGTGATTATTTTCCCCTTGAATTCTGCTATTGCAGGTGCTAGCCTCTGTGCTATACCCTGGTGACAATCTTTGGTCTGAACTTGTTGCAAAACTAAAAAGACCACGTATGGGTTAGCATGTAACTGAGTTATACAGGAACAGATGGTTGTGCTAACATTTTCGCAGAAGTCGTAAAGAAGGCTCAAGAACTTGTTTCCTCAAGTTCTGTGTGGCCACCAGATCATACTTATATCTTGGAAGTAAGTCTCCCTATAAGTTTTAATAGTCAATGTAAATTAATTCCAAAATGGATTTATAATCTATTAATGCATCCCAAATAGAACCATTCCAAAATATATTTTCAGCTTAAATCAGAATATAGTTACATACCAAGAATCTGGTAGAAAACCGGAGATGGTAAGATACTTTAACAACAAGGTAAAAATTGTATTTCAGGATGAATGATTAGTGAAGTGTTAATCTTGTGGAGTTGATTTAAAGCTTGTTAAAAATAGCTCTTCAACCCTCTGTATAGCCTATGGAGTACCACGTGCAAATGTTAGGTCTATCAGATCTCATCACAGATATGCAAATCCCACCCCACCTCCCCTCCGCCCACACTGTGTCCTTCAAGCCTTCTTCTCTGAAGCCCAGCTTCAACCTGTGTTCTGTCTCTTCTAGTGCAGCATAACTCAGTGCCTCATATATAATTCACCTTGTATTTTCCAACGTCTGACTTTTTCTGGCATCACTGCCATGATGGAGAGAGGGGAAATGATGTTTTAAGAGCAGATGCTTTTCAGCACAGCAATCTCCTATCCTTTCCTCTTCTGCAAACTGCCATCGTTAAGAGAGGCTTAATTCACCACCTCAAAGTTTCCGTTTATTTCTATGTGAACACAAATTACCTGTGTTATGGCAGCTCCTAGTTTGGGTGTGTGCCTTTTCCAGCCTGTGTTCTTTATATTTTTCGTATGCAACAGCTGCAGTCTGCAGTGCATGTTTTATGTAAGCTAATCTATGACATCCAGCACATATACATTTCAGCTTTGTTTACTCAGCTTTCTTGTCTCTCCTTGTATAGCTTCACTATCTTTCCTACTTAATGAAACCATTTCGAAATCCTCTAGTTCCATTCAATTTTCATTGAGAAAAAGCAGAGAACTAAGCAATGCCTGCTAATGCCTTGTGGCATACATTATCCTTATGCATACTACTTTCTTTTCGTATGCTCTCATTTCCTTTTCCTATCTCCATCCAGATTAGAAGAGAAAATGGCATATAAAGAGATAAATACTTCCCTGATGTAATACATTTACTGGGTTGCAATTATAACAATTAGCAAAATACACAGGATTATCTAAAAGCTTGGTTAAGTCAGTGAAATACATTCTGTTTAAATGCAAAAAGCTTCAGGGCAGACTCATAAATATTATCAGTCTAAAACTTACTTGTCCTCCACCTCCAATGATCATTACTTTGTCACAGTTATAATAGTACAAGGCATTCAGCATTTGTCAACTAACTCCTGGGAAAGTACTAATTGAGACAGTCTATTTATATAAACAATTTACAGTATCTATAGCTAAAATGAAAAATAACCCAACAAAACCAAACCAAACCAAAGCAACACAAAAGAAAACAAAATACAGGTTCTTCAACATCTTTACATGGACTGTTTCACAAATAGGCTCGATCCTTCCTGAGCAGTCTAGTCTTCATTGCTTTCAGTTGAGCAAACCCCAAACAAGCCAAATTTGCTCTCCCTTGATTACCGTATTTTTGAAATCTGTCATTAAAACAGTGTTTATAGTCTATGGTCATTATTCCTTTTGAACTTTGAGAGCCAACATATATAATAAAGTACAATCACAGCATTAAATTTGATTTCTCAGTCTGCTGTGGGATGTACTTTTGAAAACAAAGCAAGAAATTTTCTTTATCCATGATCATCTCTCACAGACATGTATGTGTATATATAAGTATTTACATATATATGAAAAAATCTATTATTTTTAAATTGTATATGATATTTTGACATCAGAAGTTATAACAGACATTCAACTAAACATAGCCATGTTTTCAAATGACATAATTTTGCTTTTAAGCTCATTATTTTACTGTCTTAAAAAAGAAGCATTGAAGATGACATGAAATTTCCTGTAAGCAAAAACACAGCAATACCAAAACAGACAACAACTTTTATAAAGAAAACTGTTTTTTTCAATTTGAAAAAACCAAGTGATAACAATATAGACAAAAATATCTTCATACAAAATACTTTTGTGACCCTGACTGTGGTTTCTCTGGCAGTGGCAGCCCCTAGAAACAGCAGGCTTGGGGATCTACAGAATAGGGGCTCTGCCAGCACTAGAAGAGGTGCTGTCTGCAGCTCCATGCTAATTCATACAGATTTCAAAAGACACAACATGGAAAAAAAGGGGATTCTGCTGTTTACTTGTCCACTTACATTGCAAGGCTCCATTTTAGAAACTGATGGTTTATTTTCCACAGCTTTTTTTACAAGGTTAGGTCAGAGAATACTTGGCTTCATGAAAATATAAGTGCCTCTATAGTCCCTGTCTATTATTTCAGGTTTATCTGCTAACATTATTCATGAGTTTTCAGCAAGTTTACTTTGAGGATTTTCTGTTGAGGCCATGGTTCAACTTTAACCTGCCCTTGACATGCTGTCCACTGGCACCTTTCTGGAAGGAAGGGACTAAAGCTGGGATGCAAGAAGGAGTCAAGTCATAGACTTGCACTGATAATTCCATCCTTCAGGTTCACGTTTTTGTACAGAAGGGTTCTGAAACACATGCTGAACAATTACATAACACCATGGAGAGGATTAAACTTCTCAACTCACCCCTTGAATCCATGTGAGCACAGGCTGTTAACAAACTCTGAGCCTGCCCAATGAAACAAATTGTAACCCCACCAGTTGGAAAGCAGTAGGCTTTAACCTTCTAGTTATTTAACTGCTCTATAAAATCAAACTGCTTTTGTAATTCCCTAGCCAAATCTGCAAGAGGGTTTAATAGACAATGCTAACACGAACCTCCTACCACTCTTCCCAAAAACTAATGCAAGAACCCATTGCAACTGTCAGCACAGAAGGCGGCAACTAGCCTGCATCATGGTCCAGTACATGGATTTGGAAATCATGGATAAAAAAAGGAAATATCAGCAGAAGGGAGGCAGGTAGTCATCAGGAGAAATGGTACTTTGAACTTTCATTGTCCAAAGAGCAGCCCAACTCATGGTGAAGCATGGGAACATAAGTCAGCTTTTAGATGAAGCTTAATTTAAAGCTCATGAAAATAAAAGGTAGCCTATTAGCAGAGAGTGTGGCCATAACATTGTGAGAAAATTTGAAGAGAGTGGCTGGTCTGATGTACAAACACCTCACTGCAAAATAAATACCTACATGTCTTTCTAAAAACAGATGTATAAAAAGTAGCATAATGACATATCTTTTAAAAACTAGACAAGAGCACACAGAATTACTAACAACCATTCCTACTAAGCGCAGTAGGAAGCCCAGGGTGCCCCTGTGGAAACACTAATAGGTAAGCATCTGTAAGCAATGAAGGACATCACTTTGCAGCAATATAATAATAGCAGGAAACTTTCATACAGATTTATTTACTTATCAGTGTAGTTCTGGGAGAACAAGTCTTTTCTCAGTGAATTATGCTTTTAATACATGTTGTTATTGAAAAAAGACTATTAGCCAATGTCACTGTGAATGCCATCAGAATTAAATATCAGCACTGTCAGTAAGCAGCATTCTTGTTGAAGTCTCATTATAGAAAAAATCTCAGATGGTTTAGATCTCATTGAACACAGGGGATCTTACTGCTGTTCCCCCCCTCCACCTTCTAACTGAAATTCATCCCCTTATTTTGTCTTCTCTCAGGCTTTTGCTGACTGTTTCACCTGAGGCTCTGTAGTCAGGGCTCTCTGGAGAACCAGAAGTCTGCCCTGTAGAAGCTGGGACCATCTCTAAAACATCAAGACACTTCAAGGCTACACGTTACCTTTCATCAGAAGTCATAGGTCAAACAAATGAAATGTTTGAAGAGAAAAGGAGCCAAAAATTCCCTCTTCTGTGAAATAGAGGACATGCCTTCTTGTCTGTATTCTTTCTATATTCTATACTGTTTCTCAAAGAGGAAAACTTCCCCAAAATGAGTGAAACTTCCTAATGAGCTATATGAAAGGGGGAAATGAGAAAGAACAAGCAAAAAGGTGAAAAAGGAAAAAAAAAGAAAAATGAAAAGAAAAAAAGAAAAGTTCATTTTAAAAAGTTACAAATTATTTTTTTTTTATGGTTCAGGTAATTGCAATCAGATATTACCTTGAAATTAAATTTTCAGTGTTGCTTGCTCCTTTTACTCCCCTCCTCATGTATTTCTTACTATAATTTAGATAGTGTGAGCAAGCCTACCACTAAAGCTTTTTAGCTTTCTCATTTTTAGGGCAAGTTTTTAAGGCAGAGAAGCAGTGAGGCCACATCGCTGTGAACTATCCTGCCAAACAACTTGTTGGGGGCTTCCTCTACATTAGTAAGTAGATGTCACTAGAAAATTGATGTCTCTCTACAGAAATATTTTTTTTTTTACAGTTAGAAAATTCTAATAAATTCCTCTTCTCTAACTGTTGGGCTTAACATTTCCCAAAGACAGGGTGGATTTCAGGAGGCTGTTAAAGTAGGGAGTCAGTTAATGTTAAATTGGTACCATACAACTCCCTTGTTTGAAAATGGGAGTTTAGACATTTTCTAGATATTTTTCAGATATTTTTGGACAACCATTAAAAATATGTTTTTAAACTTCTTATTGGAACAAATAGATACCATTTCTTCAATGAGAAAAATACTTTCTATACAGAAAAGATGCTTGAAAAAACCCCAAATTTTCTTTTAATTTCTTTGTAATTAATTAAATCTCCTATAATTTTAAATACTATTTAACTCATCATTAAAGAAAAAAAAAGCTTTTCTGTTTGCTTAACACAAACAAATGCTTAACACTTGACAAATTGTGTCAAGGAGCCTTTACTATCCTCTAGCCACATTAATCAACTGCAGCCTTGGCAGAGGCAATAGATGATGTCTCATGGCTTGAGGCTTATTTTATTTGCCTAGGGCTGTCATTGCTCTTCTAGTGAGAACACTGTTACACCTGGACTTGAAACGACCTTTGGCCTGATGAATCCAGTAACTCAGTAAGAGGCTCTGACTTTAACCATTTATCTACTCATATTCCACCCATCTGAGACAATACTGAGACAATCCTGACCATACAGATAAGACTTATTAAAACACACATTATCATGCAGTGATGAAAAGAGACAAAATACCTTGATTTAATCTTACTGGCTCTTAAAATAAATATAAATGCAGAAACCAAGCATATCACATCTTCCTGATGTTACAATTTGCTTACCAAATCTTCAGGGGCCAAGAACAAAAAAGCATGTGCCTGAGACATGCTCCAAAAAATGTTTAAATCACTTTACACAGGGAAGATGACAAAGTGTCCCTTGAGTCCTTGTAGTTTATCACAGGTAAAGCAAACTCTAATTGCAGACAGGTCTTAAGGCAACTGGTAATGGTCCCAGCAACACCCACCTGCTCCAGTCCTCTTACAGTGGGGATTTTTAATCATCCACAAAATCTTGTGCAAACGGCCCTCTTTCTGGGGTGCACAGATACAATGGACACAACGGTGAAGTCTCTTAAACATCCATAAATCTGAAGTGGAAATTACTGATTACATTGTGTTTCACACAACTTACATATGCACAGAAAGATGCTATTTTCCTTTCAATGAAGGAAGGTTGTGGGACTACTTCAGGTATTAAAAGGCTTCTTGTAAGCACAGACCTCTTTTAAAATACTACAAACTTAATTTTGAGACACAGAAAATGAGTCTGATTGGGTCATAAAGGACTCAAGGTATGACCTTCCCAGCAGCTGAAGATAGAGAGCTTAGACTGGACTAAGCTAATGATTATAAGGCTTACAGTAGAATTATCTTAGGCTGTAACAGAGAAGACAAAAATCTACACTGATGTTTAATTGTACTTCAATTGTACCTCATTTAACTACCTGCACTTGTTATTGACAAATTTCCAGAGTGGTCTGGCAGAAATAAAAAGAAGGGTTTGTGTAAATGTAGTTCCTCAGCATAGTGTCCAACTGCTTTTAAATTGTTCTAAAACAGAGGTTCAGGAAGTGAGCATTTTTCTCACAACTTACTTGAATTCCAAAAGGTTAATTTGCATTTCCATTTTCATAATTGACAACTTAACTTGTTGCAGATGTTTTAACAAAAATGTAGAAATAGCAACAGAAAAAAAAGTTAAAAAATCAGCTCCTAAGTGATATAATCTTAAAACTTTCTGAAGAAGACAACAATCATAAAATCCCTGGTCTTTTAATAGTTTCCTTTTCTGTTTGTCTTCAAGAAATGAATATAGCTCTGTCAAATAAAAAGCAAAAAACCGATTGAGGAACCCAAATAAATACTGAAACTATGATGAAGTGTATTTTGACTTGAATTTACAAAAGACATCTCTCTCTCTGAAGCAGCTGTTTCTGCTGCCATAGCTCTAATATTGCTCTGTGCTAACATGGCAGAAATGGCAATTTTATCTTATTCTAAAAATTCATTAAAATATCAAAAGGAGAAGACATTTAAAAAAAATTTCCTGTGCACTTCTAGTTATTCCAGAGGGATCGGTCAGAGCACAACTTCTTAAGATCATCCTTCTGTTGACGTCCAAATCTAAATGACAAAATACTGCAGTTCATCCCACAGACAGGTAACCCATTTTACTCAGCTTCTTACCCAGCTGCTTGCGCTCCGCTGTTGATGCAGAGTCAGCTCAGAGCAGTCTGGAATTTCCATGAAATTGCATGTGGATTACTGGTGTTGCTTTATTTATAACAATCAATTTAACTAACAATTACTGGGCAGATATGCTATGTAAATTATTAAATGACGGTTAAGTAACTGTGAAAGGTTTCATATTCAACTTAGTAAATTCAGACCAAAACTAGCTAAAAATTTGAATCACTACTTGTTTAGAATTAACAGTCTAATTTAATGATAAAAGCTGAATCAGCTTTAAACTGATTGATTGAAAAAGTTTAAATCAAACTCAAAATACTGAAAAATGTAGCAATTAAGGAATCAATGCATATTCAGTTTTGTAAGCTTGAATTTCTGTCCCAAAATATGAGACACATATGATCTACATTTTAGACGAAATCCAGAAGAAACCAAAAATGAGCCATTGCATTCACACATCCACTTTCCGCGCAGTACTTTCTTATCACAACATCGTACAAATTATTAAGATTTTATGAAGTATTCTGAGGGACATCAGTCTGTTCCATGAGCTCAGAATTACCCCAGAAGCTGAACTTCTATCCCTGAAGTTAGTCCTGAAAGAGTTCATTTGGTCCTGTAGTTAGGCCTAGAGAGCATGCTTGTACTAAATAGCAGGCTAAAGCCAGACACCTCAGTTCCACTCTGACACTCTCAAGTCCTACCAGGACACTGAAATGTGATGATAATGAGACATTCCTAGCTATTTGTCTCCCACTGACATATGTTCCTGGCATTACACTGGCACCAGGACAACTGACAATTATTTTCAATATCACGTAAGGTGGAATGTATCTATACAGTCATTTTGGGGACATTATCCCAAAAGTTCTTATGTCTTAAAATATCCTTAAGACATCTTTCTGTAACAAAGACACCTTCTTTTTTCCCCCTCTCTTTTCTGACAAAGTTGAATAAGTTTAATAGCTTCAGAAGTTCAATTTCTCTTCTGATAAAAAGACACAACAACCAAAACACAAAACATTTAACTAAAATGGATGATTTACCAAATTTGGAGCCTGCATTTTGCAGCTCTGTTGAAAAAACAAGGCTATTTTTAAGATAAATTTTGCTTTTATATGAGCACAGTCTCATGTTATTTTTATATCTATTAATTTCTGTTTCCCAGTGGTACAGATACACATGAAAATGAAGAATATTATAGGCAGTCTGGGAAATTTATTCTTATTCAGAAAATGTATTGGAATGGTTTCCAGTCAAATTATACACAGGGAGGGAAGTAGAACAGATTATGGGAATTCTTTATTACTGAACTCTTTATCTACTTATCTGTGATTCAGCTACTTCACTGATAAGCAAATTGACCTGCAACCTCTTTCTGCCTGTCTTAATCATATCTATTATAGGTTTGAAGCACGCCTTCATGATGTAAAGGAATCACAATATATCATTTAAGACAAAGACAGTGTAATGAATGTATCTACCTCTTTGATCTACATACATTGAAATCTTTTCTCACCAGAGTTATCATTATACAATACTGGAGAAAAGCAGCTTTTATCCTTCCAGGGTAAGACCATTCCCCCCCATATTTGGGCATGTTTTGCAAATTGGAGTTACTTTTCTGAATAATCTTCCTGAAAAAATTTCAAGGAACTGTGTGAGTCTCTTCTATATGCTGAAAAAACACCCAAACCAAACACCCTCACACACCCCCAGGTATCCCCAAAAAGACAAGATGAGGAAGCATTTAGCAGGATCTTCCAGAATAACTTTAAATTTTAATATTAAGAAGAGCAGCATCCATGAACACAAGGCAACTAAGCAACATTTCTTTTTTTGTTAATGAAAGTGAAGATGCCTTTTAACACGCTACATCACTATCTTCTTGTCACTGTGTCGTTATTACTTTTAGAAAATAACTTTTAAAAGCATTTAATATAATAGTAATAATATTTGAAGGGGAAAATGTTTCATTACTAAAGACAGTAGAATCTATGAAGAAATCATGGTCTAAACATACGCTCCTATGACACTGGGGTGGTTGAAATTCTGTCAATGTCTCACATTTGGTCTCACCTGTTTCACCATCACATGAACATGGCAATAAGAATATATGGAATATGTATGCTGAAGGAGCCTGATATAAATGAAAGCTGGTAAGTGTGCATCACAGACTGCTGTCTTCAATGGCTCATGCATCTTGACTGTGACATTGTCCTTATAGGAGTGAAAGATTTGGTGGTGCAACCTGAAATTTACTGTAGTCTATGGAGTTGCTTAATGCCTGAAAATTTTCTTTACGTGACAATACATAAACATAAATTTTACTTAATTCTTGAAAATCATTATTATTGCATTTATATATATCAGATGTTGAGAAGTCGTCACTTTGACCATTCAAATATCTGAGTATTTTACTGATGCGACTGAAAATTTGACACAACCTGTCTACCTTATGGTGAATATAAATATTTTAATTACAGCTTCAACAATAAGGGGTTAGGACTTCAATATGATAGAAAGCAGAAAATACAGTGTCATATTAAGTGCAGATAAAAGTGTCTAACAATGCAGTTTAGGACCCTGAATTTCTGATGTGCAGCTTTGTTACTTGTAATATATAAAATCAATAACACAAATATAAACATATTCTCAATGTGTACCCAACTGCCATTATTTAAATCTATTCTTGTAGCTCTAATGACAGGCATACAAAATCATTACATATAAATGTATATTATACACATTGATGTTAAGTTATATTCCTTAGGAGTAATAAAACAGGAAAGACTTACCATTCTTCTTATAGAACATGATTTCTCCTTTGAATTCAATCTTTTCTTCCAATGACTTCTCAATTTGAAGAATCATCTGCTCGTTTGTTTCAGCACCAAGTAAAAATTTACAGCTGCAGCTCTTCTGCATGACTTCAGTCCGAGCAAATCCAGCAAGCTCACAGAAGCCATCCGAGCAATAAACAATGGGGAATCCCTTAGCCACCTGAGCATTTGCAAGGATGAAGTTACTATCTGTAGAGGAACACAAAAGTAAAACATGAATTGCAGTCTAAATTCTACACCATTTGACACAATACTTTCTTACTACTGTAACATCATAAGAAGGCACAACTGGACATGCATTTAAAAGCAAAGGCCCAGCTGACTGGAAACAAAAATCTACTTGTTACTCTGAAATGAAATCAAGTCTAATAGTCCACAGATCTCCTTCATATAATGATTCTTCATGGGTTTTTACAGCTTGCCTCATTTCATACTCAAGGAATACTTTATGATACTGCCTCTGAGATGTCAACACATTAAAACAATCACCTGACTGGTGAGAAACATCAAAATTTTGGGAAAATTTCAAATGTGTTATGCTATGCTGCCACTCGGACTACTCTGTAGTCTGAACAGACACAACAATATCATAAAAAATAATCTCTTTATGCTCCAAAGAAGCTAATATTTACTTGTAACAACACTCCAATTTCTTTTCTGTAATTTTTCAAGGGAATCCTTAAAAGTACAGTTGAGGGACATTCCAGGCTACATAGAGTTGTTTGCCTTCTCTCTTTTTTTTTAGGGAAAATATTTCAATCAGTCAGTCAGATGTCTTTCAGAGCCCCACCATACTTCTCCTGTATGAAACAGGCACATCAGAGAGTCATCATTCTGTTACACTTAATGCTCTTATTTTTCAGTGTGTTTAAGTTGCAACTATCACGTGTGACACATTCAAGAAAAGTATATTAGCATGGACATCAGGCAACAAAATGCATTGTTCCAATTTGGTTTCAAATCTTTGGCAAATCTAATAGCTGAACCTATTGGCAGCCTAATAGCTCATTCCAATCTCTTGCTTAAATGTCCTTGACGGTTTTGTGCCTCAGCCCTTCAGCTTATGCCAACAGCTCTAACACCTTACAGTCCTTTTCAGTTACCAGGGAGACCCTTTCCAGACAGTATATGGACTTCTCAGACAGGGGTTTTTTTGCTTGTATGTTTCCTTTTACTGAAGTGGAAAAAAAAATGTTTATGGAAGGAATCTGTCTACATTTCACATCGAGGAAGGGGACTGTTTTTTGCCGATTGCTTGTTAGGGACTGTTTACCTTACAACTTGCTAGCAGAAGCTTAGACCAGTCTAGTCCCAAGACAGATACCTCTTATTGTTCAGACTTATGTGCATGTAGATTCATGTGTATGTATTAAGAAGAAATACTATTATCTAATCCATAATCCCTTGATAAATATTCATAAACCTAAAGAGAAAAAATAATGAACAATTTTAATGGAAAACTCAGGTTGATATGTTGAAACCCCATACAGGGATACATTATTCATGATTGGGAAGGGAGGGACAGAATTCATAAAATAAAATAGAGGAAAAATAGGTCTGTTTTTCAGTTTGAACTGTCACAAGAGTTCTGCATCTATGAAATTCCAACAGCTTCAGCTATGTTACTCTTTAATTCCCCAAGGGATAAAGTACTATGACTTATACTGCTAAGATTTCAGTATTTTAGAGACAATTGAGGTTTATTAAATGATCAATTTCCTTTCAAGATTTTCCTTCAGTTGCCCACATTTTGATGGAATTTAATTAAAGTCTTTCAATAAGTGATTGTTACATTAAACCAGACTTTTCTCATTTACCAAATAATGTGTTTTAAAAATGCATTCTGATTCAGTGCAGCGCTTGACTTATTTTTATTTGCCTAACTAGGGAATAAGTATCATTACCATTAATGCACTTACATGCTGCTCCCCTGTCAGCCCAAAACTAAATCCCCACATTGCCAAAAGAATTAAAATGTTACAGTGTTACAGTGCAAGACCTGCAGATCATACATACCAAATGCATCTGTAACTATCAAATTAATTTACTCCTGTGTTCTTATTGTTTAAGATACCATTATGGGGTGCAAAGACTGCTGCGTTTTGGTTTTTTTTCCCCAAATTCTAATTGTTATGAAGCAGAATATGGAACACTAAAATGACAGAACAGATAGAGAGGATGTTCAGTAGCGTTTGAATATCATTATGAACAGGCATACACTGGAGCTTACCAAGCATACCATGATTTTATGAAAAACTTATGGTGGCCAATGTCTACGGTCTTTTAAATCAAAATAAACCCAGAATACTATTGATTACTTTAACATTCATAGAAGGAAACAGTTTACTTGCAAATACCAATCCAGTTCCAGCTAGAATTAGAGGCAATATTTCTCTTAACACAAGTTGATGTTTAATAAGGTTTACAAACCTAATTTTATTGAACTTTTTGAATACAATAGCAATGCATTAGTATTAGGAAAATACAATCAGAAGTTATTGTACTGTTATTGTATTCAAGTTGCTCCATCACTACATTACTGATAGATGATTTTTTTTATTATTTTTTTATATAAGAAAATACATCCAAGCTAAACATTTACCTATTGAGAAAGATAACCTTGGGCCTTTGGGACTATTTAGGAGTATGAGAAATTTGGAACAACAGAGTGGAACTGCTCCAAATACACATAAGAAAGTACAGATTTGAACAAAACTCTGATTAACACACTGATTAACACTCAAAAATTAAGTGCTGTAAGTCTGTGTAAAATAAATAAAATCATTCAAATTGCATATCTGTATATTATCTTCAGATAAAAATACTTGATTTTATGTTCAGGTCTGCATGGGATGCGCAAAGGAGGATTTAAATGTGCTTCTGTTAAGATGGGACAAGAAGCCTAGACACAAAAATATCCAACAACATTCACAAGGTTTTCCTTTAGCAGCAAGTCAGCACAGGTGGATGAATAGGACAAGGGGCCATGACTAGTCAGCACAATTTAAAAGCAGAGTTATTTCAACTGTGAGTCTTTTACTTTAAGCTCATTTTCATGAAGATCAAATTACTTTTTCACATGAAAGTTAGAAGAAAGAATATTCGGAGATTGCATGCCTGCATTCATTTCAGAAGTAGGACATAGTGGAAAGGATAGGACATGGATCAACAGCAGACTCGTGGCATTTTCAGAAACCTCTGCCAGAAACACTGCAAAAAGTCAGAGACAATCAAACAAGATGAACCAGAGCCATGCTAACTTCACCATCAATTACAAGGTTACACATCATTGCCACGTTTCAATGATCTGATACCCAAAAATTATAACCAAAGAAGCAGAAGACATTTGCATCGCATGCCATCTGATACAGAGAATCATGCTTGTTAAGTATCCCACGAGAGAGTTTTAGAATTGAGTTCATTAAAGAAAAGGCTTTATACAGTACTCTCTGTCCTAATTAATGCACACAATTTATCTGACTGTTTGTAATGACACCATGTTGCATTTATACTCTGCACTCCCTTAATAAATCTTACTGTCAACAAAAGGGTTTCTGCTTTAATCCTGTAGCTATGTCTGCCATAAATCTCATCATTGTGTTTCTCCTGTTCTTTTAACAGTGCTTTTCAATCAAAATCCAGATGGTTTAATGAAGAGAACATCTATCTGACTTCTTGTGCAACTGAGCAAAGCCAAACATAGTTCTAATTTTAAATATTAAATTATTTATGAATTAAAGAGGAAGAAAAAATTCTATAAAAAAGAAACCTTTAGCAATCGAAGCATTAATCAAGAAAGTGACTCACAAAGTTACTGTATTGGTTGTAGAACAGTCCATAATTCTTCTGGATGAAGGGATTTACTACACTTTGATTCCACAGTTCCTATACAGGCAATGTAACAAGATAAAACTCATTCCAGGTTCATTCACATTACTGTTACTGTGATCATGACCACATTAACAGTTAGGATTACTGATTAATAGAATTATTAAGGCAGCATGTGAAAACATTTACCTGTATATCAAAACATTTGATACAAGTGAATTTAATTAGACTTCAACCTCATTTGCCAAATACTGTCCTCTGAATCTGAGATTAAGATGATTTTTCTAATGCAAACACGTCCAAATATTAAAGTTCACCTTGAAAAATCTCAGTGCAGCTGACTGTGTCACTAATGTGAAGTAAAGATTTATGTAAATCTAACCAAGTCAGAAAGGAAGACGATTATACTGATATTTCTTCCCACCCTTCACTAAAATTGAATTCATATTCCAATGAATTTGTAGTACTACAGTAAAAGGTAAAGCTATTGCATTATAAACTACAAATATGAACAAAAAACCTATCACTGTAACCCACTGTAATATTTATAATTGATTTAATTGGACAAGTCATTCCATTACAAGGAAATGTATTTATAAAATTGGGCAACAGCTACAAATTCAGAGTGCAAAACAATATTTGAAGTACCCAGCCCTACAAACACAGCAAAGGGGTGAGCTTCCATAGCTCACATTTAATCTGCATTGACAAAAGTAATTCCCATTATGTAGAAAATTTCTGCATTCAGTAGCTAAGAAACCAACTTTTCACTTTGTACTTACAATAATATTTAGTCTGACAGTGAAAGTGCTTTACTGTGTACAATATTTATAGCTACAACAAGCTATTACAATTAATCTGTAAGGCAGTTCAGCATAGAGATATCTAAGCAAAATTTAGGCACCTTGTATGCTAAATCATTTCCTGGTCTTACTGATAGACACAGATCATAAGCCACTTAAAAGACTCAGCTTTTAATGATCTGGAATCCAGCTTCCATTGTCATTAGTGCATAAGGTCAATACTAGAATAATGACTGCAGCTTTTTTCATGACCAATAAAATTACCTATTCCTGAAAGAAAACAGACCAAACAACCAGACTCTATCAGAGTGAAACAAAATTAGAAACAAAAGCAATAATAAACCACAGGGTGAAAAGGGCTCCTGGGGTCTTAGAGTGGAAAAAAAAATCATTTGTTCCTCCATTAGAAATCTCTGTGTATGTTTCCATTGTTTTTCTAATCCCACTATCATTTGCATCTACCTGAACTCTAAAGTATGAGACTGAGAAAGACTGTTGAAATAATTGTGCTCCTTACTGGTTATTTATGATCACAGAGCACCTCTCAAATAAACAATCAGTGCAATTGCAATGGCTGAACTACAGCAAAGGAGGGGAACTTTTACCAGAGATTATTTTCAAATTCTTCAAAATTAAGCTCCACTAGAAGAAGTAAATATCTACATCTTTTCCTTGAAGGAATTGCTAACTAGTCTAAGACACCCTTTGTAGTGATTTTGGTTTACCTTCCTGGTAACTAAGGTCATAACTAAGGAAGTATTCCATCTCATTTCTCTACGTAAGCAAAGATATAAAGAAGGGAGTCAGAAGTCAGTGGGGCATCCTTCTTCCGGGAGGGCTGGAGGGCAGAGAAGCTCCCTGCGGTCGCTCTGCGGTGGGAGTGGGCCGAGGCACGGATCTGCTAATTAGCCAGTCAGGGGGAAGGGGTCCTGGGATTCAGGAACAACAATTTTTTGGATAAGAGGGAAGTGAAAACTTGTTTTCTTTTTTTCCCTTTCTCTCTCTCTCTATATATATATAGATAAATAAAAACCGCTTTAGTCCTACTGAAGTTTGGGTTCATGGGGGTTTTTTTTCCCCCTCTTTCCACCCCCACCTCCCCTCTCTGTGGTCAGGAGGGGTCTTGGGGCCTCTGTCCTGGGCCCTTTGGGCTCTTGGCATTTGGCCAATTTCAACTGGTCACACCCTTCTACTTTTTTTTTGATATTTACCTGGAATTACAAATTCACAGATATCAGTTGAATCAAGGTTGCAATTAAGTATTTCTTTTCCTACCCTTAAGCTTTGATATTGACAAAATTTTATTTTTCACTAAAAAGCTATTACATTCTATTTGATGAGCTTTATCTGTGGCATTGATTGTGCAATGATTGCCAGTGCACAGTGTTGATGTAACTAAAAAAGTTATATTGCAGTTATCAAATATTTACATGCCAGTTTTATAGGCATTGAAGTGCTATAAGTAAAACACACATAGCACTGGGTAAAACAAACAAACAAACAACCCACAAACCCAACAACAGATGAAAGAAGAAATTAAGAGTGAAGAGACGCTGTAACTCATGAGTCACTAGCATGTTGTGACAATTTGCTGCGTCATCCAGAAGTTACTCACTGGGTGCTTGTTTTTCTGATAAAACTCAACCCTCTGTTCTGAAGAGAGAGTGCAGCTGCTGTTTGGTGCATTCTGTGAGTGCCCACTGGAGAGCAGAGTGCACGGATTCACATTTCCAAGCAAAGCATATTTTGCAATTTCTCCAATAAAATACATGGAAATTTTAAGTTCATCCACTAGGTAGAAAGGCCATTTGTGTAACCCAGCTGTATTTGATTTGTTGGGGGTTTTAATTCCTACGGTTCTATTGATTTAAAATTCACCTGGAATGTTAGAAGTGGAATTGCTATAAGTCAAACTAACACATAGATTTCTTATAAGCTCAGATCACATAGCCCAGTGATTTAAGAACCTGGGATCATTACTTGGTTTCAAGTGTTCAACCAAGAGAAAGGTTTGTGGGTAACAGTGTTCCTGAAAAGAAACATTTCCAAAGACAACAATCACCAACTAATATTTATTAATGTGATCCTGTCCATATCTTTATCACTTGTCTGAAACAGCACTAAAATAAGGAGTTGAAAGCTCTTTTGTTTACAGCTGTTTTAAGCATGCTCTCAACTACTCATGATAAGCACTCAGTTTCTCTCAACTGCTCATGATAAGCAGTCAGTCATACTAAACTTTTACCATTGCATAATATTTTGTAGGTTTAGTGTCCTACACTTGCATTTACTACGTAACACACCTGACAAACCAGTTTATAATACTACTGCAGTGGATAACCCTTTGGATATTTGTTCTCAATGTGTCTACTGCTACTGATGTTGCAATATATGAGCAGCCAGATGTTACAGATGCTCCTAAGAGAGCTAGTGGAAGAATATAGGGCAAAAAAGGTTATTATTCCTGCACACTTGAGGGGAAGAACTTAAGCCATTTTGAAGCCAGTGGGAAATATCTTCAAAAGATCACGTTCCTGACTTTTGACATCTAATTGTCCCTTCTTCTTACGAGACTGTTGACTGGAGTGGTATCTCAGAGGTTTGGAAAATATCCTGATACCATCTATGCTGGAAATAAGAGTGGATTTCTTTACAGTGTGACGATGTGGAGTGGACGAACTAATTACCTATTACTGAGAAAGTTTCATCTTATAACTTGAAAGTGGAAATTTGTTTCCCCTTTGAAAGCGACCATGTTAAAAATCAAAACAAAACAAAAACCAAACATATACATTGTGAATTCTGTATATACAAAAGAAAGGTATCAGTAAGTATATAAATATGTTCAACCCAGAAATATAAAGGAATACTAGTGCAAAGATGCCAAAAGCTATTTATCTAAGCAAAGGGAACTTTCAACCACTATTCACAACATGAATGAAGGAGAAATTAGACTTTCAGCCCTGGAAGTGACTATGAAAGCAACAGAGAAGGAGCTATGTCCTGTGGAGAGACTCCAGTGGGGCATGAATCATAAACATACTAATTCTCCTCTGGTGACAGTGGGGCATTTCATGCTAAGGTACCTTATCTGAACAAAATGATCTGTCCTCAAAAGACAACCAGACTTAGGTCTGGGTTTAAAGTGAAGGTAAAGGGGACAGTAGCCATCCTTCCTCACCACTATCTGCCTAATGCAGCATTTGGACTCCACAGAGGGTGTTGCAGCACTCTCAGCTTTTCACCCATCACTACCCCAGATGTATCTGGTCCTGCCCGTTGTAACAGCACACAGCTTTTTCATACTATTTTCATTTCCACAGGCAAGATACCTAAATGACAATGTCAAAATAACTAGCTGTTCAAATATCACATGTTGCTATTATATTCTTGGAATGAAACCCTTTCATCATGTTATACAAGTGTTATACTACTCTGAAGTTGTTACTCAAAGAGCCTCAAGGCTTGTTTTCATGTATGTTAGCTCATGTACATAATTTCTCGGTTATTCACTGTCACTTTAAAATCCTGTATGACCCCCATGACAATTTCATGACAGCTTGTGGTGACTTTTACTGTATTGATTTCTCCCTATAATTATTGCACTTCAATATTAAGGTGTCCGAACCCTATGATTAAAAATAACCATTCTGAACCTTTGCAGTTCATATGCTCCTTTCTTAGTCTCTGAAATTAAAGGATAATCTTGAGTTAATTTTAATGTGGAGAAACAGCAGACTCCCATGTGGCTATTTCAGTGAAATGAGTTCTCTGTAAACAGCATGAATTTCAGCATGCAGTTTTCTCAGAGAAATAACACTAATCTGAAATAATGTAGTGTAAAAGAAAGTCTGTTCAAAGAATGTTCATAAAAATTGACAGAAATCATCTTAAAAATGGTTCAAAAAATGATGAAGTGTGTACAGGAAATGTCATTTCCAGAAAAAGAAAATATTTCCCTATTTGCCATAATAAAGAATTACACCCTATATCCCCAGCTCACACTTTCAAAATCAAAGTAATTCTAAAAATTTCAGTGGAGGGCTCACTGACATTGTCTTGAGCAATATCTTTAAAAAAAAACAAACAAAAGATATTTTGAGGGTGGAAGAGGATGAGAGGAAGGTTACAGATGAGAATGTAATTCATGTATCATATTCAAAGGGAAACAAACTATCCTGTAGTGACTTTCACAGCTGAGAATGAGCTCATGAAGAATTCAGAGGAAAAATGCTTGAAAAGGTGTGCAAGGATCAGTGTTGCTGTAGAATAAACAAGCAGAATAACCTTAATGGAAAAGTAGATGTGTGAAGTAGACATAGGCAGTTGTTTCTTGTAATGAAACTGTTACGGACCTCCTGAATGACTGGTACAGCTTACAGCTGGAGCACCTGTGCTTAGACCTACTAATTTACGTAAGACATACAAATACAGGGGGAATCTGCTTTGGGAACAAAAAAGATTTGAAGTGGACATTGCCATAAGATGATCTTCTGCAGAAAAATCCAGATTTTGGATGGAGTGGACACGGTCTGGAAGATTCAAAGCGTCTGGAACTTGTTTGTAGCAAAGCAGTACATATATACATGTATATAAATACAAAGTGAAATTGCTGAGATTTTGACTACTTAGAAGAAGGAAAAAATCCTTTGGACTAAGTATTGTCTCAATGAAAGAAATCAGGCTTGAGAAAAGATTGCTATAATAAAGACATTCACTGAACCTCAAAGAACTTGAACTACAGAAAAGAGAAGAAATACACCAAAATCATGACTGGACTGAAGACAGTTACTCAAAAGGCGACCTTTTTGTGTCTGCTTGCTATGTTCTATTTTTAGTTCTTTTTACAGGAGGTAAGGAGGCTAAGTATCACAGAACCACCTTTGGCATTTGTAGAGTAAATATTTTTATTCTGCTATGGAACAAAACCAATAGCTTTTCCCACTGTCTCACCCCAAAGTGCTACCTAAATAGAAAAAAACCAAACCTTACTTCAGAGACATCGGAACAGTAGGCCAGTGCCAAACCTCAAAAATCCCAAGAAAATGTTATCTATTAACAGTACTTCAGTGATTCAGTGCCATTAGGGAATTAGGTAACTTTTCTGACAATGTTATTGATCAAAACATACAAATTGTATTTGAGATTTTGAGTAAATTCTTCTTACTGGTCCAAAATACTTAAACATAAAATACCCCACAGATGTTGGCACTATACTTGCAAGACACTGGCAACAGTACATTTGTTCCACATGAAAGGAGGATAAAGATGCTACAGTCTAAATCCAGTGTTGTTATGGGAGTTAGCTTGAAGTCTTGCTTTGTTTCTCCAAAGCCCAGTCTGAAGAAAGGGATGACAAATGGTAGCAGGTGCTTGTATCTGGTTGCAAAGTTTTCATGCAAGAGAGAATCATCATATTCATTCTGAGAGTTTTGAACTAATTTGTAGAAAGCCAAGTATTTATACCTTTATCTCATCCAGTAAAAGTGGCACTGAGCAAATAGAGAAAAATACTAAAAATACATAAATAAAAAAGTTATTGAGCACGAACTGCACAAGGTTCTATAAACTACACTAATTGAAAACATCAAAAGTGGAAGAAAGCTATAAATTACAACACAATTATACTGCTGCTTTTCCTATGTGACCTGGTGCTATAAATTTGGAAATTCATTGCTGTTCTAAATACTCTTTTGAAAGTAAAAAATAAGTCATAGAGACTAACAATCAGTTGCAGAATTTAACCAGCAGCATCATATACACTAGCAGAAATGTTTTGGTCCATTTCAAAACCTCTTCAGGTGGCCACAACACTGAAACAGTGTAAACCTTTCCTTTAGCCTACTAAACCTCACTGCTGGAGGAGTGAGGAGCCTCAACTCCACAGGAATGCTGGGAAGTGACTTTTTCCAAGAGGTCACTCAGAATCAGGGCCTATATGTATCATATGGAAAGTGTGTGGTGACCAAAATCCTTTATGCCTAATCTAGACTGAGCATTGTCTTAAAACACAGGAACTGGGTAAGATCAGTATCAAGCCAGGATAGAATTCAGAATGCTTCCACATACACAGGTAGGCTCTAAACAATGAGTAAGTGTAACTGACCTCGCCCATGTCTTTCCTTCTAGCAAATATAGGTCAAACATCTGTAGGTGAGATGCTCTAGAACTAATTCCTTAATATAAAATTATGCTAAGAGAGAAAAAAGGTGTATATTTTATTGCTCTTTTTGGCAGCTTTTTTTTTATTCTAACCAAATAATGTGCATGAAGTAGGAACTCCTGGATTATATTGTGTTATAGAAAAATTACTCAATTTCAGACCGCACCATATGTGTAAACATATGGCCATTACACAAAAATAGGTTCATTACACATATTGTGCAAAACAGTGTAAATTAACTTTCTTATGTTACAATAGTAATAATTATAACTCTGGGAAAACTTCACAAAATCTAAAATTCCTGGTCAAAAATGACAAACTAAAAGTGTGAAGTCTATTAAGTCAAATAATTTCAGACAAGCAGAGAAAACACGATACATTTGGTTTACATCACAAATAACAAATGTTGTATGGTGCCTTAGGTACCATAGTTCTAGTCTTGGTAATAGTATGGAACTCTTACTTATAGCCCTGTAACCTTTACCTGCATTGTGGAGGAAGTGTATTTAGACTTTCTGTAGAATTATTTTTCCTTTATTCTTTGCATACTCATGTTCTTATGTCACTCTTCTCAAAGCCTTAGACCTGTAAGGCTGGGCAGTGATAGGATCTCAAAGGGAGCACCTATCACTGGTCTAAGAATAAGCCCTTTATTCTCCTTGTCTCCTTATCTCACTTCATAAGATTTCAGTTTATTAGAGAGAACCAAAACACTGCACACAGGCAAATAAACAATACTAATTTAAGTATCAATAAATGTTAACCTGTAAAAGGTGTATACACAAACTTAACAAGTAATAAATACATATCACTGCCAGCTAATTCATCTATCCCAATCAGCGTTAATGTCATCATTTAATGGTAACAACGAGTGGGGAAGAGAGGGAGGGCTCAAGTGTATGCCAGTAGAGGAAAACAAGGTGGAAAACCGTCTACCTCATTTGCCACTTGCTGCACTGAAGAATAGCCCAGAGCTCTTCTATGAATCCTGTCATTGCTTTTCTCGGGTGGCCAGTGGTCAGGGTTTTCCTTTTCCCATTACACACTCTATCCTTTGCCAATGTTATTAACTACTTGCACTTTGTTACTCTTATGTTCTAGGATGTTTTATGACTATATACACAGGGCGGGAGGGGGAAAAAAGGCTCTAATCTGCTTAAATCATGAACCAAATTTTAAATTAAGAGACAATAAAGAGTGGAAGAAAGAGGAAAAAAATAAGAAATAGCGGGGGGGGGGAAAGGGAGGGGAATTCAGGAAAGGTGCTATTGACATAATTAGCTTGCAATTTCTAGATGACACCGTGGGATACAGATTTCTACAGAGGTCAGATTGTTAACCTCCCGGCTTTGCTTCCCCACTCTACTTCATTAAAAATATTCCAAAGGGAAAATGCATAAACAGTGCTTTTTAGATAGTATTAAAATATTTTCAGTATCAATGTGATCATAAGAGGTATTTTTTACAGTAATACCTTGAAGTTTATTTTTCACTATATAAAAATATGTGATTGATTAGAATTCTTCAAAATTAATTGGAGTCCTGTCACAGGACTATGTTTTGGGCTTGTCCCAGAGCAGTGATTCTCCACCTTTCTAGCCCACAAATTAATCGACTGTATTTCAAGGGGTTCTTCAGAAGCAGGAAATATGCTATGTATTTCTCTGGAAGTACTACTAACTAGATTTAATTAACATTTAAATTTGCTTTTAAAAATACCTTGTTCATATACTCTCTGCCTCTTAAGGTCATGTCTTCAAAAAACTATTCAAATAATAAAACATGTAAATAATACAACAATTTAAACATGTATTGAAGTTTCAAATAAATGAATTTTCATTCTGTGTTATTGTGACTTTTTTTAAAAAACCCCAACCAACAGCAATACGGATAAGCTATTTCTTTTTACCATTTATTATGGCATAATAATGAAAATGTAAAACAGCACACAGGGAAAAAAATCAATTAAGAAAACCCTTTCTCAAGGCTTTTGTTCTTCTCAGGATATAGCCTCAATAATGGATTAACTGACATTTTTGCAACGTGCAAGAAAAGTAAATATGCTTGGACCTCTAGAAAGTAATACACAGATGATACTTCAGTAAAGGATTTTCAGTTTGGGCCCCCCCCCCCCACTTTTAATGAATGAGTAAATTGGTAACGTATGAGTGGCATTTAGAGGATGGAAATGCATTCCATAGACCCTTAACTTCCTTCTTCAGAGGTGCAGTCAGCAGTTTTTCCCATTATAGAGGCCATCCAGGTCCTCTGCTTTGAAAAACTGACAGACTTATTTCTCATTTATTCACCCTCTTGTTCTGGCCTCTGCTGCCATTGCAGTCCCCAGAACTATCACTATTTCTTTGGGCAATCTGAATCCCTAGCTAAGGGGCTTTAGGATGGTTTTTACAGTATCTATCTCTGACTGGATTTAGGAAAGAGGAGCAAATGAGAATGGAACAGAAATAGCATTTGCTTCAAACTGGAATTAAGCAAGTATCTGAGATTAACATATTCTTGATCTTCAATCTACACTACTAAAAGGTTATAACACAAAGGTTAGTCACATAGACCTCTGCCTTTGCAGCATTTAACAACTAATAATCTTCCTCAACAGCTTTCTCTTCCATTTTAGCTTTCCTAGAGAAGAATGAATAGCCTTGTTCACAATTTGAGTCCCTTGATCTAATCCCAGCCTTGCAGATACAACTAAAATGGATTCTGCTATCAGCTATAACTCCACAGTAGAAAACTAAGTAACCTAGCAATTACTTGTAAAAATTTCAGCTTCAACAGGAAGTGAAGGAAACTATACTACTTGCATTTAGTGTCTTCCTTTGTAAAGAGGAACAACCTCAAAGATTTCACTTTACAAATATATTCCTGTGCCATGCTGCCATGTTTTCAATTAAAATCCAGTGACATTCACATTTTTCAATTTATTTGTATGCAATTATTTGAATATTTAACTTCTGATTATTAGCTATTTCTTCATTTCTTACTGACATGTCAGACATTTTCAGGTACTGCTCTTAGTTGTGCTGAAGAAGTGGGAGCTGATGCCAGTTAAGCCAGTCCTATTCAGCTGGTGAAACTGGTGAGTTTTACTTCACATTCTGCAACTCAAATTAATTAGAAGAGACAAATGACCCATATATTTTATATAATTTCCAAACCCAGTATACTCTTCTCTAAAAAAAAACAACTTAGAGAAAAATTAAAATCCATATCTAGTCAAACACTTGTTACATATGCATGCAAACAAGGTTTGTATTGATCATGACAACCCATTTTTGTGACTGAGGTTTTTCTCTTCAAAATGACAAATAAACAGAGAACACCTTCATAACAAGACTAGTATGCAATCTACAAAACTTTTCAAGAACATGATAATTCACAAGAAGCCTGTTTCTCAGTCATGAGACAGATGTGTCCCATTGATGTCCTGCTGTGTTCCGCCCCCCATGTCTCAGAACGCAGAATTACTGAAGGTTGACTGACACCATTAGTGATGTACCACCTGGTGCTTTTACCCAAAAAATGTCCAGGCCAGCTTTGTTTTTAAAATAAAAAGAGGTGCCTGCATGCTCGTTGCTTTGGATTTGCATTTTGTATAGTTGATTTCAAACTTTAGGAATATTTGCAAGTGGAAAAAGTCCTAAGAGGCCTTTCACAATGGAGTTGTAGCAAGTCTACTATAGAAGCGCCTTAACTAATAGCTGTGAAAAACAAAAATTTGGGTTTCTTTCATGGGATATAGAATAATAGAATCATAGATTTGTTTAGATGGGAAAAGACCTCTAGGATCAGGTATACAGTTATGCAGCATCTTCATAATTCCTTTGCTTATGCCACAATACTTAAATCCTCTTTTTTCTCTGCTGAAGTGTTCCTTATATACATCCCCTCAAAATCCCCTGCTTCCTCCCTCTCTTCTTCAGGTCCCCATCTATTTTAGTTTGCTTTCAGTTCTTACACAAGTAGGCAGAGCACAATTTCCTGGCCTGCCAAGATGTGCATGCTGATTGGTTTGCTGGAGGCACAGGAGCTGGGCACTTTCCCCCCAGGACCCATGGATAAGCCACATAGGATTTCTCAGATGCTGAGAGCCAAACAAATGGCTTGAAATATTTTATATGGCTTCTGATTGTTTCTTCTGGAGGACAAACTTAATATTTTTTTAATTTATCCAGCAAGATCCCAAGTTTATTTTTTTGAGGAAGAGGAATTGACAGAGAATACAACACATATTTTGTTTTCTCGGAATCAGAACAAAGAGAAGTGTTTACACTACTACTAGTTTTAACACTCAGAATTTTAAGATGATGCAATAGCATGGTATAATGAAAGTAGTCTCTAAACTTTGTTTTCTTGGTATAGATTTAGGTCAGTTCAGAATCAGTAAAATTAGCACTCTGATGCAAAGTATGCATTCATAGTTTTTGCTGGTATTGTGAAAATACACTCAGGTTTTGCTCATCTGAAGGTGTTTTAGTTCATCACTGTACTGTGATTTTGCACAGTATAAGTGTCCAGTGTATATATTTTGTAATTTTACTGGCCAGGAGAGCCCAGAGAAGATGTGACTCTCCTCAGAGTATTTGTTCACTAGAAGACACCTATTTTATTCAAGTTGTACACATAAACCATTTTAGTCACTGTACTTTGGGTGCTGTGTCTTTTTTTTTTAGTTAAAAAGTTGTAACTTAATTCATCCTTTGGGGTGTTAATCTGCTCAAATTTAAATACCATTGTTAATGGTTCAAAGATGGCATATCCATAACTAACAGGTAATAGCTAGAATAGAAACTCTTGAGCTTACTATTGACTGAAGATGTAAATCATGGTTACAATCCTTCATAAGATCCCTGCAGGAGCTGTGAGAGCACTGGCATGCCCCTTTATTTCCCCTTGTTATGATTTCTCCCTTGCTTTTTTCTTTTTTGTTGCTTTGATTTTAAACTTATGCAAAAGTTGTCCCTAGATATATCTTATTTGTCTGTCACAATAGACATTAAAAAAGGTTACTTTTGTAAGTATAATATTAGCAACAAGATCAAACTCTATACTTACTCTTCCCACAACAATTTTCCATTTAATAGATGCTGTCTGAAATAGATTTCTGTCTGAAATGGATGGATCCTAATAAAATCTCGTTCCAGTGCGACCTGTGTGGCTTTCCATGATGTCTCTTTGAGTTGTGAGCACAAAAAACCCATGATATTAAAAATAATTAAAAAAAGCAAATTTGCAGATTTCACCAAACTGAGTGGTGCAACTGACACACCTAAAGGATGGGATGCCATCCACAGGGACCTGGACAGGTTCAAGGTGCACCTGGGTCAGGGAAATCCCCCATATCCATACAGTCTGGTGGATGAACAGATCGAGAGCAGCCCTGCCGAGAAGGACTTGGGGGTGCAGGTGGATAAGAGGTTGGACACGAGCTGGCAATGTGGGCTTGCAGCCCAGAAAGCCAACCCTACCCTGGGCTGCATCCAGAGCAGCATGACCAGAGGTTGAAGGAGGTGATTCTGCCACTCTACTCTGCTGAGACCCCACCTGGAGTGCTGCATCCAGTTCTGGGGTCCCCAGCACAGGAAGGACATTGATCTGTTGAAGCAAGTCGAGAGGAGGGACACCAAGATGACTAGAGCAATGGAGCACCTCTCCTATGAGGCAAGGCTGAGAGAATTGGGATTGCTCAGACTAGGAAAAAAAAGGGTCCAGGTTACCTAATTGCAGCCTTTCAGTGTCTGAAGGAGAGGGACTATTTAAAAGGGCAAGGGGGAATGGCTTCAAACTGAAAGAGAGTATATTTAGATTAGCTACTAGGAAGAAATGCCTTATTGTGAGGGTGGCGAGGAACAGGGTGCCCAGAGAAGTAGTGGATGCTCCATGCCTGGACGTGTTCAAGACTAGGTTGCATGGGGCTCTGAGCAAGGCTCTAATGTCCAGTGAAAGTGGACATTACCTGTGATAGGGGGTTAAAATGAGATGATTTTTAAGGTCCCTTCTAACCCAAGCCATTCTATGATCCTGTACCCAAATGTACTTAAGGTAATGATAAGAAGCAAAACACTTTCCTGATATGCATGATCATTTTCTCTCCTTGATTCCCTCGAGAAAGAAGTTCATAATAAGAAGGAATTAATGCCATTTTAATCAATATATATTTTTTTCCACTTTCAAAAATGGGTTTATCATCTTCATCTTTAGATATATGTATTTAAAAATCCCATTTTCCGTGCTCTCAGTTACTCTTGTACATCTCCAGGACAACTCATTTGACAGTAATAAATTCACCTTACTCTAAAAGAGGTGGAAATCTGGGAACTTGAATTAAGATTCAGTACTTCTGAAAAATATTTCAATTGAATCCAGCACTTTTACCCTGGCAGCTGGCAAATTAGATTCTGATTTCAATAATATTCATTTGCATCTTCTACAATATATTTACTGTGCAGACTCAAGGAAAGACAATAATTTTAGGATCACAATCTAACAATTAAACAAACATATTAAATTGTTAGATTGTTATCAAGAGAATCAGTGAAACAGTAATTAAGAGAATACTAATTTTAAATTGCTGTTAATTTTAGTGTCAATATATAAAATTTGTTTCTAAACTTCCACATTCTCCCTTTTATAAACTGTTTTATACCATTTTAGAACAGATGTTACATCATTTATTCTCTTGCAATATTTTGTTTGTTATTTCATTTTTAAAATTCTTTCTCCTTGCAAAACAAGGGTGCTAAACAGCATTTGGCTGTCAATCTGAAAATATATAACAAGCTTAAAACATGTGTTAAGTTTTCCCTCTTTTTCTTTTTATGGGAGAAAATACAATAGTATCAAAAGGAAAAATTGCTTGGTAAATCACTACACTTACACTATTTATAAACTCTAAAAGAAAAGCAACACCAATAACATCACAAAAAGTGCATCAATATACTATTCAAAAAAGATTTTTTGCAGAAAAAAATACATTTCAAACAAGTAAAAGGCTTCTGCAACTTTTGCAATTTAATTTACAATACGAATTTTTCAATCATTAACACATGAAGCATTACATAAAGTTTAGAATGCAGTGTTTATGCCTTTTAAGATCTCCCCTACAATTGCACACTGAATAACTACTCCCTTCGTCGAATCTCTTAAAAATTCCCATCTTTTTATCTATAAAAACTGTAATAAAAATCAGTGCTTTCCCTGATACCAGAGCAGAAGTTAATTCAACTTC
Source organism: Campylorhamphus procurvoides (assembly GCA_013396655.1). Classification (NCBI taxonomy): domain Eukaryota; kingdom Metazoa; phylum Chordata; class Aves; order Passeriformes; family Dendrocolaptidae; genus Campylorhamphus; species Campylorhamphus procurvoides. Next base: position 888,142 of record WBMV01005495.1, read on the forward strand.
TTGACTCATACATTTGTCAAACCTCTGCAATATTGCGCCTATCTGCAAATCACTAACAGAAAAAACTAAGATACTTCAGCAAGCAAGGTCATATTCTTCATTACTACTTTTAGAATAGAACTTTTGATGGATTTGGTTAAGCAACCCACCCCTGCATGAAACTGCTGTCTGAGCTGACTCTGCTGACGCATAGAAGGCCTCCTGGAGGAGAGCACTGTTTAATACTCAGTTCACAAGCCTGATTATTAAATATTATTTTGGAATTTTAGCAGTTCATCTTTCCCCAGAAACTAAGTAAAATAACACTGAAGTAAATGCAAATTTCAATAAAATTCAGATCTAATAAAAGCACAGAAATTATTATAATAGATTTGTGCTTAAAAATCAGTGCTCAGACTGAATTATATCAAAATGGGTTTCAGTCTTCCCAAACAAATCACTGGATTCATATGACTTATTGCATTGCAATGGAGGGTCATTTGGAATCTTTTGTTGTTTGGGGATTGGTTCTTTTATTTAATGTCACATGGATAGACTGATGTGTCTTCTTTCATTTTACTTATCTGATTTTTAGTATCTGCCCTTTGTTTCTCACTTCCATCCCAATTCTTCTCACTTGTGTTTTTCTGATTAAGTTCTCCAGCTCCATACTGCTAAGCCATTTTCTAGTCCCACATTCCCAGTGTGAAAATTACTGAACAAGGATGTAAAGGCACTGCCTGCAACTGAGAAGAAAAATTGAAGATTAAGACTGAAGTTAGTGTTTTTGGACTATACCTGAACTTGAAAATTAATTGTTTGTGACCTATTCATGCAGCTAGTTATAATGTGCATTATAACAGCTTCAAAGAGTAAAGGTTGATAACCTTCCTGACAGCCAACTGTATAATCCACTAATATAGCACAACAGGTACGTGATATAGGTACAGGATGTGAGGCAGCTTTCCTTGCCATTACTAACCTCTGTCTTGCAAGAAGGTTGCCATTTTGAAGAGATGTGGGAAGATGGCTGTGGTTAAAAATTAGAGGAGATTAAGATTTATAGGGTAAAATGCAGCAGCATCTTCCTGGATGAAACACAGTCGACATATCCTACAGACATATCCCCATACAATAAGTACCTGCTACAGGAGATGGAACACAGGTCAAAGTGGAGACACATTGGCTTCCCTCCATAGAAATTCCTGCAGGGAGGAGAGCATGGTGGTACTTTGTAGTTCATAAGACTGTATAGTACCTGTCAACCAAGGGAGATAGATGTTCTGCTTCTGAACAAATAACCATGGCAAAGTCTCTCTTCTCAGATGCCAAGATACAACCACGTCCATTTAGGCACAAGAAACAAGAAACTTACATCAATCAGAAATAAAAGTACTTATGACTAAAATGACTCAAGCTCCACCTAAAACTAAAGAGGTAGTATAAAAGTTGAGAATAGGGAGAAAATTGAGGAAGACTCCACAAAAATTGCTGGGATCATTCAACAGGTGGAACCTGTCTTTCCTCCTGTAGGGATGCCTACTGGATAAGGGTCATACTTTATGTGCACTAAATATTGCTATTAGAATTAGAGTTTGTGCTTGCTTTATAGTGGAGTAGATTGCTTCAAATACATTTTTGCAGTCAGACACTATCTCTGGCAACCCTCAAATCTTATTAACCTATCACAATTCATATTAATAAAGAGTTTTGTTCCACAAACTGAGTGGAATTCGAGTGAGTCCTTTACAGGTGTTAGCAGCTGCTGGTAGTGGATAAGACATTGGGAAGACCTGCTGAAGGGTCCCCACGCTGCTGGCTTAACCCCCCTGAAAAGGGCAGTTGATTCACCCTCTGATCCAGTGAATCTCTTCAGTCAGGGGTCCCCTTACAGGATGCAGACAGCCCAGTTGGGAAATAAGGGCTTCAGCTTTCCTGGGGCACTGACAGACAAATCACTATGGGTTGAGAAAATATCCCTACACTATGGGTTGGGTAATCCTTCTCCCTCCCCTCCCCCC